>CP048717.1:1200000-1584725 GCA_022641835.1 Petasospora fabianii | reverse complement strand
GCCATTAGTATAATTACTTTGTCCTAAGTAATTATCTTGTCACTGAAAGCTTAGTAATAGTAAGATTAAAGTTAAAATTAACATCACCCGGTACCGAAAAATCAACTATAACTGCTTTATTGATCAATTAGTTTTTTTCAGTCAATACTCGAGATAGTTGGACAATTACATTATGGAATAACGGCGTACTTGAAACAAATACAAAGAAAAAATTATTACAAGAGTAAAGCTATTATTCATTAGATAGTTCATGGGGCAGACAGACTCTGTTCCATACTATGAAATATGTCACGAAGGTATTTATCTCCTGTGGTGTCAAGGAATTCCCAGAGCGAAGGCTCAATGGGACTCATGTCATCTCTTTTTAAATTGACTGGACCAGGATCAGCAGCTGTGACTTCTGAATGATCAACTGGCTGCGATGATTCCAGAATAGATGCTGTGTTGTCGACTTCCAACACAGACTGGTCTGGTAAAGCAGCATTACCCCAGAGTAGACTTGGCTCAAAGTTAAAGTACTGATCGATGCCGATACTTCTTTCGTCAAGAACACCCAATGATGCAGTAGATATGCGCAGTGGACCTGTACTCGAACTGACTTCTGCCTTTGTAGATGTCTGCGTTGCCGTTCTTTTTTGCTCGTGCTTATTTAGTCTCAAAAGCACCGTATTGGAGACTCTCTCAAACGTGTTCCTGAACATGATGGCCTTCTTGAATCTCTCAGCAAAGACATAGAGAATGGAGGAGCACGCAGAGATTGTGTCATATATGAGACTCTTTCTCTTAAGTTCCAAAACCTGTAGCTTGAAGGCATTATCAATCCAAACACAGTAGAGGAATGAAAGACCTGCGACAAAGATACAGTGCATAGCCAACCATGTGTAACCCATCTTACCCTTGGAATGAAGCTCCTTATAGTTCATGCAGATGGCTGATGCAGATTGGGTGAAGACTTTGAACCACTCTAAGGACCTACTGGAAGGTGTGTTGTTCTCATGGGAACACTTGGAAACCTCCAACACAACAGGCCTCAGCAACAAAATCATAGAATTGTGGTAAGAAATCTCTGCCCAATTCCTTGATTCAAAAATGGAGGATGCTGCCATCTTAGCAGGGAAAGTTGACATCCACTCGTTCAACTCAAGCACGATACCAACTCTAGTAGAGTCCTCATCACCATTGGTCATATGAAAAGGAGAGTACACAAACGTGCAGATGTTGGATTGGATGCGTCGGAGCTTTATCACATGGTTTGAGACACGATATGATAACGAGTCATCCGGTAGGGGAACATCAATGTCAACATCGGCAATACCAAAGGGTCTCCCCAGGATGATACCGTTGATTCTCTCCATACCATAGGCACACCATAGCACTCGTAGCTTAAGTTGATCAAGTCTTCGTTCGTCATCATCGGTGGTAGTGGCACTTCCAACTCTCTGTCTGTATGAAACACGATGAAGACCCAGAGCAGCAGCGGTTCTTATGGCAAGACCGATAGTTTGCCAAATAGAACTGGCATCGGGCATCTTCTGAGCAAACACAGAGAGCATGAGATAGGCCTGAACAGACTCAAGTGTTGCTCGTTCGACAACCCTGTGTACGCTCTCCATGGCCTTGTCGTAGTACATCCGGGTGTAAATGTTGGAAGAAGAGGAGTAATTGCTGTAAACTTGTGAACCAACTGCAAATATCATGTAAAGAAAAAACTCAGCCTCTTGATTAGATCTACCAGCGAGATAGCTACTGAAATGCTGCTCGATGACATCCCATTCCAGGAAGGGATACTGACACTGGACATTGTCAAAATATGAGGCCATATAGTTGTGAGCCATTGCAGGCGAGGGCTTTGTGAATGGGATATTGCTGAGCTCATCTGTGACATCTGGAGGAGTACACATTTCTTGGTCTTGCTCCTTCTTGTTGTAGTACCCGATTGTTGACGTGATGGCTTTAGCTATGGAATAAGCACTGGAGTCCCCCAGGAAACCATTACTCTCAGCACCAGCACCCAATGTGATGTATCCAATTTCCATCTCGAGGCTCCGCTTTACCGATGAATTTTGTCCTGAAGTTTTCAGAGTATCAATCTCTTGACCCAAGGCTAATATCTTCTTCTCTAGCTGCTCAATGTAGTCTCGGGGAATGGTTCTAGAAGTTGCGAGGTCGACGATGGTACACTCGATTCCAGAAGAGACACAACCTCCACAGGCGGGGTATGCACCGTCACACTTCTTCTTCTTGGCCTTGCAAGAACAGCATGCACCAATTTGATGCTTTCCACCTAACCTGTGCTTGATGGGTGGGCCGTCGAGGGGTACCTCGATGGCAGTCTTCTTGGTGGGCTTGACGACCCGAAACGAAGATTGTCCTGGGATGGGTGTCGAACTGCTCGCAGGCATTGCCAAAGGTGTTCAGTGCTCAGAGTTTCTGATTCAGCAGACCAGAAGAGAAAGACATCAATGGACGGGCAGACTCGCCTGTTGATATGTGTCTAGTTCCCGAAACAGACAGTTGGGAGCGGGATCTTCCGCAACTTTCTTATCGCTGCATCTGTCGCTGGCACATCCCGATCGGGACATCATCGAGATGGTTGATCGAGACGTTGTACCATGTGTAAAGGAAACGAAAACAGTATAAGAGGTTATCGACAGTACACTGTTGTCTGCTACGTTGAAAATGACCAGTAATCTCCTACATCAACTTTCAAAATGGCCACCTACCCACCACGTAAGGAGCTACCACCATTGGGAGCATTGTGTCTCGACTACACAGATGACATCCATAGACCACCTGGTGACCCTTTGAATGAGATATCGTTCCAGTTCCCGCTTATCCATGAGCAAGTGAAGAATGGTACCGTACAGAACATTGTATTTGGTGGTAAGTTCAGCGACAAGTTTCTCGATGCCTTCGTTGATGCTTCCAATAAGCTCGCTGATAGAGGCGCAATTGGTATCATTACTTCTTGTGGGTTCCTTGCCCAAGTGCAGACAAGACTCATGGAAAGAGTGAAAGTGCCTGTTGCCACTAGCAGTTTGATTCAACTTCCAATGGTTTTGCTTATTACAAATCCGAAGAAGAAAGTTGCTATCTTGACATTTGATGGTTCTCAGTTGGGGAAGCTTCACTTTGATGGTCTCGGGCTCACTGAACAACAGCAATCTCGCCTCGTTGTCCATGGTTGCAAGGATGATGGACATTTAAAGGAGCTCATTATTAATGGTAAGCCATATATTCATGAAGAGCTTGTGAAGGAGCTCGTTTCATTGGCCAAGTTTGCCATTGAACAAGATCCAACCATTGGTGCCTTTGTCCTTGAGTGTACCCAAATGCCACCAACTTCCAAGGCTATTCAAGCTGCTACGGGGTTGCCTGTGTACGACGTGATTACCATGATTGATCACTTCTATACAGGTTTGAAAGCCAGAACTCTTCCAGAAGATGAGTTCAAGGAGGATGGGTTGAGAATCAGAACAAGAAGTGCAAAGGAGTTTGGTTCTCCTGATTTCGAGAAGGATTAGATATGTAGTTGTATAGAATAGAATATGATAAATTCTTATACATGAGTCTGTAGTGCTTTCAAGATAAAGTTATATAAGAATGGGCTTGTTATATATAATTCTGGAAGACTACAAATGGAGGACATGGCACTATCATCATCTTACAATCAATTATCTAACTATAAAACTTATCACTGATAGGTCTCTTTTCTGGAAGGGGATCAATGATACCCTTGTCCTCTTTCAATTTGAATTGGACCACCTTGAGAAGTTGGTACACCAAAGACAAGATTGGTGTCTCAACTTTTAACTCCTTAGCCACAACAAGCAAGTTTCCCAAGATCACTTCAAGTTCAATAGGGTTACCCTTCTCGATATCAACAAGCATAGATGGCTTGAACCAATCCCCATCATCGGAATGAACAACAAGGTTGATAACATCTTCTGGAAGTTCAACACCATCGGCCTTAGCGATGCTGATAACCTCCCTCATTGCTGGAATCGACACAGCTTCAAGACCACCAGAGAAATCCAATCTACCAGTGTCGACTCTTGTGAGGGCCGCAACAGTGTTCAACGTGGCATTGTAGACGAGCTTTCTGTATCTGTACCATTTGGCATCTGGGAAATAGGTACAGTTGTTCTTTTCGTTAGAATAGATCGAAATGAACTCCTTGGTCTTGGTTTCTTGTTCCTCTTTGGTAAGGTTTGGGTTTTCAAAGTAGGAGATTAACGACTTGTCCTTCTGCGTTTGATGAATGACACCATTGGTGTTATGGGAGCCGATGTGGGACACACCGGAGATGCACACGTTCTTTGGGTACTTGGCAATGATTGGACGACCGAGGTCAAAACCGTTTTGCATGAGAACCACGGTTGTCTTCTGTGGGGTAACGACTGGATCGATGAGATCCTCAACTTTGACGATGTCTGGGAGGTTCTTGGTGGTGACAATGACAAAGTCGTACTGATTGGAGGCTGCAGCCTCCACGTTGGGGAAGATGTTATCTGGTTTCCAGCCCTTATTATCACCATAGTCACAAGAGTGAATCTCGTAACCTTCTTTGGAGACCTTGTCGTAGTCACGACGCACAACGACGGAGATATTAGCCTTGCCAACGTAGTTGATACCGTAGGCCACAATGGTCCCGACACCACCTGTGCCGATGAGAAGAACGTTAGTGGAACTGGTCATGTTGTTGTTGCCGTTGAAGTTGCTGCTGTTGTACAATTAGCGTCCTCCGCTGCCATTATGTTCGGTGGATCCACAATGACTTATATCCCTAAGGTGCCTGGTGCGCTTATCACTCACACTTTGGGACAAACACTCAGGAACACCCAGCTTGGACGAGAGAGGAAGTGGCGGGGGCCAGAAGCTAGGAGAAGGAATAAAGGCGTATCTTTCCTATTTCCTAATGCGGATGGATATCCTATTTCCCGAGCTTCGGCGTTGTTTCCGAATCAGGAAACATTGTACGCTGGGCATAAACCGTTTCCTCGAGATCTTCCTTGGCTAACTTGTGATGGCCTCGAGGGTTAAAGTCTGGGGATGAGAGGATCATCATAGTCAAAATAAACCTAGACGTCAGAGGTAAAGAGGGGCCATCTCAAATATGAGCGTTGGGCAGTGCAAGTCTCCTTTGCGACTCATGAGTTGTTACCTGACGCGGCTGTAATCTCGCAAGATCGGCTTATCGCAGTGGACACTTCTCTTTGGTTGGTATCTCTGCAAGATCGGACACATCCCCGGAAGCTATATCAAGTCGTTGATACCCCCGCAAAACTCTCATACCGACTCACTCACTCATTTGAACACTTGGATCGTTATGTCTGTCACCAAGGACATCACCGACTACGTTAGATCTCAGATCGCCAGTATCGAAGAGGAGCTCTTCGAGCTCCAACACTCCATCTGGGAGAACCCTGAGTTGGCATATAAGGTGAGTAATACTTTTTTAACTCTTGAACACAAAAAAAAGCTGGTCACTAACAGTCACAATGCTTAGGAAGTGTTTGCTCATGACACATTGACCGCCTACATGGAGAAGCAGCCAGGCTGGACTGTCACCAAACACGCATACGGCCTTGAGACAGCTTTCCTGTGTGAATTCAAGAATAAACCAGAGGAAAACCCAACCATTGTTTCAATCAACTCGGAGTTCGATGCTCTTCCAAATGTTGGCCACGCTTGTGGCCACAACCTCATTGCCGTGTGTGGTATCACCGCTGCCCTCTCCACTGCCAATGCCATGGCCAAGTTCGATATCCCAGGAACCGTGAGACTCATCGGTACCCCAGCCGAGGAAGGTGGTGGTGGAAAGATCAAGTTGATCGAAGCTGGTGCGTACAAGGACGTTGATGTGTCTCTCATGGCCCATCCTTTCAACAAGGACCCCACTTCCTATGGATACACCAATGCCAACCAGAGATTCATCGTCGAGTTCTTCGGTAAGGAGGCCCATGCTGCAGCCTCTCCGTGGCAAGGTATCAATGCTCTCGATGCCATGGTGCTGATGTACAATGCCGTCTCCGTGCTTAGACAGCAACTTCTCTCCACCGACGTTGTCCAATGTAACATCAACGACGGTGGTCATGTTCCAAACATCATCTGTGGTCACTCCGAGTCGATGTTTGCCGTGAGAGCACCAACTCTGGGAAGATTAAGAGAGCTTCAGGCAAAAGTTGAGAACTGTGCCAAGGCTGCTGCCTTAGCCACCGGTTGCAAGTACAAGATCACATTATGGACCAATTACTACAACTTGATTTGCAACGACGTTCTAGCTGCCTGCCACACCAAGTATATGACCGATGTATTCGGTCAGAAGATGCCCCCACTCGAAGAGGACCGTCGTACAAGTCGAATGAGTGCCTCGACTGATCAAGGCAACGTCTCTTGGGTTGTGCCTGCCCTGCAACCATTGTTTAACGTGGTGTGTGAAGATGGTCCACATACCAAGGTTTTCGCCGCTGCTGCCGGTACAAAGAAGTCTCATGAGTCTGCTCTCGAGACTGGTATGTGTCTTGGTTTCACCAGTTTGGAGCTTTTGCTGAGTCAAGAGAAGCTTGCCGAGGTTAAGGCTGCCTGGGCAGCCGACATCAAGGAACAAGAGGCCAGTGTCACTTTTGCTTCTGAGGTTATCACAGACTTGTCACAGCTGATCTACAAGGATTGAATAGACTTCGTTGCATTTTCTGTATATATATATATTAGTCAAAGATGACTCTTAGGATAGATGCTCCAATCATGTGGCGTAGCCATTTTGAGGTTCGAAAGTGCCCTTGGATCGGCTAGACCGAGGTTAATCTCATTCAATTGCTCTCTTTCACGTTCCCAAGAGAAGAGATCTTGTAAGAAATCATCACCTTGTTTCAGAATGATATCCTTGATAACAGGGCCAATGCTTCCAAGCATCATGAACGCATGTCCAGAATCACCAGCACAAACAAAGAGAGTTTCGTCATCATAGTGAGGACAATAGGTGATCAAGAAATCGTTATCCGAAGTGTCAGAATACCAGCAGAGTCTTGTGAGTGTTATTGATTGAATCTCTGGTATGAATTTCTTGATTAGATTCTTAATCCTGAGCAACCCAAAGAGAGGCACATTGGTCTCCTTGTCAATGGTATGAGCGGTCTTAACCTTGGAGTTGACGCCCTCTTTAGGATTGATCCATTTTAGGCCCCTGTATCCGATCTTCATGTATCCATCATGAGTGATTGGGAATCCGTATAATCCACCCATGGCTCCATCTCTCATCTTATAAGTCCAAGATGGGAATGTCTTCTCACTATATTTCTCCAATGCTCCCTTGGAGTCAACTTTGCAGATACAAACAGTACCACCAGTGGCCTCAACTTTCTCGTTGGCTTCTGGAACTATCTGTGAGAGCCATGCACCAGCAAAGATACATGTCAGTGGCGCAAAATGACACTTTCCATCTTTGGTCTTGATACCAAGGCACTTCTTCTTCTCACCACCAGAACCAGAAGTGGTGAGAAGGTACTCAACTTCACCGATAAGCTTGCCTAAATGTAAATGAAGTCTGTCACCTCCAACACGACGACACAATTCGAGGACCCAACGACAACACTTCTCAGCAATCATGATACCACCAGTGGTATCCAAAACACCTTGAAGCTTAATGCCCTTGCTCTTAGCATCAAATGGATTAACTGCACGTGCACTGAGCCCTTTCTTGGTAGCCTTCTCTACAGCTTGAGGATCATTGATGTCAATGGCAGACCCATCATGACCCATTCGTTTCAAAGTCTCTCTTTCAAAAAGAGGCAATTCGTTCAAATCACTCATGTGTGTGTTTCCCGAATTGATATAGATAGGAGATCCACCTTCCCATTTCTCTTCTGCAATTTGCTTGTTCCATTGGAGAAACTTGTCTCTGCTGATGAGCGACATCTTTTGGTAATGAGTCTGTGAGCCATATGAAGCTCTAAAGATCTTGTTCATATCAGAGGAGGCACTGTCACATCCATTGAAGTAACTGTACTTTTGGACAAGGTAATCGTTCTTGTCAAAGATATGGACATCTTGGAACCCATCTTCTAGGAGGGAAAGAGCCGTGGAGAGACCGTAGACTCCTGCGCCAACGATAATGATCTTGGAGTTCTTATCCTTTGGTGTCATCGCACGTTTTCTCGTTGATACGGTGAGTTAAGCTTAGATGGACACACTGGAGGCATATTTCAAGATTAAGTACGTCTCATTTCTTGTATCTATCGATACGTAGATACCCACTTGTTGGGCGTATTCCTCCGACTTGCCCTTTTGAGAAGTACTTTAATCTCGGATTTCGGGTTCCGCCCGAATCTCGGTGTATTCCTTATCGCATTCATTTCCTTATTCAGACAATCTATGTTAAAATCTACACTTGTACCAATCCGAGAGAGTCAATTTCATATATCTTATCAGACCAAGGTTCAAGAGACAATGTGAATGTAACCAGTCTTCTCGTCATACTCGAACTTAGTCCCCCATTTGGCGGAGGCGTCCTCTAAGTAAGTAACACACCACTTGGCAACGTCTGGCTTGGCCCACTCTGGTAAACCTCTCTTGAGCTTATTGGTTCTAGTGTCAAGACCCAAATCAATTGGAATGATTTTGAAAGTGAACGAGTCTTCATTGTCCTCATCAATCTCGAGCTCAACACAAATGTTGACAGAGAATGGACGACCACTTCTGAAGCCAATGTTCTCACCGTTTGGACCATAGGATCTCAAATTGTGCAAATCGGATGGACGAGACTCATAGGGGTCCAAACCGTAGTTAGCATACATCTCTGGACCGATGAAAGAGTCGCCAATCTCAAACTCCATGAGGAAAGAGCCCACGTTGTAAAAGATTGGTCTTCCCTTGTAGATCTCAACACCTCTGAGCATGTGAGCACCATGGCCGATGAAAGCCTTAGCCCCATGATCAATGGACTGTCTAGCAATCTTTTGGATGAAAAGTGGTGGCTTAGTGGTATACCAATTGTTGTTATCACCTTCGTGGGTGTGAAGGGCAAAGATAGGCAAGTTGGATCTCTGGACACAATCATCGACGGACTTCAAGATTCTGGCAATGTCACCTGTATCAGCAGTGGTACGGACATGGGCCTTCTCTCCTTCCTTAGCCTTGACTATGGTGAGGTTGGACTCAAAGATATGGCCAAAGGTGAATCTATCTGGGGCCACAAGGTCCTTGATCTCGACGGCAGCATTGACCGTCATCGAGTGACGAGTGCCCAAGAGCTTGTCGATCTCATCGAGCTGCTTGAACTGCTCCTCTGGGAGCACATATGATGGTTTCCATCTCAAGGGTAAGAGACCGGCACGGGCTGGAGTGTGGGACCCATTGTTTGAGGCGACAGCTAGATGGGACCCCGTGGCGGAGGCACAAACGAAACCAGCTCTTCCAGTTGGAGCATCGAAGAATCTGGCAAGTTTGGCATCATCAAGGGAACGACCTGCACCAATAGCGATAAGACCTCTTTTCTCCACTTCCTCGAGTGTATCGAGAAGACCCTTCCAACCAAACTCAACGGTATGGTTGTTTGCAAGGGAAATCAACCTAAAGTTGAGGTCCTTGAGGTCATCAAATGCCTCAGGACGTATACTAGTGAGATACATCTTATTGTAAGTGGCTGGAGTGTCTGGCTTTGGGGTTTGGAACTCAGCATTGAGGAAACATGTGTCTGCATCTGCAAGGGCCCTGACAAGCTTCGGATCGATTCTTTTCTTGAGGTTTGTAGAGGAATAGAGGGCGTCACCGCCAGCGATGATCTTAACCATTTTCTGCTATAAGAATGAAGAAAGAGTAATTGGGCGTTTACAGCCAAAGAAGAAGTAAGAAAAGTGTGGATATTTATGTCTAGTCGGGGAAATATACAAGCCATACCGGAGCGCCACACATTGCGCGATGAGTTGCGGAGTCGGACAATGGCGGAGATGAACAGACTCGAGAACTAGGTATGTATGTAAGTCTGTATGTGTCTATCACCAGAGGTAACGGAAGGATGGGTTCTGAAGATCTGTCGAGTCGTCAAAAGTGTAAGACTCAACTGGTGGGCGAGAGTTGTTGCGTTGGCGACAGATGTAACCGACAGCAATACTCAACAAGATGGAAACAGCTTGTGTGACGAGGATTGTAATCTTGGCTGGGACGTAACGTGGGGCTGTATTTGCCTGGAAAAGTTGTGGACCAATGATGTTGGCTACTCCGAAAGCCACCATTGTAACGGCATTGCGGAAGATACGTTTTGTGTGACCGGCAGTATTGGCTCCATTCCAAACGTACAACAGCGTGATGGCACATGATCCCGGGTATAAAAGGTACAGTCCAAACAACTGTGTTAATTGACCATGGGAGAAGAGCATACCGGCACCGGCAATTGAGGGCACGTACGTAGAGATATGGATAATGGTGAAGCTACGATATCTCGATACAAGCCATGCCGGACATACACAGCAGATGACAATCATGACACCGATAGGAATTTGCAAAAGAGCAGCATCCTTATTGGCAAAGCCAAAAGTAGCCACAACTGTAGTGGAAAAAGTACCCAAAGATCCAGTAACGATCTGCGATGTGATGGTAAGTACAAACATCAACCAGGTTAGCACGTCACCGAAAAGGAGTTCTTTAACTTGTTCCCATTTGAATTTCTTATTCTCGATACCGGTTTGGTTGTCTCTAACGTGTTCAACGAGGGCCCTTTTCTCCAATTCAGTCAAGAATTTAGCATTGGCCAAGTTATCAGGTAAACATAGGTAAATAACACCACCAAATAAGAATGTGATGATACCAAATACCATAAACAAGATCTGCCATGCTTCCAAGACGGAGCTATTAACGTGCTGGAAGGCAAATGACATTAAACCACCGATAATTGTGGCAGTTCCTGCCTGTGCAGCCCAAATACCGATTCTCTTGGATTGTTCAGATCTCGTGTAATACATTCCCGTGATGGAAACAAGGGCAATGACTGTACTACTTTCAAAGAGTCCCAAAAGCACACGCATAACCATCAACGAGGCATAAGTGTGGCACGCAGCATGACATGCAACCACGATGGCCCAGCCAACAATGGCACAGGTGAAAGTCTTGGCCAGTGGGAATCTTTGAAGAAGGTATCCACTGATAGGTTCACCGATAATGTAGGCAACGTTGAAGATTGTACCGAGATTGGCAAACTCGTTACCTTTGAGGTTCTTCTTGATACCCATGACGGCAGAATAGTTCAACAGAGCCTTGTCAAGGAATTGAAAGAAGTAGATGGCCATCACGATGGGCATAATGTGTAAATCAACTTTACGAAGCACATGTGAATAATTCACCTCCTCTGATACAACAGACTCGGCCTCTTCCTTCTCAAGATACTTCTTAGCAACGTCGATATCACTCATCTTGGATGGTAGTACCTGACCTCATTAATCTTGTATGATAATCTCCAAAATTATAGCTCGAATGGCTCCCTTTAAACAACTTTTTTTCATTAGATGTTGCATCCAATATCATAACCGCATGATTCTTTTAGACTGTCTCCGGCCGAATATGTGCCGTTAAAACTGAAGCAGCAACGCAATTATACGACAAAGAGAGCTGCATATGGGAATTAACATTCAGAAGTTATGCACCAACACTGCTTAGGGGAACAATGGGATCCGATGAGCAAAAAACTTGAACATATTTATGGAGATAAGAGGATCAAGACGGGGGACTTAAAAAAGAAAAATAAAAAAAAAACAAAAAAGAAAAAAAAAAACATCCGATGGATCAGAAACCTGGACACCATTTAAAAATTATTTATTTATTTATTTATTTTATTTTATTTTATTTAATTTAATAAAATTTAATTAAATTAAATTTTATTTTTTTATTTAGGCATCGGAGTTTCGCGGTCGGCCTTTCGGGTGGATGATCCGAACATCTTTTAACTCTGTGTGTCTCAAGTCTTATCTTGTACATCTAAAGAGACTAAAAGCGAGCAAACATACAATTACAGAGGTAGAGGAGAAGAGAGGAGAGAAGGGTTATGTCTCAGATTCCAGTGCAACCTCCACCTTCACAGCCTTCGATGGCCTTCGACCCAATGGCACCGAAGCGTCGTCGTAACAGAATGATCCAGTCGTGCTTCCATTGCCGAACTCGCAAACTAAAATGTGATCGTGAGAAACCTTCATGTGCCACTTGTAGTAAGTTAAACATTGTTTGTGAATACATCTCAAGTGGTACTGCTACGGAGATTCAAAGTGTTCATGCCATTTCTGAAAAAATTGAACGTCTTGAGAAAGAAGTGGCTCTGCTCAGGTCAAAACGTACTCAGGCACTTAAGGCCACACGAAGAGGTAAGTCCTCCCATTCTGACGAACCAATTATCCTAGGTCATGCCCTTGCACTGTTCTCCCCTATAAGGAGAGACCCTTTCCTTAACAGAATATTTGAAATGTACAAAGTTAACGCCATGAAGGATCCTCCAGCTGATATCAAAGAGGAACTCAAAGACATTAGAACTACAGTGGAAAAGACAGACCTCATAAAGCTTCAGATTAAGACTGAAGGAACAAAACTCTCTGATCTTATCAAAGAACACATCCAGGACTTGAACCATGTTTGGTATCTTGTGACTAGGTTCTTTGACTCTGAGCTCTATGCTACTTTTTACTTTGTCGATAAGGAAAGCTTTATCAATTCTTTATCTTCCTTCTCGACTCCAAGGGCAGACTATGACAGTGATGATTACTTATTCATCGGTCAAGTACTCATAATCATGAGAATCACCTATTTGTCATTCTACAATTGTGGTTACAATGACGCCGAAGTGCGAGCTTTGAAACCGGTTTCCCCCGATGTCTTCTTCCTGGCTAAGATGTGTCTTGATTATACATTCCCGACTATGCAGGATTCATGTCTCAATTACATCCAACTGTTTATGTTTATCATCCTTTACCAAACTTTCAACATTGATGATTTGAGCCCGGTCCACGATTGGGTCGTGTCTGACTTGAACAAGTTGCTAAGACTTTGTTACATCAATAGGCTGAATATTGATAGTGGATCAGACATTCAGAGGAGAATTTGGTCGGTTGTGTTGGAATTGGACCTCATGAGATTCTTTTATGATGGGTCGCCATTATCAATCTCCATGGACTCTTACACCACTGCATTGCCCTCATCATCGAAGAATTCATACCAACAAGTTGTCCACACTATGATGCTGGAAAGATCTTCAGTATACTCTTTGGTCCAACCGATTTCATGTCAATTGGACAACGTAAGAGAACCACCCACTATTCGTAAATATGAGAGTCAGATTGATGCAGTCAATGAATATCTTCAGACTTGCACTTTGGAGACTATCATGGCTATGCCATCTCTCACTGTTGAACAGAAAGTGATCAAACTAACCAAGATGAACAACTTTTTGGATCTTTCATCACTGTGTTTCATGCTTTGTGCCCATATGTTATTACACTTCTTTAGTCAAAATGACATTGATAACTCTGCCAAGTTTTCGATGAAAGTGATCCGTGCCTTGAATGCACTTACCCCAATATCATATTTCTTAAACTCCGACTCACATCATGAATACAACTTGGAATCTCATTTTGGCTTAACATTCAATCTTATCCCCAAGATTACACAGATCTTACATCGTTGTTTCCAATTGCATTTCTCTTTACTTATTCGTCTCATCTACATGCAATCTAAAGACGCTAGATTTGATCTTGAACCAGCTATGGACCTATTACTATCAAACACAAAGATCATCTTGACAAATCTTGGTCGAATTGGTGATCGTTTTGCATTTGCAAGACGTATTCATAAGTTTGGATCGGATGCCATATTGACTACAATTGGACTCAAACCGGAATCATCAGTACGTCAAAGATTATTGGATTACATGAAAACCACTATTGATCTGAAAATGGATATGGATCTCCAGTATATCATACCAAGGGATATCACTGATAACTTGGTTAAGCTCACTGGTGAGGTTGAGATCTCGACATCTCCAGGTCCTGATCTACTTGATTTCTTACTTGAAAACCATCTTGATCCATTCTCCGTACAGAAAATCGACAGCATGCTATTCACCTTATAGATAGATACATATACACAACTGCATCATCATTATCACTTGGCCTTTAATTGCTGTTACCATTATTGTTATTATTATTGTTACCTTCACCCGTCTCATTACCTGTAGTGGAATCCTCCTGGATCGGTTCCATCTGTTGATCTTGAGACTGTGCTTGTTGGGACTCTCTAGCTTGTCTGGCTTGTTCTTCCTCTAATGAAAGACGTAAGGCCAATGCAAGATCTGGGTCCATGTTTGGGTCTGCACCGAAATCGAATCCGCCAGCGTCACCGCCAATTGGTCCAGCACCGGCAGCAGCACCACCTTCACCGGCAATGATAGGTGAGGCACTAAGGGCCTCATATAGCATTCCCACACCAGGTGGAACCGTGACAAGGTTTGAATTGTCGTGAGAGTTTACCGCAGAGATAAACTTCTCGAGCTTTGCAGTGTTAACAGCCTCTTCACCATAATTGACAAAATCAATAGCGATGTTATTCTTCTTCATCTTCTTAGCGAGCTTCTCTAACTCTTTCTCCGACTCTTGGATCGGTGATGCGATAAATGCAATGATTCTCTGATGTTGTACTTTATTCTGACGATGTTTAAGGGCAAGAGCTGCCACTTGGATCCCCGTGGCAAAGTGCAAACCTCCATGGATCTTGGTTTCGTGGATTCCAGAGAGCAACTTACCAAAATCTGTTGTGAGTGTCGAAAGCACTTGGGGACCTTCACCTCCATATGCGAGTAGTCCCACGGTGTTTTCTGGATTAGAGTGCACCTTGCTAGTGAACACGAGCTCCACAGCGTCAAGCTGTGCCTCATAACGCGATGGCGCGTAGTCTCCGTTCCTAGTGAACTCGGAATTGTCAATCACAATCATAGTAGCCTCAAGCACCATCTTGAATAAGTCTCTATGTGTCAATGGGGAGCCAAAGAAGATAAAACAGGTTGACCCCCTCGACAAGGTGGCGATAAAATCGAATAATCAACAATTAAGATGTGGTGTCCGGGTTTTAACATGGGTTACGCAGCCCTGATGGTTTTCAGTGTTTCGCGAAAATGACTGATCTCTACTCTTCGGTGTCTCTCTTAACATGGGCTTAAACATCTTTGTCTCTGTTTCTTCTAGTTTACTAATTCTTCAAAGATGTCTGTCAATCTCGCTGTCATTGGTACGTTTTGTGATAATCTCTATTTAGACTGCTCAGTTCTAACACCTGGCGAACAGGTACCGGTGTCGTCGGCGCCGCTTTCCTTAACCAGCTCGCTGGTCTCAAGTCTGCTATTCAGTACAATGTGATTCTCATTGCAAGATCCAAGAAGTCTGTCATCTCCGCCGACTACTCTCCAATTGACCTTTCAAACTGGAAGTCTGTGACAGAGTCAGCATCCCAGGATAACTTATCCACCGATGAACTCGTTGCCTTCCTCAAGAAGTCTCCAGCTCCAGTCATCCTCGTTGACAACACTTCTGATGCTCAGATTGCCGACTCATACCAAAAGCTCGTAGCCAACGGTATCTCCATTGCTACTCCAAACAAGAAGGCATTCTCCTCTTCCTTGGACTCCTGGAAACAACTCTTTGATGCTTCCTCCCAGAAGGGTTCCGGTTTGGTTTATCACGAAGCTACAGTCGGTGCCGGCTTGCCAATCATTGGTACTTTGAATGACATGATCTCCACCGGTGACGAAGTTGAGAAGATCGAGGGTATCTTCTCCGGTACTTTGTCATACATCTTCAACGAATACTGTGCTAAGGATGCCAAGTTCTCCGAGATTGTCTCGATCGCTAAGCAGCTTGGTTACACTGAACCAGATCCAAGAGATGACTTGAACGGTTTGGACGTTGCTAGAAAAGTTACTATCCTCGCTAGACTCTCCGGTGCTTCTGTTGAATCACCAACTTCTTTCCCAGTTCAGTCCTTGATTCCAAAGGCCCTCGAGTCCGTTGAGTCCGCCTCAGAGTTCATGGAGAAGTTGCCAAACCACGACGATGAGTTGCAAGCCCTTAAGGATGAAGCCGCTGCTGAGAACAAGGTTTTGAGATTCGTTGGTAAAGTTGACTTGCCAAACAATGTTGTCTCCGTTGGTGTTGAGAAATATGACGTCTCCCACCCATTCGCATCCTTGAAGGGTTCTGACAATGTCATCTCCATCAAGACAAAGCGTTACCAGAACCCATTGATTGTTCAGGGTGCTGGTGCCGGTGCTGATGTCACCGCTGCTGGTGTCTTGGCTGATACCATCAAGATTGCCCAGAGATTGGTCTAATATATCTATAGATATTTAAGGGGAGTCGAACTCTTTACAGCAAGTTAATCATTGTTGATCGTAGCAGTCATTCAGGATTTTTTTTTTGTCTATAAGTATCACCCTTCAACATGTACTCTCTTGGCCCAATTCAACTTAGCCTCCTTGAAGATCTTGTTGAGTCTTTTGCGATCCAAACATGTAGCTCTAAACTCCAACATAATCTTTTGAGAGTCTAAAATAAAGCTTGGTTGAGCACTAGCTGAGCTAACATTGACATTGACCCTGGAGATGTGCGTATTGTTTGGAGCAAGGAACAAATCACCAGTGTCTCTAATCTCAGCAATATAAGCACCAGTCTTGTGGATGTACTGAGCATACTTAAACTCAGGTTTACCCCAGGAGTACAAGATCTCAAACTCGTTGTCATTTTGAAAGAACAGTGAGGCTCTATTGTCCATCAAGAACCCAGAGTATTCAAGCAAGTAGATATGATAGTAGAACTTCGTCTCATTGATGATGGATGCATCGTTGAATTCCGGATCTTCCCATGGGTTGATGGCAAGAACAATATCAACAAACGAATGGAATGGGTTTAACCGAGGAATCTCACAGAGTTCCGCCCATGGTGTTTCAACAAGCTTCAGACCGTATCTCTCACACATCCTGGACCAACTGTTGATGGTATCCTCGATGAGCTTTGGTGTTGCAGTCAACCATTCAAGTCTGATGTGGAAACAGTGATTTGGATTGTGGACATTGTCATAGTGTACCATCATAACCTCTCTTCTGTATGATTTCCTCGAAGTATCCAGGTCGTATCTCAGAGATCTCGACAAGACAAAGGTGCGGCGCTCACTATTTGTTGAAGAAACTGGAGTGATAACCTGTGACACTGCAGGAACACTGCTCTCACTTTTGATCTTCTTAATCTCCTTCTCGGGATCAACCTCCTCATCGGTACTCTGCTGCAATGGCGACAAACGGTAGAAGAAGTGACCATCTAAAAATTTGTGACGGTTCTCAACGTGAACAAAGACACCACGATCCATAAGCTCATTACCAAATGCAGTGGCTTCATCTCTCGATGACATATCACTAAAGTTCTCATACAACCAGTTGACAAGATCTAAACCTCTAAACACATTTCTGTGGATCTTCCAATGCCATTTACGATCAGCGACTAGGACACCTTTTGGTCCATGCAGCATGGCCACGATCTCATCAGTTGGAGATTCTCTGGTCAGAGTACCAGTGAGCGATGACGAACGACCATCCTGTGATTTCTGCTCTGTAGCAGTCTTGGTAGAGGCATGTTCTTGTTCTTTCAAAAACGAAATCAAATCACCCGTATAAAAGTTAATCTCAGGGAAGATCTCCTCCTTCTTAGATTTTTGTCTCTTACCATCTGGATTGAAAACACCACGATGCAAACTAACAATTAAACGACGAAGACCTTCAACTCTGATCTCCTCGGCAGACAAGACGTCTTGTTTATCATTACCAGTGGTCATGTATGTGGTCTTTGGAATCAAAGTAGGCAACAAGACAAACTTCATTCTGTTAAGAGTCTTCTTGTCAAAGAAGTCATTATCATCATCATAACCAGCAAGTTTCTGATCAAAGGCGTTCCATTTAAAAGTCTTTGGCTTCACCACAGCTGGATCCGGATAGTATGGATGATAGTGATTCTGGTATCGTGTCTTGACCATAACCCTGTTGAAACTGTTGCGATAAAAGTCCTGTTGTTGCCTTCTGTTGTATCTTTGAACGTTGATGGTACCATCATAATCACACAAAATTCTGTGGATCTCTTCGTCAAGTGACATATAAACTCTCATACCTGTAAAATCTCTAGTTTGTGGCAACTTCTTCATCAACAAGGATGTGTCGTTCATTTCAACCTTCTCCACTTTTGGGCCGTAACAAATCTGGAATCCGACAGAGAGTCTCAAGTAAACCATTTCTCTGAGCAAGTCACTTGGTGTCATGTAATTTTCACGTTCTGGTGCCACAGTGACTTGATGTGTTTGGAAGGTGAAGTTCTCAGCAAAGTCCTCTGGAGTTGGGAAGATCGGAGTTGTGACAGGAAGCTCAGATGGGGTCTCCAAGGATATCCATTTAATCTTACGTCTCTTAACATAGCGTGGAAACACATCTTGCCACTTTCCAACACTGATTGACTTCACAACATCTGGGCTCAACTGCTTCGATGGGTTTTCAATCTCAGTCCACATCACATACTTCAAAGTATCCACAGCCGTGACAACCTTGTGCTGTTCGGAGTGGTGCTTCTGCTGCTGCTGTTGTTGTTGTTGTTGTTCAACCATTTGCTGCTGGTGCTGTTGTTGCTGGTGCTGTTGTTGGGCTTGGGCCTGCTGTTGTTGTTTCTGCGAGCGGTTTCCTCTTGATGATAACACACCAGAGGTCATGTGCAATGAATTGGCACTCGAGGCAACCCTGGACCTCAAGTTCTCTGATAATGCAGAGGCAACTTGTGATGTATTCGGTCTCTTACCTATTTGTTGTAAAGATGAAAGAGCTGATAGTGGAGTAACATTGCTGAAGACTGGAGATGAAACTGTGCGTTCGGCCTTTGCCTTAACAGGCGTATGTGTCTGAACTTTCCACAGAAGTGATGACGAGGATTCTTTCTTCTTTGGCTTTTGGGTTTCCGCTTTGGAGACGTCTGAACTGAACACATTCTTATCATACTCATCCATCATATCGGTTATAGTGGCAGCTTGAATAGATGGTTGAAGGTGCTGGACCGTCACGGTACTCATCTCGTTTTCCATAACACCCATCATCTGCAATTCATAGATCTTACAGCGTGGGATCCACTGGTTATTTCTGAAACGCTGCTCGGTCCAATATGATACATCAACCCATCCAGGAATGCAGTGGTGCAACTGTCCCGAATGGTCCCTGTATCTGAACAATGGAGTGGCATGAAGTGGTGGCTGGGCCATACAGAGAATGTCAACGGAAAGTTCTGAATTGAAAATTCTCTTACTTGTATCCAACAAGTCGTCATAATCGACGTCAAAGAGTCCGTTACCCGCACTGACAACGATGAAGTGGGTTGTTGTATGTCTCAGGTCTGGATCTCTGAAACGGTCAACGACGAGCGTAGTGGCCAAGTTAATAGTGTTCAAAATGTCTGACTTGATGGTGGGTACAAACCTTGGTGTAACTGTATTTCCACCACTGTGTTTGAGTTGGTGTGATATGATGTCTTTTCTGAAGTTGGCAAATTCGTAACGGAGAGAGATCATGATATCGTTCCAGTGTACAATGTTGACTTGATCAACAACGACTCTATAGAAATCCTTGGTGTTCTTACACCTCTGTCCCTCTTTGAGATCAGTCCAGCTGTTCTCCGAAGTGTCGATGTTGGCAGCAAAAACAATGGTGATGAGATGGTGTGTACCTTCGTCCCTCCATCGCTTGAAGATTGTAGGGAACAGGGAACTGACAAACTTGTGAAACATCACTTCACCATCTTCTTGGAAATGATACATCTCCTCTGTCATCTGAATTAAGAACACAAGACGCGCAGACTCTGATCTGAAGACCACCTTGGTGTTCTCTCCAATGTAAGAGGAGAACACCTTCTTTCCCTCACGATACACGGCACTGATATTTCCTCTGATGGTCTCAAGAAACGTTATTCTTTGACCCTTATAGACGCACGTGTTATTCAACCATGATGCAAGGGTCCACATGTCACCTCTCGAGAGATGTATGTCCTTGATGAGAATCTCAATGAGATCTGCCTCGACTTCTTCCTTGTGTTTTAACCTCACAATAACAGGGCTTCTGGTTGAGATACCAAGCAATTGCTGAAGAGATCCAGACAGTATACTCACCTGTGTGGTCTTTGCACGACGCATCAGCTCATCATTCATCTTGTGGATCACGAAGAGCAGCTTCTTGCGAGTTGAAGTCTCCATAGTCTCGAGCTCTGCAACGTCTCCCTCGTTGGCCCCAGGAATCTGGGACACATCGATGAGCACGTTCTCTGAGGCCACTCGTGTGTCATGAAAGGCAGCTGAAAGATGTACTGGCTCGTCAAAATGGTCAGTCTCAATGGGGGCAGGTGCCTGCTGTGATGAGACCTCCGATACCTGGCTACGGTGTCGTAGTAGTGGTCTTCGTGGGGTGAGAGGTGCATTACTCTCGACGGCCAGAGCGTTGTCCTTATCACGCCGGACCGTCAGTGTGAGAGCGTTGGAGTGCATTGTGTTCATTGTGAGGTATTAAGGTACCCGGTGACTCCTGTGATTCTGCTCTTTGCTGGGCTCTTCACCTACAATTGATGTTAAAAACTACCGTCATATAACTTGGGGCTTTGAGGGTCGGGGTTTTCCCTTATTGAGGGAGTGCGCTTACCAATAAAAATATTACATAATCCAAGTACTATGTATTACATAATATATTTGACTCATAAACCAGCTTCAAGTCCATGTCTAATGTCTAATGGGCAGTTCCCTTAAAAGGTCTATCTGTATATGCCTCCCAATCAACTGGCTTTTCAAGATCATTTGCCTCAAAGTACTTTTTACCACATGAAAATCCCCTGAACGTGAAGTCACTCTTTGGGTCGCACGAACATTTGTGCTCGGTTCTGAACTGAGAATCAATTGGGCAAGTAGTGAAAGGAACATGGTAGTAACCTACATCCTGAAAAATGTGAACTTGAGACTTGTCCAAGAGCAGAGAAACGGCCAATGAGTGGATTGGGCCCTCAGACCATCTCTCAAAGAAGAATTCACCCGCCTTGTCAAGGTGATCAAAATACTTGGAGTAGGCCTCATCTCTCCAAAAGTCGAGGGAAGCGATTTCAAAGTTGGACCAGAAGTAACACAAGTTATAGGTGTCACCGTTATCATCAGAGATGAACTTCATCATATTGTTCTCGTGGGTGTACTGTGGATTCTCCTTCATGAAGGCATTTGTCGTATCCCAAAGTGTCTTGACAAAGACTTGATACTCGTGGAGAGATATAGCAAATCCAAATTTCTTGTCATTATTCTTCATGAACTGGAACACATCATAGTCAATGTCACAGTGGATCTTAATAGACGGATCAACTCTCCAATAGTACTCGTAGTCAAGAAGCAAATCGTGCTTGTGTAGGAAACCTGTTTTGTAACGGTTATCGAACCTGATAGAAGCAGAGTCACCTGGTATAAGAGAATTTTCATTCATCGCTCTGAATGCATCTTTGGCATCGTCACTGTTAATCCATTCAGGGTAATCACTGTATCTTTCTGGAATGAGTCCGAATTTGGTGTTACCTGTTATAGCGGATGATGTTTGACTCTTGAACTCCTCCGAGAGCTCTGTGCGACTGAGGAAGACCCAATCATAGTTGAACTTGTTATTGAAACGGTCCTGCACTTGCTTGATGGAGTCAACAATTGGCCATAGATCATTCTCTTCGATGACCGAGACAAAAGTGGCCCTCACAGGTGCTTGTTGACCATGGATGATATTCTGTAAACCATCTTTGTAGGAGCTTATGTTACTTCCCCGGCAGAAAAGTGCAATGATCAATCCGACCGTGAGTACGGTGAATCCAATGCAGCGAAGTATGGGGTGGACCATATCAGCTGCTGGAATACAACGTCTTCCATCTCCATCAAAGAGTTAGGGGGTTGGGAAAGACAATCTATTGTCTCTTTTCTTCACCAGCCTCACCAGTATCAAAAGACTCACTATAAACTAGATACATGTGGCCCTTACCACTCTATGACGTCACTTCATAGAAGAACTGGTTTTTGTTTTGTTTACATAATCACTTACTCAGCATACCTAACTTCCAGCTTTCGTTCAACGACCTCAGGGCACTTGGGAGGTGATTGTGTTGCAACTCGATGTACTTTAGGGCAGAATCATAGACATGCTGTGGCACTTCAATTGACTCGAGTTCTCCGCGCTCTTCACGGGCATCTTTGATGGCGCTAGGGTCCCTAGTGTAGTAGAGCTTGATGGCATCCGTGTGGAGACCTTCAGCTGTGATGTAGTCGTAGCCGACATTGAAGACCCATAGCAACAGTTTCTCGTCCTTCGGTGACACGTACTCCACCATTCGTGTTGCTGCTCCGTTAACGTTATCAAGAAGCGAGTTGTAAACGTAGTTGTGAGCAGGGTAATTGTCCCCATCCAACTCAACACACCACTTGAACAGTTTGTCAAGGCCAGATGCCCCGTCATATTCTCCCACAAGCGTGCCACAGCCCTCGCAGTACATTTTTTCCTGCTCCATTCTCACTTTGAATGCTGTGTCACTGGCTCTGAAGGCGAAATAGTAAGAACCTGTGATGATGGCGTTGTTGAGTGGCTTGAGTGTGGAGAAGCGTTCTGTATCAATATGGTGGCTATGGTGCTCGGTGTCGTGTGGTTTGTGACAATGCCAAAAATCCATCATCTCCGCCCATAGTTCAGAGGGCATCTCCGTGGTGGCACTGATATCCTTTGAATTCACCAGAGGAGCCTGACATTGTGTACATGTGAGCTTATAATCATGCATCTTGCGCAATTCGAGAGCGTTCCATTTGTAAGATGAGCTTAACTTCATCAGTTGATTGACGGATCTGTCATGGCTTGGTTTCCCTTCAAGTGGAAGTCTTAGTGACATAGTGTGATTTCGTACTTTGACACATGCCTTAAGTTGTTCTTGTGTGATATTAGCCACTTTACGCGGGAGCTCAATGGTGATTGTTTCTTGTGATGGGGGTTGCACTATGATCTTGGATGAGTCGATAACATTGACTAAGATGGCCTCTGCTGGAACGGTCCCCGTGAGCTCAATGGCTATGGAGACACTGCGAATCCTTTCAAGCACTTCAGCGTAGTACAACATAGATTTGGTCATGTTGTCTTATGTGTTTTTTTCGTAGAAACGATGGGACAATGAAGGCTCCCAGAGATAAATCTATTTAGTTAGAATTTTTTGGACGGGGCACACCAGTAGTACTCTACAAATCCTAACACAACAAGGCTATCAATTGTCTACTGTCTACTTGTATAACTAACAGATTAAATGCAAAGTATTATTAAAAAGGATGTAGGGTACTGTATACCTTGGTTTCAAGAAAATTAAACATTACTTCGTTGCAGACATTAAGCAGTTTGAAATGAGACAACGGAAATGGTGAATTGCCTAAGTCTTTTTTAAATTCGTTGTAATCGTTGTCTGTGATGTGATATGATGTGATGTAGTGGAGTGAGGTGGGGGGTGTTATGCTGTGACAAATAAAATCAGTCAAGTCTTGTCTTTGCATTGGCAGATGAGGTTGGGAATCCCAAACCGAGATCAAACTGACTCTCAATGGATGTAGCAGATGTGTTAGAACTTCTTGAATAACTGCGTGGAACTTCTGGGTCAAACACTACTTCCGAGTCAGAGTCCTCTGATACCGTAGAGCTTGTCAATGGTGCCTTGGGAGCCTGCATCACAGAGGCAGCGGCGGCAGCGGCAATGGACTGTGGAGATGGAGCATTGAGTGATTGAGAAGAACCAGAGATTGATGGGTTTGTAAGAGAGTTACCACGTTGTCTTTGCGTGGATTGCATAACATCCATTTCAAATTGTTGTCTGATAGATCTAGAACGTGTTCTAGTGACAAATTGTTCTGTTGATGAAGAGATACGACTTTCTTCATCAGTGGCCCATGCAGATGCCAATGGGTCAAGTTTGAACATGTTGATTTTTCTAATCTCGGCATAGGACCAACGGTTCTTTGCATTCTTATCATTGATTGGGAGATGAACGTACTTGGTGTAAGTGAACACAATGAAGGACAATGTTGAACCGGCAATGACATCGATGAAATAATGATGAGTGAGATACATTGTGGACCACCAAAGCCATGTCACGTAAAGGAAAAACAGTGGCTGAAGTCTTGGGAAAAGGTAAGAAAGGAACAATGCATCCATGGTAGCACAACCTGAGTGTAATGATGGGAAGGCACCAAACACCACAGGGGAGTTTTTAGAGAAATTAGTTGTGTAGAGGTCCAAATGGAGTAAAGTATCGATACGACCCAACCCACCTGGAGAACCCAACATGGAATAATTTGCCGGGTCAAGACCATGAAGAAGCTTATACCATGGAGCAGCAGATGGGAACATAAGCTGAATAACGACACCAATCAAGTTCATATAACCAAAGGCGAATCCAAAGGATCTGACAGCGGTTGGTGGCCCCCAAAGGAAGAGCATCCCAGCCACGAAGAAAGGCAAACCGAAATGGATGAGTCCATAAGGCAACCAAGCAAGGATATCGAGGAATGGAGTTGTCGAAGTTGCGAGTAACTGAGACAAGTTATCACCATAAAAGATAGTCTCCACTGCAGGGAGCACTTTAACGCTAATTGGTGGTCTGTAAGCTGGTGGAATCTTTGTTGAAGAAAAGAAGAAGAGAAGCCAAGTGATGATTGGTAGGGCATTCAGGACAAATTGAGATGTGAGCGGCACAAGCAAAAGCAGTGTCATGAGTCCAACAAAAGCAAACTTGAGGATAACAGGAGCCGGATTAAGGAAGAATGCCACTATAAGGAAAGTTGCGAGTGTAGTAAAATGCATAATATCATTACGAGACCATTTGAAAGTGGAAAGTCTTTGAAGACCAACCTTCGGGCTTATCTCGAGGTCGATATCAGCAACAGTAGCACCAACGGGCTTCTCAGCAAGGAAATAGCCATTAAACCAGCGAACGAGGGCGGCCATGGTGTATGTGTGGAGTATACTTGGGCGGCTAATAGAAGGTGTATCAAAACAAGGTGGTGGTGGTGGTGATGATGAAGAGTGAAGCGCTATGTTGTGGAACTGTCCAGGGCGGTAAATGAGAAGAGCAGTTGTGGGGCCAAAGACGAAAGCCCTAATGACACAGAGGCAACAGGAAAGGAGAACGAGTCGAAGGGAAGACGGGATGAAGTTCGTCTTTTGTTTTTGTTTTGGGCTGCAAAAGGAGGCGGAAAAAAGAAAAGAACGTCATCACCAGTAGAAGAAAAATTCGCGAAAGAGAAGAAAAAAAAAAATAGGGGGTCGGCTCTTGCGGGATCGGCTTTTCGGATAGTTCCGAGACTTTTATCTATATAGCCTATTAAGGATATGATATGATATGATATGATTATGTAGATGTGATTGTGTTGTGTTGTGTTGTGTTGTGTTGTGATTGTGTGTATGTATTTATGTCTTTTGGTATTTATCTAGTTCTATCTATCTAAGCAATGCCTGTTATGTTGAACCCTTAAACCCTACATGTCCTAAGACCTCAACCAGCATCAGTTACACATCAATCAGACGTAATTTACTTTAATCATGCAACCCTGCTTAAGAGTTCTTGTAGCAATCGGGAATACGGGGTAACTACACGGAGCAATACACTAGAGCAAAGCAAATAGCCAAGCATTAGTAGAGCAAACGATAAGTTGAAGACTAAGATGCCTCTCCGCTAAAAAGGGATTGAAAGCGGTATGGTTGCTCGGACAACACAATATATTTCGTTTTTTTTTTTTTTTTTTTTTTATTTTTAATTTTTTTTTCATTTTTATATCAAACACCCAGACACCAATATATTTCCCATTAGAAAATTAGTTATGCGGAGGAGAAAGGTGAGGTCTCTTAAAGTTACCTCTTTGTCCCTAAGTTTAATCGTTACTTTAAGCAATGGCTGAGACCATCCGCAGATCCAGTAGAGAGAATAAGGGTAAGAACAGCAGGCTTCAACGCGAGGAGCAAGAAGCCATGGAAGAGGCTCTGCGCCAAGCTGAGAAAGAAGCTGAAGAGGAGAGAATTAAGGCTGAAGAAGGACATGTCTTGTGCATGGTTTGTGGTACTACAGACAACAATTATGATGATGAAGAAGATACCAGGGAAATGATTCAGTGTGACCAGTGTAAAATCTGGCAACACAGTGAATGTATGCTTTCCAATCCGAAAAAATTACCCAAAACTTATCTGTGTAACTTATGCGATCCGAACAACAAACACTTCAAGACTCTTAAGTATAAATTGGATCCTGAAACCACTAGAAAAGAGGTCGAGAAGCACGATAAGAGGAAAAATAAGAAGATTAGAGAAGTACAGCGTATGCTAAACGATCTCGAAGAGTTCAAGAAGACCGGTATTAAGCGTCAGACTAATGATGACGATGATGATGGCGATGAAGAGTCACATGACGGTGCCTCTAGTGATGACGATGATGATGACGATGGTAATGATAATGAATCAGATGGAAAGGAAGAAGATCTAGAGGACCAAAAGAGAAAGAAACAATCAACCCCAACGAGCAGATCTCGTTCAACGTCATCTCATGTCAAGAGCGAACATCACTCTAGACCTGCCATCAAGAAGAGAAAGACTACAACTCCGACTCCATCAACACCAGACGTATCACAGATTGATAAGAAAGCTCGTGAAGCCGTCCTTAAAAGACTCGAACAAATGTTTCAGATGCTTCTTCCAGATTCGATCCCTGGAGAGGATGGAACTACTGCAGAGATCTCTAAACGTTGGGCCAAGAAACTTGAAGAAGAACTGTTTGAGGCATATCATGATCGTGAGACGGGTAAAACTACTAAGGACTATAAGGAACTATTCACCCGTATCTTCTCTAACGTAAAGGACAAGAAAAACACAAAGCTTAGAGATTCTATTATCAATCGTGAGATGCCATTCAGTAAGCTTGTCCGTATGCCACTCAATGAAATGCTCAACCCAGAACTTCGTAAAGAGAGAGAAGAAGCTATCAAAGAATCCATGGAACAAGCCACTCTCGAACAAGTTCAAGTGTCAAACATTAGAAGAACACATAAGGGTGATGTGTTGATTGAGAATGAAGACATGGGTAATGCTCCAAATCAAGTCGATTTCAACGTTGGTGTGCATTTGGACAATGACGATGAGAAATTTGTCAAATCTGAAAGTAATATGTCCATCAAGGGAAACAGAAAGCATTCCATCTTCGATGGCCCACAACAGGATGCTAATAATGACGACGATAACGATATTGATAATGATTACCCCACTGGTGATGTCACTGGAGAACTACATGATGTCGAATTTGATCATGGCGAAGAGAACGGTGAAAAGACTAAGAGCCATGCTGCTGCTGCTTTCGATTTCGATAATGATGATGACTTAGCTGCTATTTTAGGTGAGACGAAGAAGACAATTGAGCAAACTGTGGAGTCTTATGACCCTACTGCAATCGCTAACGATACTACGTTATGGCAAGGACAAACCATCTTCACCGGGTTTACAAATGTTGCTTCCACATTACACCATTTCTCTACAACTTTGGAATCACATCAGTTTTCAAATATAGCACGTCAACTGATTGATCCACTTGTCCCAATGGAGATCGAAGGTCGTCTTGATGCTCGAACCGCTGATGATTACGTTACCAAAGTTATGAGTACCAGAAAGGTAGTTGTGATGGAGTTGAAACCACAAGACTCTCTTGATAAGAACTTTAAGAAGTTATTTGACTATTTCGCTCAGAGAAACAAGTTTGGTGTGGTTATGAATAAGAATCGTCTCATCAAGGATGCATACCTCTTCCCCATCAGCGCCAGTCTTCCAAAATTTATGCGGTCAATGCCAGACTCTGGTAGGATTCAATTGGACAATTCACAGGTGAGACTCTTTGTCGTGTTTGTTGTGCGTCAAGAGCTCATCTCAAATGAACCTCAACAACACACTTCGATGGGTAGTGTTGCTGATGTTGATGATGATGATTATGACCCAAGTGCCACAACTAATGCTACCTTAAGTAATTCTTATGGTGGTGCATTGGATTTCTTGTCTGTATTGTCTCCAGAACAACGTGCTGTTGTGGATAAGATCTTGGATATGTATCCAAGGGCTAGAACTGATCCGGTCTTCTTGATCCAGCAGTTGCAACAACTCATGCCAGGTGCATAAGTTACAGCATTTGTTCATGTTCTGTTTATTTGTTTGTATATGATAACGCTGTACGACCCGTGATGACTACATCGTTGTGCTGTGTAATATTTGTAATTATAGGATTGACATTGATATACTCCCCGTTTGTTTGTGGGAGAGCCCATGCGTCCACACATACATACAGTGTAGAGTACGGAAACCTACTGGATTCTACAATCTCTCAAGTCCATTAAGAAGCACGATATAAATCAACAAAACGAATTATGTAGCAACTCTTTATAGATCATGAGAGAGAAGCAGCACTGGCATTACTTTTTTCGTACTTTTTTCATTTTAAAACCCGATATACATTACAAGAGATAGAGCCAAACTTAAGCCTTAGCAACAGCCTTCTTGACAGCAAATCTTCTCTGCTTCTTCAACACCATAACCTTGAATCTGTCAAAGTCGGAAAGAGCACGACGTGTCTCTCTCTGAGCAATCTTCTTAGCCCAAGCAGACTCAGCCCACTTCTCAGCAACACCGGCAGCGGTGAACTTCTTAGCGACAGTGGCAGTTCTGGAACCTCTTGGAAGGGAGAAGGTCAATGGGGTCAAGACAACGTGAGCCAAAGAGATGGACTGTCTTGGAACACCGGTGGTTGGACCGTCAACAAGAGCCTGTTAAAAGATTTGTTAGTATAGCTGGAAAATGATGGGATATAGAACAGAGCATTAGCAATAAGAGCACACAGAGGGTGACATTCATTGTGATGAAAGGTGACCGATGTATTGTGCTGACTGTATCATTGGTAGTGTGACATCGATCAGACTAACACAAGGCTTCGTGCCAGGACCGCTGAAGAGAGTCCAACGATATGGACACATCAGTTATGATTATGTTCATGTGGGAACACAGTATGTGCTATATGACAGTCTGTTGATGGCCCATCTGTGTCTCTGGCATTTGAATTAGTGAATAGTTAGCTGTGTGTAACTGGCGTGTGCTGATTTGGGTAGATATGATGGTGCTCAGTATGGTCAGTGTGTTTTATGTGTACTGTATGGATGTCTTGTGTGAACATTTACTTGTATACCTTTTGTGCTTGCCTTATACTCTGTTCCTTGATGGATCTTCACTCACTCTCTTGTGGTCGATAATCTCGACAATGGTGGCGAGCTTGCCGGCGTACTGACCCTTGTTGACAAGGACGACACGGCCAACCTCGACCAATCTCCAGTTGGAAGCCTTAACGGTAGTTTCAGTGGACATCTTTGGTGTTATGCTGATTCCTTCTAATCAAATAGGCCCCTGTTGAAGGTGTTCAAAGTCGAATTTTTGTTATGGTTGAAAAATGTCGCGACCGAAACTCGCGCGCCCTGTGCCTCTTTCGCGGGACTGTCTCTGTGGTTTTTGTATGTGGTGCACGGGTTTCCCATACCACTTAGGTGCAAATAGGTATATAAACCTGAACACCATGACTCGCCGTAACTCAAAGGGTCGCGGAGTGTTGCCCTGATGAGAGACCTACTTAGTCACGTGGATACATGAGTACCCTACACCAATAAAGTGAAAAAACTTGCGCCCATAAAACATAACTCTTCTCTTTCTCTGTTAAGCACATCACCAGTTCTTTGGACAACAAAGACTCCTCTGAGAAGGGTCTCAGTCAGGAAGGTATGTTTCACTCATCCACTTTGTCAATTGGTCTCTCTATCCATCATACTTTTCTCTCAACTCCCTACAGAAACACCACATTACAATCTATACTGATGATATAATTTGCGTTTGACTACACAGGTCACCGGGACACGCCTAGTTCCACTTATGGGGCCTAGTGGGAACTGTAAACAACCTTTACGACTGACTTTTGACTCTGTTTTCTTAACAGTGTCTATATGGTGTTGTATTGTGGAGTTTTCTATAAGGGGAAGTTGTATATGTGTGATGTATTGAGAGAGGTAGAGGCATCCAATCCTCTCGTTGAGCAACGTTATTAACATGCATTTAAAGCGTAAGTTTGGATATCAACTAGGATATACACAATGTCACTTGATGAAGTTTGAGATTACCATCTCTTGTCTTAATATCGGGATGAGAAACGTTCGCCTTTTCTTGACATTCATGAAGAGATAAAAACTAAAACACCAAGATCTACGCTGAGCATATTGACAAGAGTTTGGGATCTCATACTTCAGGTTTCATTGTGTCGTCTATCTTTTGAAGATGGAGTACTAACAGTTTAATAGCTTTATATACAATCTTTCACTATATCAATGTAGATCTACACCGTGTTCAAGGCTTCCTTTTCTAGCAACTGATCGTAAGATTATACCGAATACTACACAGGTAAAGAATATTATATTAAGAATATTATATTAGTTGATTAGTATGATGGAATAATATGATGGATCCGTGGGAGAAAGACTCTCTAATGTATGGGGGCTAAAATGCGGGGGCGCCAACAAGGCATTAGTTATAAGCACACCACAGAAAAAACTGGTTTTAAGAGGGGATCCACCAAAGAGTATTATACAATATCTAAGAGTTCCTCATTGTGTCTTCTTAGAAGACTCTGGAATGTTTTCATGTTCGTCCAAAATTTGATCTTCATCTTCTGAATCAGATCTATCATCCTTAGCGTTCAATCCAAAGACAAATCTGTAAACGATTCTAAGGATAAGAACGAGCCAGTAAATGTTCACAAGTTGGAGGGCACCAATGAGAATGAATGTAATAGTTTGAGAAATCCAACATTTGTACTGTTGAGTGGCAAAGTTAAGGGTATATGGACCAATGGTTTTAAACTCCGTGAGCACTGACCAAAGGATTCTGAGGTTAACCCAATGTCTAAGATAGATCCAAGATCCGACAAAGAGTGCAAACCATGGTCCAATGAATGGAGAATCCAAGTAGTTTAGAACCTTGGAGACGGCAAGGAAGAAATCTGAAACATCCATGGTGATGTATACTGCAAGACCCATCTTTTGGAAATGGAATTGGTAAGAGCAACCGATCAAAAGCATAGTCACAATATGATGCATGATCAATTCGTGATAATCCTTTCTTGGCTTTTCAACTTGTAAGATCAAAAGCACAGATTGTTGTGACCAAAAGGCAGCCTGACCGAGATAGAACAACTTGTAGAGCCATTCCGTAGTGATGTCAGGGTATGTCTTGTACATAGTATCGGTTCTAAAGAGCCAAAGGTCTGAACCGTACATGACATAGAGACCGAATGGACCAGAGATACCGTAGTAAAAGATGGAGTATGCCTGTTCCATAAATCTTTTCACTTTACCTGGTTTCTTAACACCAACAACAGAAGCAAGTGGACGAAGGATACACTGCATAACAAATTCTCTAAGGAAAGTGAAGAAGATCATGTAGTAAAAGACAAAGCAAAGATCTTTCCAACCTTTAGCATAAACGTCTTTACCTTCTTCGAGTTGATACGAGATTGCGACAAACATGTGGAGAGGGTTAGACTCTGTATAGTTACCTGAGGAGAAGTATGCACCGTATACAACAACGAGGATCATAAACGGTGTGAGCCATGTATGACGGTAACTAAGCTCAACATAAGCGGTCTTAATCTTGGAAAGGATCTCACTATCTGTTGAAGACTTGCTAGAAAGCTGTGTAACGCGTGAGGCCGATGCCCTATGAGACCTCTTTGAGGTACGCTGGGCAGCGAGACCAGGAACGGAGTCTCCAAGATCGATCTTGCCGACTGAGGATGTTCTTCTGCGAGAGGCCATCGGGTTAATAGAGTCCTTCAGTGGTCTTAGTTGATATAACTTAATAGTTGTGTTGTTGTTTAAGTGGAATTGGTTTCGATGGTCGCTGAGACTTTAACCTGGGCGTATCTGCCATTTAGTGACGGGTCAATATACCCCCTAAACTTTTATGCTCGGGCGTAGTCGGTGTTAAGGGATAACTTAACTATTAGGGGCAGACTGTATATATCAGTTGCTTAGGGTTACAATTAGTATAATCTATAGGTATCAATGAGTACTAAGTATCTCTAAAGACTGTATATCTCTTACTACCTCTAGTTAACTGTTTAGTCCCGTTATGTGCCCCGGCCGTCAAGCGCGAATAAACAAGAGATTACTCTTTATAACACGCAACCCCCAGAACCCCCTGTTTTAGTCACTTTATCATAAGCTTGTTTATCAGGTACTATTGACTCCCACTATGTCCACAGATCTTAAGCTTGCAGATGTTATAGCTGACCTTTTGGCTGACTCGCCAGTCGCAGAGGCCCAGACGGTCATTAAGGATCTAAAGACCATTGTTGGTCGTAACATCAACGCGGAGCTTGAAACTGCACTTAGAGCTTATAACGTTGCTAATAACGTTGTCATTGATTGTGATGGTACCGATGTCGTACTCTCAGAGTGGAATGCAGATGAGAATGACACTTTTGTTGATTTTGCCCGTGGTGTTTCTGTTCAAGTTGATCATCTATCACAGAAGGCTGTACGTGTAGAGCAATTGGAAACAAGTCAAGAGTGTGTTGCGCTTCATTCACAAATTGAAGACTATCTTGAGGAAAAATTCCCATCTCAGTATGCTCTTCTTGTGGCTCCAGATGCTGAACACATTGTCATTATTGGGGAGAAGCAGAGCCCCGCCAATTTCTGGAATGCAAGATGGACCTCTAAGTATGAGATTCAAGGTCAATTCATATCAGGAACCGTGGATATCGATGTACACTACTATGAGGATGGTAATGTTCGTTTGAAAACGAAACAAGAAGTCTCTGGAGACATTGAATCCACTATTGCTGCTGCTATTTCCAAGATTGAAGATAAGCTTCAGTTGTCTTTGCAAAAGACCATAGTTGATATAAACACAACACAGTTCAAGAACCTTAGAAGACCTTTGCCAGTGACGAGATCTAAAGTTCAATGGGGTAAGGCCATTGGTAACTACCGTCTCGGTAAAGATGTTAGTAACTGATATATACCTACAAAGTGTACGAAGTACACTTCTGTAAACATAATAGTCATTGATTTATAACAACTGTACTTCCAATGCAAACCACCCTATAACCGTTCGTCTTCATGTTCATATGTAACCAAATGTTACCAAGTACAACAAACACCTCATACAAACTTCCAAAGAGTGTAAAGCACAACAAATGCTAATAGCGCTAAGCCAACATACCTCCACACACCATGACCACTTTGCATACTTCTTGTAAGTCCTTGTGAAGAGTTTCTTATACCATCATACAATGAACTCATCTGTTCTGAGAGTGAATCAATTAAAGTACTCTCACGGGCAATGTTATGAATATCTTGATTCACTGCTCTAAATTGTGCCAATGTTGAAGATAAACGATCAAATTGTGCATTATTCTCATTCTCCACTTGACCGTAACGGGACATTCTCTTAATGATTAATAGGGTAAGGTCTATAGTCTCCTAATAACTGAAAAGAGAAAGAGTAAGAGAACCTTCCTTAAACGGATTCATTAGATCTCCCCTCAGCTTTCGCGGGACCTTCTCATACACATATACATACAACATATATAACATCATATAACATCATATAACATCATATAACATCATATAACCAAGTTCATCAGCTTAGACAATGGAGGCAACTCTTGGACACACATTCACCTCATTTGTGGATCATCTTGTGTATACAGCACAACATCAAACACTACTCATAGTATTTGATGCTTCGGGATCACAACATCTTCAACCAACTAGAACAAATTGCCCACATAGATCTTCACCAAAGTATCTTCATAGTTCTAAGTTAGTAGATGTTGTTAATATTTCAGATCTGAGTGTTTTGATGGTGATAGTGACAAAGATCGCTATGGATGGGTATATACAAGTAGGGAAGGAGATTAAGAGAATTGCAATATGGGGGTTAATGAGTACTCAAGCTAATAATCCAAGACTTTCTTTAGCGTTAAGTAGATTGAGTAAGACTAATGAAAGTTGTAAAGTGATTATAGGTGATAATAAGGACAAGGTGGATGGTGTTCATGTTAACAGGAAGCTATCCAAGTGGTGTGTCATAGAGGCCAGTTGACTACAAAGATGGATGAAAGTATAATAATGATCATTAAGACACGAATTATAATGAAAACAAACAAAATCATGCATGCATGGGTAGATATCTACCCATATAAAGATTGGTAGTGTACAATGTGTTCAGCAGCTTTGTAACTTGGCTACTGTCTCTCCTCTAAGTCACCCAAAGTTTTAGTCATAATGCAACGATAATTTACTCCTCGTCAATGTTCAAGTTAACCTTCTTAATCTCAGAGGTCTCACAATCAAAGTAAGCCTTCACTTTAACTTTGAACTCAGCAGCAGCGATACCAAATTGTTTAAGGATAAGAGCTTTTCTAACATCAAGAGTTTCACCTTTAGTACAAACAGGGTATGGTTCTTCAATAGTGATCTTACCAGCTTTAATCTTTGTTGGGATTTTGAACTTATTTCTCATTGTCTCTTCCAAATTATGTGGCATTGGAACATCCAACTCTTGAGAGATTTGACCACCTGTGGAATAGATGATACCGGCAGGTATCGTGAAATCAATTGGAGATTTCTGTTTAGCTCTGCAAAAGTCCTTCTTAGAATATGCTGTAAAGTAATCAGAAACGGTATCAACATCTTCATTAGTGAAAAGTAAACCGGTAACACCATCTGCAAGCTTGGCAAATTTGTGTAAGTTCTCCTTATACTCCTGCTCAACGGTATCACCAAGAGCCTTCTCCAAGACACGACGTTTACCCATGATAAGTTTAGATCCAGACCATTCAGATCTAATCTCTTGTAAAACTGGAGTTCTCACATCATCAAGGTAAAATAACCAAGCATATCTATATGTGTCAAGAGCCTCACGTACTTCATCAAAGATTCTCTCCTTGTTCTCTCTACCTTTCTTATCTGTCTGGGCGAGTGTCACGAGTTTGGAACGTTTAGATCTTGGCATCTTAATGGGTTTGTTCTGTTATAGACAAGAGGTATTACACACAGAGTAACAAAGAGAGATTGATTTGACTTAAGTTAAAGACAAAAATTTTCTGCGATGAGGCCAAGGGCTGCGTAACCTGTTCTCCCCATGGGTCACGTGATATAGGAGCTTATCCAGGTGCTTGTGTTTATACTCTGATATTTAGTTATTGGTGATTATTTATAGGAATACATGTGTTTATATTTGTTTATGGTGGGTCATTGAGTAGATAGCACTGATAATGTAGTCAGATTTAAACTTAGAGTATCTATGGCTTGAGTTGTATTAGACTGTCCTTCTCTGGGGGTTATCACAAGTCTTACAACGCTATAAGCAGAGCTTTAAGTAGGTCGGGTTCACGGGTAGACTTTTAGGCTGACTAAATCCATATAAATACATCCAAACGATATAATAAACCATATATAGTAAACATCCACCTACACCTAAACAAAGACCCTCCTGAAGTTAATGAACCTATCGCCACCGGCCGTCGCTCCTAACCAGCGCGCGCGCGCCACGGAATCAATCATTGCATCACAAGCGGATCCAAACCTCCTCCTCATATCATTAAACCTTTAGCCGCCACATCACAACACAGAGAGTCTCCTCTATTATAAAGACCACAGGAGAGTAGTGTCATTACAGACAGGTACGCACAACCTTGAGATCAACCGCGCGCACAGTTTCCGATGCCGCCAACCAATAAGGGCAAACAGCGTAGGGAGGCCACGCCTGTGGACATAGCCGCTGATGATCACCATGAGCAGCAGTTAGTTAATGATCCAGAAAATGAACTACATGGTGGTAGTGATGACTATAACTACGACGAGAATCACGATGATCATGATGAGGAGGAAGAAGAAGAAGAAGAAGAAGAGGAAGAGGAAGAGGATGAGGATGAGGAGGAGGATGATGATGACGATGACGACTCACTCGCCAGGTTAAGTGCACAGTATAGACGTTTCTCCAACACACGTCGTTCTAGAGAACAAATTGAGAATCAGGAAGAGGACGAGGGTGAAGAAGATGAAGCACATGATGACTATGACCAAGATGAGCACAGTGGCGACGATGATGATGATGATGATGATGATGATACAGAGGCTAATCCATTAGCTGGGGCACTTCGTGCATTGGCTAACGCACGCGCTGGTGGATCCGCTTCAGGAAATCATTCAGCAAATACATCTCTTGCTGAAAATATGGCTCGTATCTTCCCAGAGGCAATGGGTCTCTTTGGAGGGTTTGGAGGTGGTGGATCAAGAATCTCAGGACTCATTGAAGGATTATCTCGTAGAGATGATCCTTACTTAGTACTTGAAACTTTGAATGAGTTGAGTGAAAGATTATTGATGATGAATGGTATTCTTGCCGAACGTGATATCCCCGCTGGTCAACTCTCAAGAGCCCTAGTTGCCATCCTTAATGAACCCATGTTTCAGGAAGAATTGGAACTGCAACTAGTGGCATGCAGATGTCTTTACAACTTCTTAGAGGTTAACCTCGACTATATCCATTCCGCTGTAAACTACGGTGCTATCGAGGCACTCCAATCAAAACTTTGTGAAATTAGCTATATCGACTTGGCTGAACAGGCATTACAAACATTGGAATTCATCTCAAGAACATGTGGAACGCAAATCTTTAGAAAACATTGTTTAGGTTCAGTGTTGCAATACTTGGACTTCTTCACCATTCATGCACAAAGGAAAGCTATCAATATTGTGGCAAACTCTGTCAAATACATCAGAGTCTCCGAAGTTGGCAATTTGGATGAAGTTCTACCAGCATTACAAAGAATCGTCATTGAGTTCACAGACCCTCAGGAGCTTGAAAGTGCATGGCTTGCTCTATCAAGAATCATAAAGAACTTCAAAAGTACGCCACAATTGGAAAACCTTGTGTCTTCAGAACTTCTTCTCAAAATTATTCAAGTCATCTCCAACTCTGACACTTCACTCTCAACCAATTTAAAACTCATCAGCTCCCTCTCAATCTGTGCACAGAACAGCAATTTGAGCTCACAGATCATCAAATCCAATAAGCTTGCTGAATCTATTATTTCGGCATTGACAAAATACAAAAAATCAGCAGAGCCAACCATTTCAATTGAGACGTTGATGGCTGCTCCAAAGGATTTGATTACCTCAATCTTGGACCTTATCATTTACGTACTTCCACCTGAGAAAACTCCAATCTTAACCTACAAGACCAAATTAGTCAAAGACTATACATCGGTCAAGGCAGAGTACAAGACATTTGTAAATGAAATCTTCCCATTGTTGATTAACATTTATTCATCAACTGTGCTATTCGAAGTGCGTCGTCGTGTTACACTCTGCTTTGTCAGAATTATGTCCTCACTTGATGACATCAATGACTTGACTGAACACTTGCTCATCGTCAACCTCTTGGCTTCAATCGTTATTCAAAACAAGAGTATCATCAGAAGTGAGAAAAAGGATATCAAACCATATCTGGCTCTCTTAGGTTCTTTGATAATCACCCAGAGCTTGCTCGAGAAGAATCCAGATACCTTCATAACTGAGTTTGAGAGAGAGGGTTTGCTCGCTGACACTTCTTCCTTGTTGGAGATCCTGAGACAAGAAGGTATGAATGAACCTAGTGTAAAAGACACCTCAACTGAAGATTATGAAGGTGAGAACTCTGATGCTGATGAAGAAATGTTGGATGAGGATCAAGAACAGACACAGACGCATCAAATTGATGAGGAGGAGGAGGACGAAGAAGAAGAAGAGGAAGAAGCAAACGACCAAGAAATGGATCAAGATCAGGATCGATACTCATCTGACGGCTCCAACCAAGACGACTATGGCTATGAAGATGATGACGAAATTGATTCCGCTCAAGAAAGGTACGTTGACGGTCTGTTCGTCTTCCAAGACTTGGATATGCATGGTCTTCTAAACCATCTTACCAAGCTTGCCACACAGATTGAACAACTTTACTTGTCAAAGAAAGCCTCAGGAGATTCCAAGTTGGAGCATTTGAGATTGCTTGATGAAATCTGTGGTGAATTGGCTGATGTCAAAATTGTTGAGTCGTATACCAAGGACGACTGGACAAGACTTTGGGGAAATTTCAAGATGGCATTGATGAAGGATAGCTACGTCATATCGAGTTTCGAACTTATTAGCTCCGGTATCATTGAGACGTTATCAGCATTCTTTAATGATCCCAAATTTGGCTCAGTCGCGAGTCTGGCGAGAGTTACTTTCACCCAGGTGTTCAAAGGCGATGTCTTTGAGACGTTGGTCAAGAAGCTTCAGGAGTCCTTTACAAGATCTGAATCATTTGAGATTGTCAACTGTGGACTTAACACTGGTGAAAATAGAGCAGCCTCATTGGGGAAGCAACTTAAACTCAAGCTTTTACCAATGGAGGATACCACTGAAAATGCCTCTGATGTGGAGGAACTTGAATACCCAAGACTCTTTGACAGTCGTCAACCACTAGTTGTTCTGGTCCATGCCATTGCATCATTCACCAATATCAGCATCTTTTTGAAAAGACGCTTCGATACTCCATTCCTATTTGGTGCTCGCCGTCCAGTTGATCAAGCTTCGAGAAATTGGCATGTTGAGTTCCTTCTGGATGGTGAGGTGATTCCACAAGATACAACCATTTACGGTGCTCTTTACAAGCATTGCCAGACCAAAAATCCAAACTTTGATACCAACAGATTTTGGTTTGATATCCATGAGATCCAATGTCGTAAAGTTGAAGGCGCCCAACCAGCATTAGAGATTGAGGAGAGATACCCAGATTTCTCTGACGACGCCTTGGAGGCTTTAGAACAGCCGATCACTATCAAGATCCTGCACTTGTTGAGGATCCTCTATGATTTCCGTGAGGATACAAGTACTGATAGCTTGTTCTTGAACTTCAAGCTGACTGCTAAATTGAACAGACAGTTGGAAGAGCCCTTGGTCGTTGCCTCTGGTATCTTGCCTAACTGGTCCATTCATATCACTAGAAAATTCCCGTTCTTGTTCCCATTGGAAACTCGTTTGTTTTTCTTGCAGTCTACATCCTTCGGATACTCAAGACTGATTCAACTCTGGAACACCAGGGCCAACCAAGATAATGAAAGAAATCAGAATGACAATGGTGTGGTATCGCTTGGAAGACAGCAAAAACACAAGGTTCGTGTTTCAAGACAACATCTATTGAAGAGCTCAATCAAGGTGTTAGAGAAACTGGGAGCTCATCCAAGTATCTTGGAAGTTGAGTTTGTCGATGAGGCTGGTACTGGTCTTGGCCCAACTTTGGAGTTCTACTCGAATGTCTGTTATGCTTTTGTTGAGAGAAAGTATGGTCTTTGGAGAACAGATGGTGAACAGTCAGGTAAGCACGTTTACTGTGTAAAGGGCTTGTTCCCGGCTCCGATTGGTCCATCTGATCCAAACTCCTCCAACAAGTTGAGTCTGTTTAAGAACTTGGGTAAGTTCATTGCTCGTGCCTTGATTGATGGTAGAATCTTGGACTTCAATTTCAATCCTGTTTTCTTTGAAGCTTGTGCAAGAGAGATTGATGAATCGTTCGGTGAGGTTGGTCTTCAAACATTGAAGCACATTGACAACCACTTGTACACCTCATTACTGTATATTGAGCAAAATCCAGCTCTTGTTGCTGATTTGGGACTTACATTTGTGCTTCCAGGTTATGATATTGAGCTGATTGAGAACGGCTCTGACATTTGTGTTGACTCAACTAACTGCCAGCAATATGTTGATCTAGTTGTGGACTTCACTTTAGGTAAGGGTATCAAAGAACAAGTGGAGAACTTTGTTGTTGGATTCTCTGAGGTGTTCCCATACTATTCGATGCTTGTATTTACTCCATCCGAACTTGTTGAACTCTTTGGTAACAGCAACGAGGACTGGAGCTATGAGACATTGCTGAGCTCACTTCATGCTGACCATGGCTATAATTTGGACTCACCAGCTGTGCAAAACTTGATCAGAATCATGTCATCGTTTGATCCAACAGAACGCCGTGCCTTCCTTAAGTTCATGACGGGTTCTCCACGTTTGCCAATTGGTGGCTTCAAGAACTTAAAGCCAGAGTTCACAGTGGTTCGTAAACATGAGGAGGATGGATTGAAACCGGACGATTACTTGCCAAGTGTTATGACCTGTGCCAACTACTTGAAGTTACCAGACTACTCCTCCTTGGAGGTGATGAAGACAAGATTATCTAAGGCCATCAGTGATGGTGCCGACGTTTTCTTGTTGTCCTGATTTTTTACATCCAGGGAATTAATGACTTTTGTTATGTGAATTGAGTTGTAGTAGTGATTTAGATATTGGAAATGAATGCGTAGGTTGGCCCAGGCAAGCAATTGATATGGCCACTCAATGTGAGCCTTATTTCAATGATTTATATGTCAAAGACTCTAATATATTCTAAATACCACTAGCTGTCGAAAGACATCAAGTTGTCACTTCATCGGTAGTCAGGTAATTGAAAAAAGAACCAAATAAAGAACTACGACAACCTGAATGCTTAGCACAAGAGGTGGGAAGAGAGCTGTGGTGTTTGGATGTATCACCAGCTCCGCGAAAGTGAAAAATCTGGGCGGACAAGTTGACCAATGGAGAAGATCGAGAAGTCTTGAGAGGCCGTCTGTTTCACCAGTTAAGAATGTTGCCACGTATTCGTGAGTAAAGATTTATTACTTCTGCCTAAAGGAGCTTGACTAACAAATTTTGAAGCGAGAGTGTTGGCCCGTTCGTTCACAAGCGCGCGTGCATTGCGCGTTGAGGCTCAAAAGGAAGCACAGCAGACCATCACAGAGACTGCTACATCAGAGGCTCCAAAGGCCGAGACACCGGCTGAAGTGGAATCTACAGCTTCTGCTGTTGATTTCATCAATGATATTCACAACGAGGCTGTGAAAATGACGCGTTCCGCTGAGAAGGAGCTCGACCGTACACTTCACGAGATTCTCACCGGTGAGACCACTTCACCACTCACAGAACGTTTGTCAAAGAACGAGACTCTCCGTTCCGAACTTAAACAATTTGTGGAAGACTACACACTCAATCTCCATAAGCAGAAACTTGCACAGGAGTCAAAGCGTACGCTGGGATCCCAGGTTAGTGATACCTTCCCACATCTCGAACCATCACTCAAGAATGAGCCCTACACAACACAGGAGTTGTTTTTGCGTAAGAAATTTATTGAGAAACAAAATGGTCGCATTGGTGCCATTGTCAAGGACGTTTATATCCCACATAGAGAGGTTGCTGCCCCACCAAGCGTTGGTGAGTTATCCGTTGCTAAGCTTCTCGCTGCTGGTGCTCACCTTGGTCATTCTAAGTCACTCTACCGTTCATCCAACCAGAAGTTCATCTATGGTGAATATAAGGGTATCCACATCATTGACCTTGAGCAGACTTTGCAGTATTTGAAGAGAGCATGCAATGTTGCCGAAGGTGTTGCATCTAAAGGTGGTATTGTTCTCTTTGTCGGTACCAGAGAAGGTTCTGAACGTATTCTTGAGAAGGCTGCTACCCGTTGTGGGGGTTACTATGTCAGTAACAAGTGGGTTCCAGGAACATTGACCAACTCTACAGAGATTTCCAAGTGGGCTAGAATGGAAGTTACGATGGGTGATTTACCAACTGGTCGTGAGTTGAGTATCACTGAGCAAAAGACTATTGTTAAACCAGATCTAATTGTTGTGTTGAACCCAACTGAGAACAGAGTTCTTTTGCAAGAGGCCATGCAGACTAGGGTTCCAACCATTGGTATCATTGATACAGATTCTGAGGCTTCACTCGTGACGTATCCAATTCCAGCTAATGACGACTCCACTAGAGCTGTCACATTGATTGCTGGTGTCTTGTCTAAGGCTGCCCAGGCTGGTCAGCAAGCTAGACTTAGAGCATACCAGCAGCACGTAGCCTCTCAGGCTCCAGTCGCTGCTGAAACTACATTGTAAATAAACTTGATGTGAAAAGAATATGACCCATGTTGATAGGAGATCTATACTTTGTCTTAGATGTAGGTTTCTCTTCCCCTTCCGCTCGTCTTTCTGCCCTACTTAACACTGGCCGCCTCCATATAGTAGACCACAAGGACTGAAGAACACAATGGCATAATATTAACCGATAGGGAGATCCATATTCTCTTAAAACCACTTCAACACTAATGAAGGAAGCAGCAGATGGTTTCCTAATGAGGGAATATTCGCGTAAGTGTGTCCCCTACCGCCCCAGAAATTAGTTTCTCGCCAAACAGAAGAAGCAGTAACAAAACAAGTATAAGCGACGGGCGGGCAAGCATAACACCCATCGTTAAAGACTGATCTACAGAAGACCAGTCATAGTGCAGTTTTTTTATCCTTCAGACGTTGCGTACGAGCTTTCTCCGCGTGCAATTCCGACCACCAGATCCCCCTGTCTTTTTGGTGCCCCTTTCACCTCTTCTTCCACTCTTGAAGGGTCCCTTTCCCTCCACGACTCGTTTCCCCCGTCAGTGTCCAGTGTTCACTACTCACTGCCCAATACCAACTGCTGAAATATCCAGGCAACTGCCCCATTTGAAGGCGTCCACTCTTTATTCTCTTCATCTCCGCTCACAGACACGTTGTTTCTGCAATGCCTGAGGTACAACAGCAGATCTCCCCAAACGCGTCTTTTAAGAGCTCTTTGTCCCAGACTACAACTACCGCCATGGCTGATGTTGATTCTCATGCTGATTCTGATTCCAGTACAAATAATGGCCATGCAAAGCTCGCCACGCCCAAGCCATCAGAGATGGACCTAGATATCTCCCTCTCACCAACTTCTCTCCCACGATACCCTGGCACTCTTAACGTGACTGCATTAGCCTCGTCCAATACATCTTTCCAGTTTAGCGGCTCTCCAGAATCTATCAACTCTTCACCCGTCTCCGACAAAGATTTACAGATCCCACAGACCTCTACGGAGGCCCCACAGCTCGATTCCAATGGCGACCAGGTAACGCTTGACCCGGGCAAACCAACAGCATCAGTGGATCAACGGGTCAATGATCTGGTTAACTCTCTAGATGAACCTATTGATTTCAAGAGAGTCTCCACCATGACGACAGGTTCTACGGACTCAGAACAAAGTTACAACACAACATCGCACTCTATCGATATGAGTGCTGGAGATCACAGCTTGAGCCATAACGATGATCTCACAGTCGGCGTTATAAACACGGCAACAACAACAACCCTATCAAAAGCCACACCAACGGCAAGACCTATCAAGTCACCCGTACGCTCCACTACTGAAGATCAGTCAAACAACTTGGACGTTATCAACACCGATGAATTGAATCTGGACTCTGGCAATGTCAATTCAGATTTTGACACCAGTCAAACAAGTCATAGCACTTCTATTGATAACAACGAAAATGGTGGTGTAAAGAGTGAGAACTCTCCAAAACTCAAAGAGCCCGTGATGATCCAACGAAACATGATGAGGTCTATCAACTATGATAATGATGACGATGAAGACGTTGACCAAGAAGAGCAACAGTCGCACGTCATTAGTGATGCTCAGGATCATGACGACGATGAAGGACATTCTAAATCTCTCATTTCTGAGTCTGAAAAGTATGTTGATATTCCAGACGACCAAGAAGAAGAAGAGCATCGAGATATCTCAGCGCCGGTGGTACCATCCACCAACGGTATCATGTCCTCCTCTGAAGATGTTGCTGCTCAAGAGTGTGTTACCCAAGGTGGTAACAGAAAGAGTTTACTCAACACTGCTGATCACTCCTCTGTGGTTGCCTCGTCACACATGTCCTCTAATTTTGAGAACAAGATCATTGATGTCTATCATGGAGATTCCGACTCGAAACTCGCCACTGCCAAGGACTCCATCCTCGATACATCGATAGACCGCTCAATTGATGATTTTGACAAACCAATCGCTGCCTCTTCAAATGTGAATATCTCCAGTCTGAGCTCAAGCATGAATGACCTGGCTGGTAACATTGGAGACATCACCATCCAGGAAGCTGACGAGAACAGCGATTTGCAACAACGTACAAGTGATAGCAGTAACTTTGGTGATGAAGGTGATGAAACTTTTAAATTACCCAACACTTCTGGATCTTCTGCGTCCGGTTCTGCGGCGAGAAACTTCAGTTATGACTCCAAGAACTCTGCGTCAACGGAGTCAAGTTTCCTGCCGAAGATTGAGACACCAAAGACTCGTGATAACATGGCCACCAGACACTCTAATCCTTCAAGTACGCCATCCACAGCGTCGGCTTCACAGTCCACCTTACCGAAGGTTGGTGGCAGATCTGTTAGCTCACCATTTGGCTCCAAGTCATCCTCCAAAAGAAAAAGTACCAACAAGGTGAAAGGTGTCTTTTCCAATTTCGTCAACAGTATGAGAAGTTCAAGTTCAAGCGATGTTGTTAAGAGCACTAATGCCTCGACATCGAGCAGTCTCAAAATCTCTACACCATACGATGCCAAACACCTTGCGCACGTTGGTGTTGATAAAGACGGACAGTACACTGGTCTTCCTGAGGAATGGGAAAGATTGTTGGCTTCAAGTGGTATTTCCAAGTTTGAGCAACAAAAGAATCCACAGGCTGTTATGGACATTGTGGCCTTCTATCAGGACCAAACCAAGAATGCCGATGATACTGTGTTTAAGAAGTTTAATCAAGCCAACACCAAGCTCACATCTACTTCCTCTTTCAGAACCCCAAGAACAAATCAAGGTACGTTCACTCCACAATCTGCTCCTAAAAGTCAATTCTCGTCTACAACACCAAGACAGGCTCCACCTCCACCTCCAATTCAAGGTGTCATGGATAAGGACAAAGAGAGGCAGTTTATTCCATCAAGACCAGCTCCAAGACCTCCACAGGGGAACTCTCCAACTACTGTGATATCTCCACTGTCAAGATCTCACTCTGTCATGAGTAGCCATAAGAAGTCTGCATCTTCGACGCCACACTTGAGAAACAACATTCAGAACTCCTTCTCTCCTCAGAGAGTTGCTCCAGCACCACCAAGAATTCCACCACCTCCACCAAAACACGAGGCTGTCAATGAGCATCCACTCAATGAAAGAAAGCTTGAGTACTCTGGGAAGTTGTCTCCACAGGACCAGTACCGCCGTCAGCAGCAGCAGCAGCAGCAGCAGCAATCAGCTCATTCTCCATATGCTCAGCATCAGCAGCAACGTGAGAGACAGCAAAACCAACAAGAGCAACAACAGCAGTCGCCTGCTGCTAACTCTCCTCAAGAACCACCTTCTGATGGATCTAGTGCAGTTGCCAAAAACCAAAAGCCAGTTAGAGATCCACAAGCTGCAGCTGCTCATAACCAACGTAAGAAAGAGGAGCAAAGAAGACGTCATGCCCAAGTGTATGCCAAGCTTACTGCTATTTGCTCTGAAGGTGATCCATCCAAGATGTATCGTAACCTTGTTAAGGTTGGACAAGGTGCTAGTGGTGGTGTGTATACTGCCTATGAATTGGGAAGCAACATGTGTGTTGCTATTAAGCAGATGAACTTGGAACAACAACCGAAAAAGGAGTTGATTATCAATGAGATTCTTGTGATGAAGGCCTCAAAGCACAAGAACATTGTCAATTTCATTAATGCCTATCTTTTGAAAGGTGATTTGTGGGTTGTTATGGAGTACATGGAGGGTGGATCATTGACAGATGTTGTGACACATAGTGTTATGACCGAGGGCCAAATTGGTGCTGTATCTAGAGAGACATTGAAAGGTTTGCAATTCTTGCATTCTAAAGGTGTCATTCATAGAGATATTAAGTCGGATAACATCTTGTTATCGATGAATGGTGAGATTAAGCTTACTGATTTTGGATTCTGTGCACAGATCAATGAGGTGAATCTTAAGAGAACCACGATGGTTGGTACGCCTTACTGGATGGCCCCTGAGGTTGTTTCAAGAAAGGAATACGGTCCAAAGGTTGATATTTGGTCCCTTGGTATCATGATCATTGAGATGATTGAAGGTGAACCACCATACTTGAATGAGACACCATTAAGAGCGTTGTATTTGATTGCTACAAATGGTACTCCAAAGCTGAAGGACCCAGAGTCGTTGACCGACATACTGAAAGAGTTCTTGAGTTGGACTTTACAGGTTGATCCTGAAAGAAGAGCCGATGCTACTGAACTCTTGAGTGATCCATTCATTACCGATGCCGATAACGTTAGTACTTTAGCCCCATTGGTGAAGCTCGCAAGAACAAAGAAGCTCGCACAGGATGCCGAGGATGATTGAATGAACACTTCTGGATTGATCGTATATATACTGATGACCTTTATAAAGATGTTTTTGTTGTCTTTTAGTTAAAAAGAGGGAGAATGGATAGAAAGTACTGTTAACGGACATCGTCGGAGAGCCTTAAAACGCGGGGAAAAACATCCCAAAATAGTAAATTTCCTAAAGAAGAAGCGTTGAAGCACCCGGACACCACAGTCCTTTTTAAAAACAAAAAAATCAAAACAAAAACAAAGAGAGACGCGCGGTAACTACAGTGAAGGGGCCCTTAAAGATCTAACTCTCTGTCCATTTGCTTTAGAGACGATTTGCCCCATTGGCAGTAATTGATATATCGATACTGAACCCAATGGACTTCCTTGAGATTGGAGTCAAGTCCCGGAAAACCGGGCTCACGGCGCGTGAAAACGTCAAACGGGACGCGCACGACATGGACGATATCGAAGACTTCTTTAAAGATGATGAACCGGCTTCTAGTGATGCTCCAGTGCGCAATTCCACATCAATCGCCGAAAGATCAAGTACCAGATCTACAAGGGCGGCTAGATCAGATGCTGAGCCTAGCCGAGGTTCCGCAAGGAAGAGAACGCCTCTCTTATCACCGCTTCCTTCAAAGGGACTATCAAGAGGACAAGCTACCGATACAGATGGTGATGATCATTACGACGACGCGTTGGATAGCGTTCCACCTCGCTCACAGTCTGCAGAGATGGAGATTGACGAAGATAGCAGAGGAAGCATACGATCTGTCAACAATTTTGATCATAATCATCTAACTCATCACACACCACCGAGACCTCCAAGAGGCACAACGTTGTTCCTCTCTAGTGATGATGACTCGGATAGTGATGATGCTAGAGACAAGACTTTTGAAGAACGCCAACGAGAGCTTGAACGTAACACAACGGTGCGCTCATCAACGAGAAAATCCACCAGAGGTAACACTAATTCTTACAGAGATCATACACCACCGGCATTTCAAACTTCACCTTTACTTTCTCTATCAGGCAAACTCAACAGTCCATTACATACGGGACAAATGTCATCAAGGTCCATGGCCTCTCTCACCAAATCAATTGCCTCTAACAAAAGAGGTAGAAATAATAATCTTCCACCACCTTCACCTGACTTCCCAATCGATGACGGTTATCAGAGTGAAACATACAGCAGAGGTGGTACGATGGGATTAAGGGAGAGAATTGTTGATAGTGATGATGAAGACGACTATAATGATAATGGAGAGGATGATCAGGATGAAGAAGAAGATGATGATGAGCCATTTTTGAAACCTACATCAAAGAAAAGAGGTGGTTCGAGGAAGGATACAATTGAAGAATCGATGCCACCACCAAAGAAGACCACTGTTAAAGGATCTACAGCTAAGAAGGCACCAGCTAAAGTTCCAGTTAGGGCCCCAGTTAAGAAGTCCACTGTTAGCACCGCTAGGAAACCACGTGCAAAACGCTCGGTCCCAGTCATTACTGAATACGATGATTCTCCCTCGGGAGAATCTGATGCAGCACCAGAACCTATTGAAAAGGATAATGGTAGAAAGAACAAGTTCCGCAGAGAAGAAGACTCGAAGCCACCATCTAGGGGAAGATTCACAGTTAAGGAGCATCATATCGATATAGATACACTTCGGAAGGATCAAGAGAGTAGAGCTCCATCAAGGCCCCCATCATCTCAGGCACCAACAAGACGTTCATCAAGAGTTCGTGTTTCGCCATTGGAATACTGGAGAGGTGAGAGAATGGTGTACGAGAGGAAACCAAATGATTCTGTTCCATCTGCTAAGGAGATTGTCACCGTTGAGCAGCCACCAGAGAAACCAATCTCTCGTTCATCATCCACAGTTGGTTCACGGAGGGCATCACGTTCTTCATCTAAGGTTAGAGGTGGAAGCCAAAGGACAACTCCAGCAAGATCACGTAACACAACGCGTCGTCCTAGGATTGATATCATCCCCGAGGATGATGAAGAAGATGACAACGAAGATAACGATGAATTGGAAATTGCTGTGCGTAATGGTGATGCTGCTGGATCAGAATGGATGAGAAATGGATTCCTTAAAGTGGATGCCTACGAGGGTCATGGAAGTGAAGATAAGTCAAACAGAATCGTTGCATGGGCTGCTGGTACAGAGAACTTTAGCACTGAAGTGAAAACCGCTGAGGATGATTTCAAGTTGGCTATCTTGTTTGATAAGAACCGTGAATTCATCGCTTCTGGTATGATGATGCTCCCAATAGGTGGCCGAAAGAACCTGAAAAGTACCGATGGGACATACTTTGTATTCTATTGTATCAAGGGTATCATTCAAGTGACACTATCGGGCACTGTGTTCATGATCAACAAGGGATGTTCGCTAGAGGTACCGATGGGTAACTTCTACGAATTCACTAACAAGGGAAACACCGAAGCAACGCTTTTCTTTGTGCAAACAAAGGGACAAGAGATTGTCGAATGGGAAGACTAATTATGATCACGATACTTTTATTAATTATTAACGTTTGTACTAATAAAGAAGAAGGAAACAAGTTGTAATGACTCTCTTATCATTTCCCCACAAAGATCGGATCTTCGCGGAGACTCGGAAAAATGTCTCATCCGACATCTCCATTACTTCAGACCTTAAACTAGCATTAACAGAAGTTATACTGTGTTATCTTCCTATTAACACCATTCTATTTCTATGTTCTCGACACGGTCATATTTGCGCAAGTTACATCTACGGATCAAGTCCAATGGCCAGGCATTGTCCCATCAGAAGGTCACTTTCATCAACGCAATGACACCCAGATCCAAGACTCGATCGGTTTATCTCTTAATAGCAGTTGCTCTTCTACTCTGCCTTCATCTGCTTAGATACAGTTTCCCTCTACATTCACTTCCATTATCGTTGCCATGGCGAGCTTCACAACCACAGATCATACTCCCCATGGAGCTCATCGACTACGACCGAAGCACGATCAAACGCATCTCCTCACAGACAATTGACTTCTTATACTCACACATTGATAAGACCAATGTAAAGTGGTCAAGACTTGCTTATGTTACGTATGCTACGTCCGAGACGCATCTTTGCAATGCTGTGATGCTTCTTTCAGACTTGAGGTCCAAGGGCACCAAGGCTTCTCTAGTTATCCTCCTCACTGAGGACGTTGATATATCACCAACTATCGATGGATCCGTCAAGAGGGCTAATGTTATTGTGAATCGTGTTAAGAGGATCCAACAATTGAACAGAGACTCGTACTGGACCTCGAGTATGACCAAGATGAACATATTTGGATTGATAGATTATGAGAGGATTATCTACATGGACTCTGATTCTCAGATTCCACAGGGTCATTTGGATGAGTTATTCTTTATCCCACCAGTAGAGATTGCCGTTGTCCCTGCATACTGGCTAATTGCTCCACTTTTCGACATGTCATGGTGGTCATCACTTATGGCTTCAAAGAATGATGGAAATTGGGAGCCTCCGAGACCAATGACACACTCTGAAAAGATACAATACGAGAATGAATTTGTTATGAACTTGACACGTTATGCCGATAGTACAGGCAAACTTCCTGTCTGGCCATTCTCTAAAGTGGAGCTAACTTCAGAGCAATTAGTCACCCAGAAGAACATGTACACCACCGTCTATAACTCTCTCCCGGCACATTTCAACATCCGTCAATTCTACATCACTTCTATCCTGATGGTCATTACACCGAGTTTTCCACTTTATGAGAGAGCTATGGAGACGCTCTCAGTATCTTCTCCAACAGATTTTGACATGGAACTCATCAACCAGATGTTCTCCCTCCCGGCCATTCTCAAACGTCAAAGAGCACGTAAGAAAACACTCACGGCTATTCCAGACCTTCTCATCCTCCCACATCAACGATATGGTCTTCTCACGAGTGAATTGAACGTTAAACGTAAGCATAGCACTTTCCTTGCAGAGCTTGAAGATATCCCATACATCGATAGATCCGAATGGCGAATCACACATTCTTCAGAGGCAGCATACTACGATTATACCTCTTTTGAGCATGAGTCTTCAGAATGGCTTCCAAATGTCAAGTATCTTCACTTCAGCGACTCCCCTATCCCTAAACCGTGGATAGAGAAGGATGTTCATGCGGAGTACATGGGCCATCGAAGACGCTGTACGCCATTTAAGGAGAGCAAAAGTAATGATCTTAAGTTGGTCAAACCACAATATGAGACCAGAGATTGTAAAGCTGCTCAAGCTTGGGATCAGTTTCATGCCAAGTTCTCTCAACAGAGATGGGACGTTTGTGGATTGAAGCTGATCAAGCTAGATGATGATGGGTATGCGAGTGACATTCATTAGGAGAGTGATTCGACAATTATGACTGCTTGTTCATGAATAGAATAAGACTATAGATGATGACTCAAATAATAAGATCTAGTTGTTTGTAGGGTAACGTTTTGTATGTAGAGTGTAGAAGTGGCAGTATAGGCTATCCTTAAAATGCTTTCGCCTTGCTCGTCATCTTCGTGCCATCTTTGAGGTATTATTAACTACTAGTCTTCTCTACTGTTAACTATCTACTAATCTAGCTGTCAGTGGCGATAGCACACCCAAGATTTACATTTCTTAACGTTCTATTTCTTCCCCACTACAATGAACCTTGACGTCTCCTCTTCATACTTATATGGGCTTTTCTCGAGCAAAGCCTTGATAGAGTGTCTTACTTTAGACTTACCACCGTCAGAGTGGATTCCTCTTCCAGTGACAATGGTCAATGGCGGAATCATGTACGCCTTGGTTGATTTCAGGAGCCTGCCATCCACCTCTCTCGCACGTAGCTCATCTTTCCACCACCTCTTGAGGGCATAATCAGTTGTAGCCTTAGCATTGGCGACAGTAAAGTTGTGCAGATCCAAGTGGTTGTTCTGAACGGCACTCCTTAATTCATTACGCTGAAGTGCAATTTGTCCATTGTCAAAGCCCTCTTCAATGTTATCCTCTGGCTTTTCCATTGCACGCACACGTCTTTTCATCACTGGAGTGAAATTCTTCATGTTAGAAGAGTTTGAAGCAACCGATGAATACGTCTCATGATCAGCACGAGTCTGAGCAAAGAGCTGAGTGTAGTCAAGAGTCTTATCAACACCACTAAAGGACAGTTCAGCAGCATCGTTCTCAATCAGCAACAGACCAGCATTTAGTGCCATCTCCTTATCACCTTTGAATAGGATCAGAGCGTTTTTGTAGAAAAGCCAACTGATATCGGCTAATATCTTGGTGGAGAAGACCATATTAGCAAGTTCAACTGATTCTGGGTTCTTGTCGCTGTAGACATAGCGGTCCTCCTCGTCCTCACTTTCAATCTCGTGTGGATCAATTGTAACCTTGGAGTATTCGGTATCATTTGTTAGGCTTGAGCCGATAGTAGTGTTAAAACCATCTTCATTAGAGTCTTCAGAGGCATGAGATATTGTGGTCCCCGAGGATGACACTGTGCTATTGTTATTGTATCCACCTTGAACTCGTGATAGATTCTTGGGACCGTTGGGGACTTTCCCCTTGGTTTTCCTAAACTTTTCCAGTCTAATCCTATCGACATCGGCCTGGTGATGAAACACAATATCAACGAGTGCTTTGCAAAAGTCTGATTCGTTCTTCCGAAGATACTTCATGGCCAGAGGTTCCTTGAGTCCAGTTGTTTCGGCGAGCTTTTGGATCTTTCCTTCAAATGAACTCCTCCACTCGACATTAGTGGCACTTGAAACTGACTCATCTTCAATCTTCCACTTATCTTCCAGCTCTTTAGCAGTCTCGTATGCCATTATGGCCTCAGAGGCACGAGTGACATCTCCTTCACAGTCATTGAGTTGCGATCTAATAATGTCCTGGTCAATGTTCGGGAACATCTCGAATAATGTTGCGAGTTGGAAGTCTGAATCGTTCTCGTCTGGTTTATCCGAGGAGTTGGAGAGAAGGGAAGTAATGGAGGCCTCCACATCGCCTCCATTCCCATAGAAAATAGAGAGAACTCGTTCGAATGGGATGTCTGGGAACATCTGACTGAGCTCGTAGAGCTTTTGAGAAGCGTCTGTATCCTCCATCTCTGTGGCCGTAGGAGATGTATTTTTTCTCTGGTGTAGGTAACTGTTATCCTCTGACAAAGATCAACAATAATCTCACAAGAAGCAAGAGTCTATAAGCACCAATCACTTATTGGAGAGATGTCCGAGATTTACATTTGAGCTCATCAACGTTTACGTAATCAATATTTTTGAGGGGATACATCCGGACACCACATTATTCATTCTTATATTCATTTTATATTCATTTTGCACAATAATTAGTTATTAAATGATGTTGTTCAAGTTATGAGATATATATTATTGTTATAAATGGGGTGTCATTTCTTATTGCTCACTCATTAGTGCTCGCAAAGGTTGAAGAAAGTTCTGTAGGCCATTTCACTACAGTCATCAGGATCAAGTTCAGCATCGATGGCTCTCTCAGCCATGAGTTCCTCTCTGATTTTGAAAGCCTGTTCGAGAGTTTGTGGAAGTTTTCCATCACTTGCCTTAGATATCTTGGCTTTCTCTTCGTCTGTCATGCCGAGTGTTGCGTCATCCCACCAATCCTTTCTCTGCATGGGGACTTTGTCCGTGGCGAGGACTTGGTCATTATATGGATCACATATAAAGAAGCACATAATCTTTCTGTGACCTTTCTTGGACTTATCAGCCAGCTCAAATCTCTCGACATGATGCTGGAACAGGTTTGGCCAGATAACGACCTTATTTGTCTCACTTGTCACTTCACCAATGTTTCTAACCAAGAGCTGCTCTTCTTGCAATCCAAAGATGAATTCAACACCAAGATCATCACCTTGTTCATACATCGGTTCTCCAAATCCAGTACGGAAACTCAATTTGGATGTTGTGATGTTTTCAGAATCAAAATAGTAGATTATAGTGGCAACAATGTCCTCGTTCACTGTTCCTTCAACATGCCATGAACCTCCTTCATACACAGGATCTTCCGGTGTGAGCTCAATGGTGGCAATCTTAGTGATGACTTTAACCTCACCAAATTCTTTTAAATCAAAGTTGACGGTCTCTGGATCTTTGTTGTATGGGGAAAAGATTTCTCTCATGTATTTGGAGACACGAAGCTTCCACTCATCTTCAAAATCGATAGATGGATCAGCATCTGCTGCCTCTTCAAGAGCATTCATATGATCCCACATGCTCTCCTTCCCATGGGTCTGGTATGGGTTTGTATAAACGTCCTCATCAACTCTTTCATAAACAGGCGAAGCAAATCTTGCGAGTGTAAAATTGAGACCTGGAAGAGTCTTGTTGAAAATTGTTTCGAGTGTATTGTAAAGCTCCTTGTGTTGGACCGGGTGCAAATTATTGATGTAGGATGAGAATTGGAAAAGACCAGTTTCATTGTTAAGAGTAAGTGGTGTTGGTAGCCATTGGAACTTCTTGGAGACACCAAACTCGGAATTTTCGGTCATGTCCTTGGCCATAGGGATATCAGAGGAGAATTTAGCAATCTTGTAGTCTCCTTTATCATCTTCAGTCACTGTGGTTCCATATTGAACTGGGAACAAAGATGGATGTACCAAATCGATGACTTGGTTCTTAGACCCTGGATGGTAATCAATCTCCTCACCAAAGCTATCGTGAAGACTTTGAACTTGTTGAACAAACTTGTGTCTTGTTGTCTCATCAATTGCAGTGACACTGCTAACGATTCGATCGTCACACTCCATCACAAATCCCGAGGTCTTCATTCCAGGGTACTCATTCTCCATCTTTTCGACCCACTTAAGTTCCGCCAAGACGTAATCGAACATCTTATCCATGAGATCAAGATCAGGGAACTGTTGACGGATCTCATTTCTCCATTTACGACTGATCTCAACATCTTTGTACTTTCTTTGCCAATCAGGCTTCGATCTAATGGCGTTAGACATCTCTTGCATTCTCCAATGGTTAAGTGGTTGAGCAGGTGGGGCATTCGGTGCCCAATTGGTGAACCATGGATGTGGGAACGGTGAGAGACGCCCAACAACTCGCTTCTCGACTGAATTACTAATGGAAGCTGACATGTGTATGTTGTTGCTTCAAGTTGTGCTGCTGTGTTTAGTAGTATAACACCCTTGAATATATGACTTGTCTTGTTGTTTTTGATCCTGTTGAACTTTCTCAAAGGGGAAATAATAACATCGCGTCGACACCTCAAGACAAATAAGACAAATATTTGTGATTGGACAAAATCTTTGATGGACATTTTGTGTTCATCAAGGGCAGAAACCATGGCGATTTAAATGTCGCTTATTGATATTGGAGCATCTTGTCTTGGTTTCAAAATGTGTTTACGCTTAATAGATCGAGATAGTGCTGGTTTTGAACGGCGCACTAATGCTAATCAATAGTAGTGCTCTAACCGAGATCTATTTACACACGATACAACTTTGCTACAAAGAAGTATTTATCACACACTTAGACAATTTCACTTTCCAATAAATGATGACTCTATGTTTGAGGACTACTAGACAAAAAAAGTGTTTATAAGAAAGTAGATAGGTATAGGTATAGGAGTCATTTATATCAGATGGGTGCTAATATATATATATCGGTAGTCTAATGCAAGTATCGGCACTCCTCACATTAAGTGCAGTATTTTACGACACTTATGCAGAAGTTTGCACGGAGTATATCCTGTGTATTTATGCATCTATCGGCATAGCTATGCACGCTCTCAAATTATGCATATTATTCGCGAATTATGCAGAAATGAATAAAAAATAAACGAGAAAATAGGTCCAGATACAATATCGTCATATATTCGCATCCGCTTTCTTGAAGACCTGCAAGAGAGATCATTGTGAAGCCTTGTATTGATAGTTTTATAGTAGCTCCGGCTTTTTGAAAGGTAATAGGCACTCGTTCTATACAACTGATCTCGTTTTGATCCCGATCTGCCTCCTTGATCGACTAACCTCCAAGGGCCAGATTACGATCATATACAACGACGAACGTGAATTAACTCTAGAAGCCTCATACAGAGCGTAGATAGACGTCCCATGTATCATAAGAGCAACATGGCTCCTTGTTATAGCTTAATTCCATCGTGTATGATCGTCCCTACTGCGTGGCATTTCATTTTCATAATCTGGCAAATTTCTGGCGTCTATAAATGGATCATATGTCATCAAAATGGCTTCAAACTGCCTGTAACTGCCTTCAGTAGCATCATATGCCTTCTCATTCAAGTTACAGTGGTACAACTTACTTCATTTGTTGCTGGATAGCTTTAAACCGAGGCTTTATCATGATGTTTTGTCACGATAGTCAAGTGTATCCGGTTACACTTCGTTGATTTTCTGATCTATATCTGCGTATAACCGCCTAAAGCTACTCTCAAACCTAAGCTCGCCCTCACTAGCACCTATGAAACACCTCAATCTACTGTAGAGCTTTGTAATCGCTGAAATTGGCACAACATAGGCACTACATGTCTCCCTGACGCGTCATGACACCACCCGTTTTATACTTCATTTTACCATAACATGGCCAGCGCATTAACTACAAGCACAAGACAAGCATTCTATTACTACCATGCATCTAACAGATCCCTAAATGTGCACTAGAGATTCATAACTGCCCTCCTTCAATCTCCAGCGCCTTCCTACAACTTAGCCAGACATGACCCTATACCTACGAAAATTGGACATGCCCCCGCTCTCCCATGATTACCCAACATTTTTGACCCCACTGGGACCATTAATATAGCAAGGAAGGGCCTCTTGCTTTAATGGTGGCCTCTACGTTGAAACTACAGGTTGTGTGCAAAGAGTTGGGCCCCAGTGAATTTGTCCGATGCCTCACTATGGTGAGAGGCATCACCTCACTGCCTATGACGATTCATGGCCACCTGAGTATCCCCACCTGGGGGAAGAACAACACCACCGGGGTATCATCCATCACTCTGTCCACCCTGTCTATGTTCAACGTTAGTACCTCTTCCCAGGGGCCGCGGATCTACTTTTGGGTCAGCGTAAGGCTTATCCCACTGCCAGGGACTATTCGGGATAGTCGTGTCCAGAGACCACCAATTCCTTCCTATTCCATCCTAGGTGGCACTCTGACGACCATCTCCGTAGTCTTTACCTGGGGGGAGAAGTGTCCGACATCCTGGGATGACCCTCCAGGATTTCTCCACCTGTCTGCGAGGGACACCACCTAGGTTTTGCCGACTTCCCCCGTTCGGGTTGCCAGGCACAGGGGAATCCGGAGCCTACTATTGAGGTGCACACGAGCCCCCATGTCACTGTCCCAAGAAGGAAGCTCACACCCCGATGAATGTCGTGGTAGGTCTAGTCCACCGTCATGTGCGAGGCCATACTGGCTTCCCCCTCGTTAGGTGGGGCCAGCGGGAGGTGTACGGAGTCCTTCAACTAAGAGGTATAACACCGACCTCCATGCAGACACTGACCCAGAAGAAGCACTGGCCCTTAGGGCACCCTAGACATGTATTATATACAAGCTGGGTGTGATATAAGGCAACGGACTCCTCCCTGCTCGCAGCTCTTCTTTGGCTGGGCATTCTTCAACTCCGACTTTAAAATGGTAACCAAATGTGGACGATTCCCCTGAGACCAATCCACCTCTCTGAGAAGCTGTCAACTGACAGCTCAAGTTATATTCTATTTAGGCATTAGGGTTATAGGTGCTCAGTATCTTGTCAGAGTGCGGTAGTAATGAATGAAGGCAGTTAGCTCATCAGCCTCGACAAAGCGAGGACACATGTGAAGACACATGATTAGACATCACATCCAGCAAAACAGCTGTGTCGATACATGAACATTCAACAGTCACCATTGTCCACAGAGCCCTGTGAAGGCTCATAGCTACAGTGCTTTGTCAAAATGAGATACCAGAATGGAGGCAGTTAGCTCACCTGCCTTGACCTATAGATAGTCAAAAGACATATCATGCAAGGACACACATGTAAACATGTGTTAAGCCAATAACTCATCAGATGTAGCACCGGAGAACCACAGTGTCCATTGACCCATAAGGCTCGGAGAGGGGGATAGGGGATCGTTAGTTCAGTGTCTTGTGTCAGTAGGTGAAAATAGTGAATGAAAAGCAGTTAAGCTCTTCCCCTCGACCTATAGATAGGAGTACCGCAACACTCCTAAAATGCAAGTTCACATGTGTAGACACATGGTAAGACACTACTCTCAGCCAAACTGATTAGACAACTGAACATAACCACAATGTTGGCAGGAAAGCACGGCCTCTCCGAAGAGGTCAAGTAGTAGTAAAACAATAATGGGAAGATAACCTCCATCTCCAAGCCGTGCCGAGCTGAGTAATAAATGAATGGACAGTCGGAGGTGTACGACTCCCTTATGGATAGACGACCTCCAAGAACTTCCACTCATAACAGATCTCATTAAGCTAAAGTGCTTTCTCCAAGAAGACAATGATAATGGAATGGAGGCAGTTAGCACTCCTGCCTCGACTTATAGACAATCTAATGATTGTCTTGCAAGGACACATGTTAAACCATGTTAGACCAATACCGTATGCCTTTTTGAATCCACACTATATCATCATGATGACTGTTTTTCAACTCTCCAGTAACCATGAAGTCGTCATTGCCGTTGTGGTCCCTTGGCCAGGGGGCCCACTGGATCAATATTGGACCTTCACATAACACTAAGAGATAGCTGAATGACTACCAGAGGGTAAGCAAAGTGAACAGGGGGCCAAGGATCATCTTCAAAGCTCAAGATGGTAGCTTCTTTGAATCCCGAGGCAACTGGCACCAATCCTCTCGAGCACTCAAGACGGTAGTACTGCATCACATAGCAGACCGGTGCAAGTTCAGCTGACAAAGTTAACTTTGTAGACCTTTATCAAAGAGAGCAAGAGGAAAGGAGAATGGAGAATGGAGGGAGTTCTTGATAGAGAGATTATCTATGTGGCTCGGACTCGGTCACCGTGACAATGGGCCACAAAAGGACAACAACTACGACGGGGTTCAGATCCCGAAGATTGATATGATATTAGTTATTACTGTAGTTATAGTTGTAGTTGTATAAGTATATTGTAGTTATTATGATGTTCTTTAAGTATTGGGGGAGAAAGGGGTTAGGATGGGCTGGGGTGCGCGAGGAGCATAACACTATAGTATACCTACCAATACATATCATTAAGCATATATCATGATTCGTAATAAACAAAAGCTGTCAGAAACCATTATCTCTAACACTCTTGTAGTGTTCACCCATCATGGTGACTTTTTGCAACTTGTTTAGATGTTTGACCGAATAACCAAACAGCAATATAGTGGTTAAGGTCGATATAGAGATGATGAGAGGGAATCCATAATTGGTTTCTTCAATGAAGTTCTCGAGGTTCATACCATATGCAGCAGCAATAAAGAGTCCTGAACCCATACTTAATAAACCAATAGAAAATCTCAATCCAAGTAACATAAGTTGATTTCTGTTACTATCCAAGATGATATTGATAATCTCTTCCGAAGTTCTAACGTTGTTTATAACACGATTGATGGTTTGAACAATCTCATCACAGTGATTGTAATAGGATTCTAACAGCATTTCTATTTCAGCATGATCATCAACAGATCTTGGAACACCATTCTTCTTTGCAGTTAGGTACATTCCAGCTAGATCGTCATCATTTTCAAGTAATTCATCAATAACATCTCTCACTAGTGTTGCCTTTTGTGCAAAAGTGGAAATCTTCTTATTCTGAATCAATAAGAATCTTAATTTCTCTCTAGTGATCTCTTCTTCTAACTCGGCAAGAACACCTTTCGTTACAGTTGTGTTAACTTTCATCTCTGCATCGAGATTTGCCAAAGCACTCACAAGAACAGCTTCGAGGGCTCTTATCTCATATGGTAAATCACTTTGCTGTGTACTTTTCAACTTAGATTCCAACTCAGCAATGAATTGTGAATGTGCCCTACTTGATCTTGATCCCGAATCATCAAACAAGATCACTGTATCAGCTTTGATAAGACAACGAATGTGTAAAAGACTCACCAATATAGAAGTACGTCTCACTGAGATAGCTGGTGCTATCTCAAAACTATGATTTGTTTGATCAATCTTGCGGATATCTCTTGGGAAGAGTCCATGTTTAGTGATAAGCTCTGTACGTTTAATGTCCATTGAAGGTGAGACTAATGTTCCCTGAGCATCAAACACTGTACATCGAAGAGTTTGAGATTCGGTATAACTCACATGATTACGATGCATAAGGTTCTTCTCAAGGATCATCGAAGCATAATCAGAGTTGGCCTGTACCATAGTTCCCTTTGTTGTAGTGTTGAAGAGTCTGATGATGGGAAGATGAGTAGCATGTGGAGGCAAGGTCTGTTGACATAACATCTGCTGCCGCACAAATGCAAATGTGTGAGCTCTAAGTCTCCTTAGTGGTTGTATCACTGATGACATAGATGGAGAAGTAGGGGTAGGTGGATCGTTGATCGTCTATTAAGTATGAAGTTTAACTGTCGCTTATAATTTCACATTTTTAATTTAAAAAATCGAGAGATGTTCGGATGTTTTTAGACCTTTAATTATTCCCTTAATTCTACAAATAAATCTCTTAAAAACAATAAACTAAATGTACATGAAAAACAAGAATAATCATTGTGTTTTGCTTTAGTCAATTTCCGGATCTCTTGTGCAACTGACTCTCTGACTCTCTTTTCCATAATATGCAAAATGATTACTCCTCATCAGACTCCTCATCAGATTCTTCAGCAGCTTCTAATTCCTTTCTCTCCAAGAGAGCCTGCAATTCAGCATCTTCAGTAGCAGTAACAGCCTTTGGAGCCATTGTCACTGTAGCTGTACCATCTGCAGATTTAATCTTTTCATCAATAACTTCAAGAGCTTTTGTAAGAAGGTCAATACCTTGTTGTTTATCCAAAGCCTGTGTAGTGACAACATAAAGTGGAGCAGCGACAAGTTTAACTTTAACTTGCATTTGTTCAGTAGAAAGTTCCTCAGCGGCTCTTAGGGCAGATTTGATGGCATCGATACCTTCATAGGAGAAACATGACACTTCAACATCTGCACGGATCTTAATGGCTTGTGGAGTCAAACGACGAGAGATATAAGACTTAAGTTCCTCCATAACATCATCTGATGGGGCCTGAATATCTTCAAAGACTGTTGGATCAGTAATAGAGATCTTAAAAGCATCATAAACGTGACCATACTTTCGACTAAGTGGCCAACCAATACTTTGATACAATGTCTCCAATGGGATACCGAATTTTTCAGCACAATGACGCAAGATTGAATGAGCAGCCTTGGATTTTTGATATCTCTCTTCACATTTAATAACATCTTCTGAAGAGACACGACGTTTAGACAAATCAATGTAACCCTTTTCACGATCAACTCTAAGGACAACAACAACCTCATTCTTACCGACACGAATCAATTTCTGAATAGATCTAATACGACGACGAGACAATTCGGACAAGAGAACCATACCTTCAATGTTATCATACTCCAAGAGTTTAACGTAGGCACCCATTTCAGCAATTTGCTGAACGTTGACCATTACAACCTCATCAACCTCTGGGTACTTGTTCTCATAGTATCTGCAACTGGAAGTGGACATTGTGCTATAGTGGTGTTAGTAGTGGTCTCTATGGATATAGTAATGTAATGACATATCATAAAATGAAATGTCAACTGATATTAGTGAAGAATATAGCAATAAGACAATAGAGTAATGGCATCATGAGTCAGCGGCTAGCATTATCATTAACCCTACTACCCGCTGAACCAGTAGGGCGCTAAACACGATTCTTACACCATTGAAACCGCTAAATCCAACACAATCAAACAATCAAACAAATCAAATCAAAAACATACTTCTTCCTTCTGGTGATTTAATCTTAATGAGTTTTATAAGAAACGTCTTCTTTACCGCGCGGCTCTTTTTTTGATTTTTTCGATTTTGGGCGAAAAAAAAAAACGCGACCGACAAAAGCGCGAAAAGATGGTGAAATGGACAGATTAGGGAATTACTGTATTTGGAGTTAGATCATTTTACCCGTCGTCAAATGGCAGACTATAATAGATTCAATATAGTTGAATAAAGTCATTATTTGTTGGATTTTTAAGCAATTTGTTTAGTCTATATAGATATTGATGATACTATCTTCATATATATCAGAAGAAAGTAGAAAAAAGTAGAAAAAAAGTAGAAAGAAGTAGTGCTTAATACCCAAGTCCCAAGGGAAAAGTATAGTAGACAAAAATACATCTCATTTATAAGTATGAACACATAATCAATTCCACATCTACACACGATATCTCAATACGTTCATTCTTATCCCGAGTCAACAGATTATGACAGAGACAACAGCACCGACACCACCAGCACCAGCCGAACCAGAACAACACGCAATTGTACTCTCTTCATGGCTTTACAAAAGGGCAAAGTCTCATTCATGGCAGAAACGATGGTGTGTTCTTCGTCGTAATCAACTCGCTTATTATAAGGATTCCAAAGAGTATAAGGCTTCACGTGTGATCCCAGCACAGGATATCTTATCCTTCAGTGAGATTCCAGACTCGAATAAGTGGCATTTCATCGTTGTTACCAGTTACCGTGTCTTCCATCTTCGAGCCCAAGACAAAGAGACATATCTCAAATGGGCACAAGCCTTGGATCAAGTTGTTCGTAGTAACGAACAAGTTGAAGGTCGTGATCGAGAGAATAGCTCATTACAACATGAAGTATATGATGATGATGACGATGAAGACCAAGTAGGAGATGGTGAAGTGGAGACTTTCTCCCCAACGAAACGTATCATTACCCATGATTGTGACTCTATCGATCATGATCTTCAAAATTTCCATTTCTCAGGTACAGATGATAACTTTACCTCTGGTGGACTAAGTGATACGGGTTCTAACCCTGGAAGAAGCCCCGGTGCTCTCTTAAACAACCATTCTTCTGTCTCGCTTGGATACTTTAACGAAAAGGAGATGATCCCAACATCAATCCCAGAGGAGAATGAAGATCTTACAAGTCATCATCATGATGATGATGATCATCATCACAAACGTACCGTCTACTTCAATTCCTTTTCATCAACTTCCCCAGAACACATCATCGATAGTGGTTACCTCTATCGTCTCAAGAAACGTTATAAGCAATGGAAGAAGTACTACCTAACATTAACAAACCATTATCTCTATTTCTACAAGAACTCGAAGGATTTTGAGAACAACAAGGTTTACAAAAGCATAAACGTCGATGAGATCATTGACTGTGTTGAGTTGGATCCATTAAGCAGATCAAGAGTGTTTTGTATGCTTATCGTTACTCCAAAGAAGAGAATCAGATTCTGTGCTGATTCAGAAGACGAATTGACAAAGTGGTTAGTACTACTCAAGACCATCGTCAAGACAAGGAAAGATGAAAAGGAAGATGTATCTAAGCACTAAATGTATGTCACTCTGTATTATCACTTTGATATCTTCAAAGAACCAAACTGAGATGGGATCTCAGTTGGATTGAACTTCTCCTTAAATAACTCATCAATGACACCAAGAGCTTTTTCAATCTGTTCCACAAGTAAATAATCATTAGCACTGTTTCTTGTATACTCTAAAACCGACTTAATCTTGGAACCATATCCTCTAGGAACAATCTCAAGTCCTCCAAATGCAATCAAATCAGCAATTAACACCACAGCAGCTCGTTTCATGATATCTTGTTTCTCCATTTGCAATACACCAATAGAACAATCTAAGGAATCCTTAATGAACTTGTCGACACCCCTAGCATTAACTCTAAGTGCCTCACCAATCAATGACATGGCCGACATTCTAATCCTATCATCCTCTTCAAAGTCCCTGACTATAGTCAACGTTCTAGCAAGTACTTCATCAACGAGTTCACCAGTTAACAATTCACCAGCATGATCAATGAATTGAAGTACAACTTCACCAATTTTGAGTCTCTCATCAAGTTTTTCCTTCTTGTTCGAATAGAACTCAAGTAGGAACTTTAGGGTGCCCTCCTTATCAAACTCAATCAGCTCATTAAGAGACTTAATCACACTGAGATAGATGAATGGTTCTTGATCACGTAATTGAACTATATGAAGCTCAAGGACAAAATCAAGGGCAAGAACATCAGATTTCTTCATGATTAATTGACGTAGGAGATATAATCCATGTGCTCTGATGGGGATAAGTGGATCATTAAGTGACGTGATGGCTTGTTCAAACAGTTCCTTATCAAGAGTACGTTCATCTTCAACTCCTGATGTCATTGGTGAGTCCGAGAGGAAATCTGTGATTCTCTTGTATAGTGTTGTACAATGGATGTTATTTGGGAATGTGGAAAGACAATTAGCAATAGATTCTAATGTAGTCTTATGCTTAGATAGTTCAGAGTGTGGTGTCTCTGTAAGAATTGCCGACAAGAGTTCTAATAAGATCGTCATGTTATTCTGTGGTGTAGCAGGGAGCTCCTCTTCTTCATCATCAGAGTCAGGTTCACGTTCCTGCTCATCTTCAATGGTGGGAACCTCAAATTTTACTTTGAGCAAGTTAAGGATGACCTGGAGAACACTTGCTGGTTTATCCATTAAGGCATCTTTAAACGACTCATTCATCTTCTCCAAGAATTTGAGATCAATGAGCATAATGAATGGATTAGTCTCATCCAAAGTGTCTTCATTTTGGTGATGATTATCCTGCTTCAAGATCCATCTGTTTAACACAATGATGAATTGCTCCCTTATAACGTCATTTGTTAGATTCTTTAATAACTCAACAAAGATCTCAAGTCCAAGGTCAATATCGTTTAGTAATTCAGAACTTGTTATCTCAGCATCTAATGGACCAGTTTTCACTATAGATGTTAAGTTGTTCTCCAAAGTAGTTTGAAACTTCCATCCATCACCTTGAGTGTTGATCAAGTTAAGAACAATATTCTCGAGGAATATCTTGTTTGAAGTAACTGTAAAGAGTGTTACCATTATGTTCGATAAGATGGCACTGTATTCAAGTTTGCGTTTCTTGAGGTAGAAGTAGTAACACCAAAGGTTCAAGATGATGCGACTAAAGAGATCATTGAGAAACTCTGCAGATGTTTCTTTCGAAAGGGAGATGACGACGTTAATGGCATCGTTGAGTTGCTTCACAGATACAATAGTATCACCTGGTTGTTCATCACCCTTAAGATTTGGATCTAATGAGGCCCAGATCTTCTTAAAGAGGAAATCCTGGATGATCTTCTTGTTCTTATCATAAACAACTCTGATGAAGTTGACTGAGACAGAGACAAGTACTGGTCTGTTGATCATGACAAGTATGTCATATATTTGGTCAAAGATCTTGGTAAAGTATTCAACACTGGTGATATCTTGTGGTTTGGATAAAAGGATTCTGTTAACATTAGCGAACTTCTCAATGTTAATCTCTTCATCTTCTCTGACACCAACGATAAAGTCCATTAGACTCGAAACACCATTACTTCGATTCATCATCGTATTGTTGAGTCTTTTACTTAAGAACTGTTGATATTTAGCAACTTTACAACCCTGGATCATCGCAGTGTATGTACCAAAGAGGTTATATGACTCTGACTTGTTTTCAAAATGGATAAACTTGTTCAAGTACTTTTGTTCACCAGTTTCCAAATACAATGTCATTAAAGCAGTTAAGACATCAGTGAATCCACTTCCTTTCTTCAAGAGATCTGCAATGTCACCACCTTGGTTAAATACAATGTCAAATTGTTCAACAATGGATTCCAATACTGGTTGGGCCCTAGACCATTCATCTTTGGGTACACGTTGGAAACGATAAACTTTTAATCTTTTACCATAAGTTTTGAGTCTTCTCTGATCAATGGGGATACCAACACCCAGAGGTAAACAGGGATAAATGCATTGAACGATAATGACATTAATAAGTTCATTAAAGAACTTCATATCGTGTAATGAGATGGTGATGAGGTTGGCCTTCTGTTGATCTTTCTCCCGTAGTTGTTGTTGTGCCTGGGCAAGCGACAGTTCCTGAATCGTATGGACATAGTTGAAGCATCGACTTGTCAGTGCATCGATCTTTGTGATTAGAGATGCATCAGACCTCGGTGATTGTGTCTTTAGGTAAAGCTGAGATAGGGCATCGGGTGTAGATGATGTGTCATCAATGCTGAGAAATTGTTCAAGTTCTGCAAAGATTCTGTCCAAAGCAGTATTCCTACTAATCTGTGGGACATTGAGTCCATTCTCAAGCTTTAATGACATCTTTTAATCCATTGGTAGCCTTAATAAGCTTAAGATGAAGTCCATTAATTCCGCCACTGGGGGACAAAAATGGTATAAATTAGAAATACGTTAAACATCCGGACACCAATAAGGAACACCTGGACACCTAAAATTTCCGATATATTCCGATATTTCATTAACTCCGAGGGTATTAATACACGTGACCCGTGTCCCCCGGATCTCCTACACACTTTCGATCGAATCGAATTTGAGTGGCGAAACAAAGACAACATCTCAACAGTTTTACCATTCAAACACACCCAATTGACCTTCTATACGATGCCATCCCTCGAGGAATTGACTAATACGCTTAAAAAGCATTTCGATGCCAAAGACTACGGTTCGGCAGATGCGCTGATGCCACAGATGAAAGTGCTTCTTTTCCAAGCCAAATTACTTATCCCAGATCTTACACGTACGGGGGATAAGGATTATGTTGCTGATTTGGTGATATCAAGATCAATCTTGGAGATTGGTGCACTTAGTGCCATCAACTTAGAGGAGTTTGATAAGTTTGAGCAATATGTGCAACAATTGAAAGCGTTTTATTTCAACTCTGCAAAGAAGGATGAGCTTCACAAGAGTGTTAACAAGAACAAACTACTTTCATTGTATCTGTTGTTGTTGCTTTCAAAAGGTGACGTTGTGCAATTCCATGCAGAGCTTGAGTTCTTGACACAGAACATTAAGAACATTGAAAATGATCTCTATTTGAACTATCCAATCAAGATTGAAAACTGGGTACTTGAAGGTTACTATGATAAGGCATGGGAACTCATTTCAAACCGTAATACAGAAGAGAAGAAGAAACTTAATGAGTTCAATATCTTTAACGACACATTGCTTGCTGCCATCAGAGAGGAAATTTCAAGATCAATTGAGAACTCTTATAAGAGTCTCCCATTCTCTAATGCTAAGTATCTCTTGTTCCTAAACAGTGAAAAAGAAGTTGAATCATTTGCCGAAGAACAAGGTTGGACAATCAAGAACAACGAACTGATCTTTGAGGACAAATCATATGATGACAAATTTACCCTAGATGGCGATGAAGATGTTATGGATGAGGACTTTGATGAACAACAGGGTAAACTAACCCATTCTGAAAAGCTTGTTAAGAACACCCTTAACTACGCCAGAGAGATTGATTCTATTATCTAGACAAGATCCATTCTTCATTAATGCACGCACGACTTAAACTTCAAGCTTGTCGTTTTATTCCAACATTGTGTAGAAACCCTTGTAAGCATTATCCAAATCGAATAACAACTGTCTCGTATCGTCATCATTCAACTCATCATAAACGTTCATCTTGTTAATCTTGATTAACCATTCAATGATCCTAGCACGACCTTCAAACTCTTTTGAACTCACTTTGTTAACACTTGTCATAACATCACTCAACAATGGATGTAATTGATCCTTGGCTCTATAGTTCAACTTTAGAGCATCCATGACGGTAATGAAGTTCCCCGTGGCTTCAGCCACAGCTCTTGCTGAACCTCCTGGTCCTCCTAATCCTGTTGATCCTCCTGTTCCTGATGTTGTTCCTACCCCAGCACCACCAGTACCTGTCCCTGTGGAATTGGATGACAAAGCAGGCATATTAACAGCATGTTCCACAGTAGCAGGAACACCAATCTCAATACGACTCGTCGCTTGTGGTACATTAAGACCATATCTTTTCTTAAATTGATCAAGTGATCCAAACACCTGTTGAACTTCAGAGTTTTTAAGAAGCGTATTGTACTGTGCCAAAAGCCTTAGAACCATTGGAGTATATTCATCCTTATCACCACTGTTCAGTGTATCTTTAACATATGCCTTCTCAACAATGTCTAACACTGTAATGATAGAATAAAGCTCGGCAAGTGACTCCTGAGTCTCTCGTTGTTGCGATGTATTGTATAGGGACACGGGCTCGTCGAGGTTGATATGGGACCCTTGAAACCGGGCTTGTGATGGTGCTCGTGTAGATGTAGGTGCATATGGAGGAAGGGACATGCTTAAAGATCAATAATCTATGGTTAGATGGGGTTCTTTCTTTGGTTTAATGGTTACTTTAACTAAGAGAAGAGAAGTTGGTAGTTTATCACTCGTTTATTACGTGCCCGTTGAGAATTGGCAGACGGTAGGGACACTTTACAAATATATACTATACAAATGGTTTATAGTTCATTGATTTGATTAAATTAAGTGTGTACAATTACTCTCCCTTCACAGTCTCCAACAGCTTCACTGCTTTTTTCAACTCCTTGAGTGCAGTGTCGACATCCTCATAGTTTATAGCAGAGATTGCAAATTTGGCACATCTCTGAGCAGCTTCTAATGATTGGTCATGTGATCGATATGTTTCAACGTCTTGTTTTTGCATATGTGCCGATTCAGTCTGTCTAACTGGTTCCTGTTGTTGTTCTTCTTCGTCCTCTTCACTGGTGTCTTCCTTAGGATCTATGTCTTGTTCAGACCCTCCCTTATCTATGTTGTTCCCTGGTAATGTTGAAGGTAACTCTGGAAATGCAATTGATGGTTCATCTTCTTCCTCGGGGGTTGAAAGAGCATCTTTAATCATTGAAGAGATCTCTTTATCGGTCACACGAGGTTCTGGTGCTTTGTCTCCTAATTTAAAAGAGTCAATAATGTCTCGGGCCTGTGTTTTACATGACTTGATTCGTTCGTCAAGATCTTCATCTGTGATATCACTGAGTTTGGTTTCAATGAGTTTTTGTATTAGTTCATCTTCCTTTTCATCAATTGAGTTTGTCTTGTGTGCTGATAACTTGTTAATCTCATCTGTGATGTGTGTTTCAACCTTAGTATCGTCTTCGGTATCCCTTCGTAACTGTTCCAAACTTGAAATAAGATCCTGAGAGCCATCAATGTCAAGTTTGGTCTCTTCTTTAGTTTCTTCCTCATCTGCTTCACCCAGGGCTTCCTTCTCCTCCTCCTTATCATCAAGATCTTCTTCAAGATCTACTTCATAAGTCTCTGTATAGGGGAACAACCCTCTAGCAACTTCATACAACACTGCACATGCCAATAGTCTTTCGACACTCTTACCATTAATACCACCAGAATACACAGTTGCCATGATGTATTCCTCCATTTGCATTGCATGTGATATGAGAAATTCCCTAGAATTACGTCTGCTTTGAACAATAGCTTTCAGTTGTGGATCCCTCTCTAGCTTGATTCGATCTTGTTCAAGCACATTGAGTAGATGCAATGCTATATTACTCTTATCTTTGACATGCTCCTCTGAAGAGCTGATATTAAGGATGATCTGGAGAGTATACAACCCGGCTAAGGATCGGTTAGTGGAAGCTCTGTAGGGATAAATGAAAGATGTTACGTACCAAAGTAGGCAATTAGGGGCTCTGAAGTGTGAAGCTCACGGAATTGAGCATATGCTGAATTGGCCTGATGAAAGCATTGTGGTAGAGTCTTTAACTTTCGAATGAACTTGTTACTATTACTCATCTTACCAGTTGTGCTATTATATATATATATATATATATATATATATATGGCCCATAGTAACCTTTTCTTAGTTATCTTAACATAGGATTACCCGGCTCAATGTCTCTCTTCACTTACCCCACAAAAAGTCTACATAAACATAACTTATAACGAATAATCACTATAAATGATTAAGTATAGTCTTATCTTAGTCCTCAATTGATCATTATGGCTAAACAAAACTCTCCTTATCCTCTTTACTCTTCATCTTTGATGGCTTTCTCTGTGGATATACCAATGTATCAAACTTGGAATCATAACTGATCTTTCCTAACTCCTTTTCAATCCCCTGTAAGAAGATTTCTGCCATTTCTGATTCCTTTATGATCCATTTAAGCAAATATATGCTCTTAGTCCTATCAAAAGGTGCAATTGTTATTGGTTGTTTCACTTCAACGTCCTTAGCTCCTGATAGCTTGAAGAATAACCTCAGTTCGTAATAGGTACTAAATAGAATTGAACGCTTTGTCATTGGTTGATGATGTGTCAATGGGATTGTATCTTCGTTGTAGTCGATAATCAGTGGTCTAAGTTCGTTACTGCTGCTGCTGCTGTTGTTGTTGTTGATGGATGCATTTGTTCGAAGTAGTTTAGGGTCTTGATGTTTAAGGAATAAACGATACTTATCATTCTCTGATGGTTTTTGAGAGATTGTTAGAGACTCTGTTAATCCACGTACACCAAGGTATGTGTTACCATAATCCTTTATCGATGATACTAATGTACTCTCCTTAATGAATGACTTATCACAACGACAATCGAAAACTTCAACAATCTCCATTGTAATCTTCTTCAACTTCACTTTATCTGCAAGTTTAGGGTAAACTGGATTAGTCGATAGCTTGAAGTTGACAACTAACTCCTCGTGTGGTCCAATAGCACTTGTTGGTAAAGAATAATCCACCATAACAGCATTATCTCTAGAGTCAACAACTTTACTTATTGGTTCATTGAACTGACGATAGAGTGGTAACGTATCATATGTCGATATCACCACGGGGAACAAGTACTCTCTAGATTGTTTCCCACTATTAACATTCACTTCAAGACGATGAGTTGTTGTTCCTCTAGTGCCTTCACTTGTTGGACAAATGTCTGTACGTATACCAATGAGGAAAGGAACATCCATAGCGATGATACGATCATTAACGGGGATAGTCATCTCATAGTTGACTTTTCGTAACATCCCTGGAACATCACGTGGCTTCGATCTAAGTGTATCAACTGTGGCAAAGACAATAGTGACGGAATCAACTTGTTGTGGTATAATAGAAGTGGATCTCACCTCTAGTGTACCAACAATAGCAGGGTAAGTCTTGGGAACACCAGGACATCCTTGTACCAGGGGCTTATTAGAAGGTTTAAGTGTCACTGTAAGTTCTTGGGTGACCATTATAGCTTATGACCAAGGTATAAGAATATATATATAAAGATAAAGTGGATGTTGTTTGTTTACATTTTTTTTTATGGGGGGTTTACTGTGATGTGGCGCGTACCATATATATATATATATATATATATATACCTGCTTACATAATTTATTACATAATCTATTACTTTATTTACTTTTAGTTTAATTAGTTACATTTGAGGTTATTTGGTTATTAATTGGTTCTATTTTGTAGTTTACTTGTTTTTCTATGTATTTGAGCTAGTTTAGTTGTGTATTTACCGAGTAAATGTGGTTTATTACCGTTACTATAAGTCTCTCAATGAAGACTTCTATGGACTATGAAGTATTCAATACCAGACATTACTTTATCATTGGATCAATGGATCAATGGAGTTGATTATATGGTCAGTGTAATGAAAGAATCAAACACAGACATAGTCTAACTTATAACACGACGTTGAAACTGCATATTTGACACAGAGATGTTGAGCTTAGTGTTAGACCCATATGATTAGATCACCAGGGGTTTAATAAAGCTTATTAATGGAGATTATAAAGCAATCAATCTCCTGCGTACTTCATCCATATGACCCGGTTTAAGTCTTGCATCCCTCTTGGCAAAAAATTTAGATAACAACTCATTTAACTCATCAGCACGTTCAAGCATCAAGTTGTGACCAGCCTTTTCCACCACAGAGTATTCAACATTACTGTTCCCTAAGAAGTCTTTATAAGATGATCCACCATTATGTGTTACTTTATCTGTATCACCATCTATAATGAGTAATGAACCAGTTGTTTCATCTGAATCTGAATCTAAAGGTGTTGTAAGTCTTTGGAAAGCTTGAATCACTTCTTCAGAACTGATTGGCTTCCAATTCAATGCTTGTGTTAAGATATTTGTTGAGTTTGTACTTAAGTTGAACTTGAATTGCTTGAATTTGTGATAATCTGAAACTTCATCAACATTGGCAAACAATCTTCTCAATGAAACAGAATGGACATTATTCACCCTATCAAACTTTCTAAAGCATTGGAAAACGAATGGAATGTTTAACAACAGTTTCAACACTAGATTCTGTAACCAATTTCTCTTAAAGAGGAATTTAGGTGGTGCAATCATCACGGCACCAACAACTTTCCCCTGGTCTAATCTGTTCAAGAGCTTGAGTACGATCTGTGTACCATAACTGTGTCCGACTAAGATGACTTTCCTATCTTTGAATCCCTTCTGGATCAAGAATTGTTGAACAAATGAAGCAAATGAATCCAATGTTAATGTAAAACTTGTTTTATCCCAATTAAGACTCTTACCACTACCTGGTAGATCCAATGCAACAACATCACAATATTCTGCAAATTTTTCAATCTGTTCATCAAATTGTTGTAAATTACCACCTAACCCATGTATAAATACCACAACTGGTGTATTTGCAATCTCATATTCAATCTCTTCAACACATTTTGTACTCATTGAACTGTTGTTTAGTAATGACTTGAGAGGATGTGGAATGATAAGCGAATGTACTTCACCAACTCCTTCAATATGTTCAATAGTGGAATATTTCAAAGTTAATAACTTCTTAAATGTATCATCATCATCAATCAATAACTTTTCAAGTGGTGTTGGTGTCCAAAATGTACAAATTGATTGTAATATAGAAACAAGTTTAGAGATCGGATTCTTCGGGTAACGTTGTTCTTGTACCGCGAGCTCTTTGTATTGCTCGAGTGACATCTCTAATGGTTCAATTGATATAGCTGACACTTTGGTGATGTAGATAAGAGTAATGGGTATTGTTTTACCTGTTTACTAATGATGTTTACTTGAAGTAGTCTTCAAGTGGGGAAGTCAGAGTCTGAAAACTGTGGCCGAGGATTAATTTCGGGGAAAAGCGGAGATATAGTTTTTTTTTTTTTAATTAAATAAATAAATTAAATGGTGTTCAGGTGTGTCAAACTTATTCTTTTTTAATTTTTATTTAATTTATTTATTTTTATCAATAATGGTGTTTGGGTGTATCGTGGTTTATCCTTTTTCTTAAATAAATTAAATACTACGATAAAAGGAAGGATCCCCTTACTAAGGTGTTCTCTTGTTTACACCAGCACATAATGACAGACACAGAGATCACATACCTTCCATTACCACCAACGGAGCTTATGCAGGGAATACACCATTTTGAATTTTTACAAAATTCCCTTACAAATTCATCAACTATTCAATCTTTTAAAGCTATGACATACACTTTATCAACACGACAATTGGTAAACGGATGGGAACAACAACATCAGAAAGTACACAGGTTAAAGATTGATTCAGCATTAAGTGTATTAAAGAGCGTTAGTGTGATGGTCGAGGGAGCTATGGATCTTGCAGCGAATGATGATACTAATAATGGTGATGATGCTAAAGCTGTTGAGTTGTTAAGATTAAGATTTAACAAAGTTAAGGAATTATTTGTTATTCCTGATTCTTCTAAAGATTTAGGTCTTATAGTGGTTATAACAAGGTCTATAAAGTAATGTATATCTTTACTTATTGTGTGCATGCCTAAGCAATGGGTGCCTGCCTTTATCGATGGGTGTAGCTGTTTATCTAAGATCCAACGGAATTACTCAATTAGGAAAAAGTGTACATACCCAATTGGGAAAAATTGTACATACAGGGGTATAAGTCAGATACAGATACTGCAATCATTGATCAAATCATAAGGCATTAAAGAAAATGTAATTAAAACTAAAATTAGAACTGTCTTGGACATGTGGAGATGTCAAACGAAGGCAGATTATCAGAAGTGAAGAGAGCGTGTGTGTGTGTGTGTGTTTGTATGTGTGTCTGTTGTAAGTCTGAGAGTCAGTTGAAGGACAACCCCAGAGCCTGTGATACCATTTGAGCCGTTTAGAAAAAGCAAGAAAGCAAGAAAACAAGAAAACCAGAGGAAAATCATAACTTTGTGTAAGAACCAGTCTTATCGTGGAGGGTGGAGGTGCAAGGTGAAAGTGGAAGGTAGATGGGGAAGGTGGAAGATGATAAGTCAATCAAGTCAAGCATGAGTAGTGTATGGTTCAAATTCTAACAAAGGAGTTCAATCCAATGGTCCCTGTCTGTTTGTTTGTAGAAGTTGAAAGACTTTGTTTCACAGGGAGAACAAATGGTAGTGTGATAGCGAGTGAGATATAACCAAGCATAAGGAAAGGTTGAATGTTTGTACGTGGATTAGCAGCATAGCGGAAGCTAGCACGAGTGACAGAAGAGGCAAGCATGGTGTGTTGTAGTTGTGTGTAGTTGTGTTGTTTTATTATAGTAATAGTCTTATGAGTAAATGAACACCAGGAAACAGCCTCTTTATATCGTTCAAGATCAACAACCAACAAAAAAATACAATTCGGTGAACATCGAACCACATCTGCAGCCGTCGGCTTTTACCGTCGGCTCGCCCGCAGAAGCCCGCAGAAGCCCGCAGTACGGTAAGGCCACTTCCTCGTTTAGCTTATTTTTATGTCACGTGACATATCTATATTCGCGTCTCCAACGCGTTTATTAACTCAATGTAAACAACATAAACATGAGGTAAACAAGCGTATACAAATTTTCGGGTGTATATGTATGTATGTGGAGACATGTCTTCTCCGCCACAGATCAATGGAACTGGGTGTTTCGGACGCACACGCGTCTCTGTTTATCTTTATCTTTATTTTGATCTGTATCTTGGCAAGGTATACACCCATTACGTGTCATGTTCGTGTCGTGTTCGCGTTTAGTTCGTGTTTCGTGGTGTTAAAGGTTTGTATATGCTTATTTTCTTGTTCTATTCATCATTTGGTAACCTTATTGAGGGACTGTGCCCGCAATTGAGTAACATAATTATCTACGTTGGTCTCTATCGTCTGTATTGTCTCTATCCTTGGTTGTCAACTACAACCCATAGTCAAAGCTATATCAACAGTCAACCTCTTAGATATAAACATAGCAAAGCAACAGCAAAAGAAAAGCAAAGCAAACCAAAACAAAACAAAGCAACTACAAAATAAAAACAAAAGAAAGACGCAGGATGGGCTCACGACGCGCCCCATGTTGTCCTATGCACACCCGCAAAGACTATAGGAAAGCCAACCCCACAGCACAAACGACACGAAAATCACTACACGAAACTGACACGTCTATCCAGGAACGGGGCTTCCATCTCCTCGTTTAACTCTTAATCTTGAATCGTAAAATGATTGCTAACTAACTACTAGATCCCCCCCCCACCCAAGTCACGTGAGTCCTCGTTTAAGATACCAATTTGGGGATATTTACCCCTGCAGAACGAAAAAGGTCATCTGACATTTGACATTTGACATCTAATACTTGACATCAGGCGAAGGCTATTTGTTCGTTTAGATAGATAGTTCTCTTTCAAGCCACATCTTGTAGTTACTCTCATGTTGCTCTTCTCTTAGTTATTGGTAACGTCGTACAAGGTTACATCTGATTGGGTGAAGAATATAAGTGTGGCTAATTTATATATATATATATATATATATGGCAATGTGGCTATGTCATTAGGTCTCTTGTATCGTTTATCGGTTAAATAGACACCTCGTAGAATCTGATTTATAAAGATTAAACGAGCATATAATTACTATTTAACCAGTTTGGTGAAACATTACCCGGCCTATTACATCCACTCAACTCAGTCCTCGGGGAAGCCTTATTCAAAGCTCATATTTGGCCCTTTTTTTTTTTACTTTATTGGGGGAGATAGATGGTTTATTTAGCTATTCTTGGATAACCAATTGTATGATTAGTATAATTGAAGATCTAAATTGTATCCAAATTGTATCTAAATGATCTAATCTATTAAGAAACGTGGGCTTTTACTTATAACTCCAAGGGTTGAAAGATGATGACTATATATGAACGATGATCTTTATACCTAATTGTCTATTCATTAGACTATAAGTCACATTGATCAAAGACAGAACAGGATATAATGAGAATCCCATTACAAGTATTACTGCTCAGTCCAGTACCAGCTTGTTCATGGAAATTCACAGCTCAATCAGAGTATTTCACTCAATACTCTAATGCAAGTTCCATTACTACAGATCTTCCAAATTGGGGGCTTTCATCAGATTATTCATGGTCATCACTTGTATCTGAACTTCAAGCTAAGAGTAATGATGAGACTTATTACAAATTGTTATTCTTAGCAAGACATGGTGAGGCATGGCATAACGTTGTTAAGGATCAAGTTGGTGATGTCTGGAGTACAGTTGGGACACAAGATACATATAATGATATCATTCTCTTTGATGATGACCTCACTTCAACTGGTATTGATCAAGCTACTCAACTTGGACATAGTTGGAAACAGTTGATTGAGAGTGACAATGGAGCTAAACCACAAAGCTTCTATGTTTCACCTTTACAAAGAACATGTCATACTTTCAAATTGACATGGGGTGATTCACAAGACGGTGTTATTGTTGAAGATCTTAGAGAGAGATATGGTGTATATACATCATATGAAAGACATACAAAGACATGGATAAATGAGAACTATCCACAATTATCATTTACCAAGGGGTTCACAGAGAAGGATGAGCTTTGGAATGCTGATGATAGAGAGAAGAAGAGTCATGTTCAACAACGTACACATGATTTCTTAAAATGGCTTTATAAGAATGATGATAATTATATCATCTCTATTACATCACACTCTGGAACCATTAAACAGTTGTTGAAAGAGATTGATCATCCAAAACATGATTTAGAACCTGGACAAGTCCTCCCTGTTGTCATCAAGGCTAAGCATTAGATATATATATATATGTATATGGATATATATATGTGTGTATATATATATGGATATATATGTATATATATATGGCTATATGTATATATATATGGCTATATGTATAAGTAGATATATAGTAAGGCCAAGCCGCGTGGTTTAGCGGGAATAACGTATACACCCGTAAAAAGATTAATCCCTGTACACTCGTTAAACTGAACACAACAGAAGACTACGAGAAGAATACGATAAGGATTATGTTAGCTAAAGAGAATAAGCCATGGTCATTCTTAAGACTCCATCGAAAAGGTGTACTGATTATGTTGATAGTTGTTGTTCTTATCACATGGATACATACATCAACAACAAGATACACCCGAGATGAACACTACATGGAATATCATGCCCCAACAACTCATTCAGATAAAGAGCAAGGTGTTTTCTCCAAACCATTAGATGATGGAACTCGAGTTAAAGCTACTTTTGTCACTGTTTGTCGAAATCAAGATCTATATAAAGTTATAGATGCAGTTAAGAGTGTTCAAGAGCATTTCAATGATAAGTATCATTATGATTGGGTGTTTTTAAGTGAAAGTGCTATAAACACAGAGTTTAGAGAAGTTACATCTTCTATTATCACTGGACATGTTGAATATGGGTATGTCAAGAGAGATCAATGGTCTTTCCCAAAATACGTTGATGCTGAACTATCATATCAGAGTCGTATAAAGATGGCACAACAAGGATTTGAACACGCTATGGATGTCGATTATAGACATTGGCAAAGATATATTGCTGGGTTATTAACTAATCATACTTTATTAGATGGGTATGACTACTTTTGCAACATTAATGTTGATACTAGATTATCATGTGATATCAACTATGACATCTTCAAGTTTATGAAACAAAACAATAAGAAATATGGGTTTAGTATGGCAAAGAGGGGCAATGATAAGTTAAATCCATCATTATATGAAACAGTTGCAAGATATTTCAAAGAAAGACCCGATCAATCACTGGATGATAATATGAAAAGATTTGTTGATCTTGATCCACAACTTGATGTTAAGAGTCCCGGTCATTGTGAATTCTTCACAGGGTTAGAGATTGGTGAATTGAGATTCTTTAGATCACAAAGATTCTGGGATCTTTGGGAATACCTTGATAAGAGTGGTGGATTCTATTATGAGTTATGGGAAGCTGGACCTGTTCGTACAGTAATGAGTTCTATGTTACTAAGAGCTAAGGAGATCCATTGGTTTTCAGACATTGGATTTCAAAATGAACAATACAGTGTTTGTCCAATTGAAAAAGAGGTAAGAAGGGCTAATAAGTGTACTTGTGATCCAAAGACAAGTGCTTCATGGAATCCTAAAAAGTTTTGTATGCACAAGTTCTTCCTTATTAATGGGTACGAAAGACCACCTAATTGGAGAGATAACATGAATAGGGGTATATAGACATATACCTATATAGATATATACCTATATAGGTATATATACAACATATACATATAGTTCTATATATAATATATCTAATGTATATATATACAGTTATATATAATATATATATAGTTATATTATATAGGTAAATACCCATATAACAAGGATTAAATTTCATATAGATACACTTATTTAGCCGAAACGCGTCTAAAATTTCTTCGCGAAAAAAAAAAAAAAAAAAATCAAACGCGTTGAAAACTCAGTGATACGTGTCAATTGAGTACTTAACTACTTAACTACTTGTTTCATTTGATAAAGGTGAACAATTAAGGCAATAATATGGCCCGTTCAGACGCACGTCTTCTTAGGTTTGCGGCCATTGCCGTCGGTCTGATTCTTACCATCTTTATTCTTTCAAAGGGTTCTTCAACTACTTATGTTGCCTCCTCGGCTTCTTCTGGTTCTTCTTCAAGTTCAGGCTCAGCAGCAGCTTCACCAAAAGTTGTTAAACCAGCAGTGACAGGTTCTTCTAGTAGAGCCAGTGATAACATTAATGATATCAATCAAGGTTTGAAGAAACAGAGTCAAAAGGGAACTGTTAAGGCAACTTTTGTCTCACTTGCTAGAAATAGAGATCTTTGGTCCCTAATTGGTTCTATTAGACACGTTGAAGATCGTTTCAACTCTAAGTATGGTTATGATTGGGTTTTCCTTAACGATGAACCTTTCTCCGAAGAGTTTAAGAGAACAACTAGTGCTCTCGTGACAGGTAATACCAAATATGGTCTTATCCCAAAGGAGCAATGGTCATTCCCAGAATGGATTGATCTTGATAGAGCTGCAAAGACTCGTGAAGAAATGAAGAAGAATAACGTTATCTATGGTGATTCCATCTCTTATAGACACATGTGTCGTTATGAATCTGGGTTCTTTTACAGACATGAACTTCTTGCAGATTATGAGTACTATTGGAGAGTTGAACCAGATGTTAAAGTTTACTGTGACATTGATTACGATATCTTCCAATTCATGAAGGATAACAATAAGAAGTATGGATTCACCATCTCCTTGCATGAGTACAAAGCCACTATTGAGACCCTCTGGGATACTACAAAGGCTTTCATGAAAGAGAACCCACAATACATTCATAAGAACAATATGATGGATTTCATCTCTGATGATGGTGGTGCAACTTATAACATGTGTCATTTCTGGTCTAATTTCGAAATTGGGTCTCTTGACTTCTGGAGAGGTGAAGCTTACTCCAAATATTTCGAATACCTTGACAAGGCTGGTGGTTTCTTCTATGAAAGATGGGGTGATGCTCCTGTTCATTCCATTGCTGCTGCTTTGTTCTTGGACAGATCTGAATTACATTACTTCCACGATGTTGGTTATTACCATGTTCCATTCCATAATTGTCCTATTGATGACGATTTTAGATTGGAACATAAGTGTATGTGTAACCCAAAGGATGATTTCACTTTTAAGGGTTACTCTTGTGGTAACCAGTACTTTAAAGCTAATCAACTTACAAAGCCAGCAAACTGGGAAGATCACGCTTAAACTTGTTTGTACATTAGTTTTGTCTTCAATTCACATTAACATATATCTTTATCAAATCTAGTCTTATTACCTTATTACCAAAAAGTGTTGTAGATGACTTAATCCCTGTCAAATTTCATGTGATCTTGGCGCAGTTAGGCATAACACTTCCAGAATACAACTACCATTTGATTGATAGTCCCTATCAAATCCTCCATAATCGTGTTTCAAATAACCATCATAACTTATTCATAGATCATATATAAAAGAACTTATTCATAGATACTTTATATGTCTTATAATCAAAGTTGGTCTGGTCCTCACGCCAAAGACTAAATCTCGAAGAAGCTTCTATGGCCAAGTTGGTAAGGCGCTACACTAGTAATGTAGCGATCCTGAGTTCGAATCTCAGTGGAAGCATGTTCTTCTTTTTTTTTTAATTCTCTTTTTATGATATTAATCAATATGACATAGGATCTCTCTTCATTATATTATCAATTGACAATTACCTTAAGACTCCGAAAGAATAAAACAAAGAGTTAAAGTGTTAAAGTGTAAGTCTGTGGGGTAAAGATAAATAGAGGTTATTTATAAAAAAAAAAAAAAAAAGACAGTACTAAAGATCGCAAACACCCACAACACACAAAACACCAAGAACACCCATAACCTTCATAACTAATCCCCCAAGAGACCACCATGAGACACACAGATGATACTGGATCATTGGAGAAACTTCAGTTGAGGAAGGATGTGTCTGCGACTCCCCCACGTCAATGGAGAATCACCTTATGGCTTGCTGCCATCATCCAATCCTTTGCAATTCTAACACTGCTGTATCATCAAGAGCTATTACCAACATCAATGTCACTTATTCACTCATTAGATCATAAGTTCCAAGCACCATGGCCCAAGTCAAATGAAGCATTTGAATTCCGTCTCCCCGTGGTTCATCCAAACCTCGTTCATGAACAACAACTTATCGAGTATACATTTAGTAACTCATGGGGTAGACCTGCAATTGCCTCATTTAATCCACCATTGAACAAAGAGTTCAATAGAGTTATCCTTGAGCTTAACACTACAGTTGATGGTGTTCAATATGATCGTCTTGCACATGTCTTTATCAATGATATCCCCGTCTGGAGAACATCTACAGCTGAACCAGGAAATGATCTAGTGTTTTATCATATAGATAAGGATGTTTCCAAGTATCTTTCACTTTTCAAGTCTCCAGTGGCTAATGTGACTCTTCAGTTGGATAATCTCGTTAGAGGTAAACTCACAGGTGCTTTCAATACAACATTAACAGCAAAGTATTATAACATACCAGAGAAACCAAATAGTTGGTTCCATTATTTCACTACAACAAGCAAACCAGCAGAACGTGTTACACAATTAATCAATCCAAAACCGAATAGAACACCTCTTTCTTATTATCCTTCAGATAAACTTGAATTGTCAATCCCCAAGATTGCTCATAATACCACTTCACTTAAACTTGCACTCTACATCTCTGGTAATGCCCAAGAGGAGTTTTGGTATAACAATGTGATTGAATCGAGGAAACACCAGTTTAAAGATCATGGTCATGTCTTATCAGGTCATGGTCCTGTTCGTGTTGTTAACACTTATCTCAATAACATCCTCGTTAGTGTTGATGCTCCAGAACCTGTCATCTTTACTGGTGGGATCTCTCCTGCTTTATGGAGACCTATTGTTGGTGTTAATGCATTTGATCTTAAACCAATTGAGATTGACTTAACTCCATTCTTACCTGAACTTTGGAAGAACTCTGTCGCTTTAGATATTGAAATCACTAATGGAACCAATGGTGGTACCGTGGGGTCTAATTGGATCACTGCTGCCAACTTGTTATCTTGGGAATCTGATGAAATTGCCAATGCATTTGGTGAAATTGAAGATTATACAAATAGTTCCACTTATCATACCGTGGATATCACTACAGATCCAGATAAATACTTCCAAGTTGTTCAATCAAGACAATTTGCTGAACTAACTTCAAACTTAACATATATCTTGAAGAATGGTACAGAACTTCCACTTATTGTTCATTCGACTTCAAACGCTAAGTTCTCAAATAATCAACAATACTATTTGTATGGAGATGCACAATTCCTTGCAAGTACTATCTCATCAACACATACATCTTCTATCAAACTTGATGATGAAGAAGTTGGTTCCGTCTTAACTTCACACGTTTATCCATTAGCAGTATCAATCCTAACAGAACCAATCTCTCCACCAAACATAACATATCAGGCAAACGTTACAAATGTTTATGGTTCTACAATTACACTAGGTGGTAAAGAAGTACTTGTGGTGGAATCAAGACAGAATGGTACTTCGGTATTTACACTTTCTCCAAAGGGGAATCATGGTAATGGTACCACTGAACACATATTTGCTGCTGAATTGTATCCACCATTCCCTAACTTTAAGGAAGATGCATTTGCTAGAGCTGTTAATGGTAAACTTGTTGAATTTGATCAAAAGTATAAAGTTAGTGATCCAGAGGAAACTTTGATGGATATACATGAAGGTGAAGTTTCATTGCTTGGATTCGAAAGCATTACAGAACATTTACATGATATTGTTTCAGATGGTCAATTATCTGCTGAGAGTGCTAAAGACTTTATCTATCAAGCAAAGCAAATGAAAGATAGTGTGGAGAGATCTGTTGATGAAGTGATTCTCATGGAAGGTGAAGTTTACCAAGCAAATTTCCCAGGTTTTAGACCTCAATTGGAGTGACTGTTAGTTTTTATATGATTAATGAGTGTTCTTTCTTATTTTTATTGGTTTTCTTATACCATAAATGAATGTCTTATATGAATTGAGGAGTATCATTAGGCTAAAGAACACATGAAAGAAGACAAAAGACTCAAGAAAATCAAAAATAATCTCTCAAAAAGATTTAAACTATACATTAATTAATTTATTAAATCAATAAACTATCATATATACCATATAACTACTAATAATCTCCTTTAATACTAATTTATATCTTAATCATTGATAAAGAGATTAAAAAAAGTGTGGTGTCTGGATGCACATTTTGGGGTGTCCGAATGTATATGTCCGGATGTATATGACGTAATCAAACTTTCGCGTAGCCCACAATTTGGGGTGTCATTTATCTCTATATAGAGGTAATAATGTATGAGTCTTTTGTTCAATAAAAGTGTACAAATTTGCTCATCTGTATTGAATTAGGAGAAAATTATAGGGGAGCCTGTCATAATGGAATTTGATCAGTTGTTCTCGTTTGAGATCTTCTTCATCATCTTGAGAGAATCACTTGAGATCATCATTATCGTTTCGATCTTACTAGCATTCCTTAAACAGTCTCTTGTGTTACATCATGGTCGAGATTCTAATGAAACAGCATCAATATCAACAGAGGGAACAGGTCCAAATGTTGCTGAAGTGGATGCATTGGCCGATGTGCCATCGTTGGCTGGCACTGAGGAGCTTACAGAGACAGGAGATAAGATGTACAGACAGTTCAGATTACAAATATGGGCAGGAAGTTTATTAGGATTATTGATTGCATTCTTGATTGGTGGTGTATTCATTGCCATCTTCTATATGATTGGAACAGATGTTTGGTCTCTCAGTGAACATTATTACGAAGGGTCTCTATCGTTGCTTGCCTCTGTCGTTATCTCAATTATGGGTCTCTTCTTCCTAAGGTTATCAAAGTTAAAAGAGAAGTTTAGAATCAAATTGGCAAATATGTTACTACGTACATCTAGGGAACAAGTTGAAACTGTTGATAACAGATCTAGAATCAACTTTTACATGGAGAAATATGCACTTTTCTCCCTCCCATTCATTACATGTCTAAGAGAATCACTCGAGGCATTTGTCTTTATTGGTGGTGTTGGGTTGTCTCAACCACTTTCAGCATTACCATTATCTGCTACTACGGCTATCCTTGTTGCTTCTGTGGCTGGTTATTACCTTTACAGATCTTCTAACTCAATGTCTCTCAAGATCTTCCTCATCTCAACAACTTGTCTCCTATACTTAATCGCTGCAGGTTTATTCTCCAAGGGAGTATGGCAATTTGAACTTCAAAGATATATCAATCTTTGTCATGGTCAAGATATGTCAGAAGTTGGTTCTGGTCCTGGCTCTTATGACATTGCAAATTCCGTATGGCACGTCAACTGTTGTAATGGTGAGATTGATGGCTTTTGGATGATCTTCACAGCTATCCTCGGATGGACAAATAGTGCAACTTGGGGATCAGTGATTAGTTATAACGTTTACTGGGCTGTCATTATCGTTGCAATCACAATGCTTAGATTTGAAGAATCTAATGGTTACTTCCCATTCATCCCATTATTATGGCAAAAGAAGAAATTGTTAAAGAAATACAACTTATGGGTTATGGGACAGAAAATGAAAACCACAGGTCAATCAGGTTACATCCCACAACATTTACTTAAGAATAATATGGATCATGATAGTGCTGGTCCAAATACCCCATTGTTATCTGCTGCTGTGCAGTGACCACTATACAAGGGAACTCAAAATGCATGGTTTGATTAAAAACTACTGTAGACTTTCTGTGATCTGTGATCTCATAACGAAGGTCAATGTTATACTCTCTGGGTGATGTTATTGTATGGTAAGAGAGTCGAAGGAAGATAGATAGGGCAATGTGTCACGTGATAATCACGTGAGAAGCACGTGCTTTTTATATTGTACTTTATTTAACGCAGTGGATGAAGAGAAGTACACAAGACATTCTACCACAAATACAACCACATCAAATAGTCTCCAGGAAGACAGAGAATAGAGATCAACTTTGTATAAGTTGACTAATAGATAGAGCACTAAGTTCTCCATGAGGTGTTACCCGGATCAAGCCCCGACACTTTTTCACTGGCGCGACTAAAATAAAATGGAGGAACAGATTTGGACATAAATGTAATACTCTTGAATTCTCTTATTTAAGTCTAGTTACCGCTAGGTCCTCCCTCTATATTCTCAGATACATCATGTTGTACGAACTCGTTGCTATCGCTCGTGTTACGAATCCAAGTGTGGTCACCACAGAGGCCAAAGCGTGAGTGGCAGTCTCTTATTCACTTCAACTGATGATCTCTTGACATACTAACTCTTCCATTTCATAGCGTTGCATCCACCATCGGTAAGCTTATTATTCAAAATCGTGGCGTTGTGAGACAGATCAAGTCCATAAGAGTCGGTAACCTCCCGAAGGTGATGACAAAGGATCAGGAACAACACTTCCAAGGTTGCAAATTCATGATGCTCTTCGATTCAAGTACTGGTGTGCAATCAGAAATCCTTAGAACGCTCAAGGCTGATCCTCGTGTGATAAGATCCATGATTACAAAAGTTACAGATAAGAGACTCGCTGCTGAAAGTTCACTTGACAAGTCCAGTAAGTGATTCCATGATGTTTCCCCATCATTTAGAAGATGAACCTGTACATATCAGAAATTTATGACCTTTGCATGACTGACTACTACACAAATTAAGTGCTCCTACTATTTATTCATTCGACCTAGATAGCTATAAGTGAAAAGCATCAAGCTTTTTCTTTTTCATCTTCTGTCGGGTCCACAGTGACAGTCTTCGTTACGGCGACTGACTGTTCTGTTTTCAAAAGTGGAACCTCATACATAAATGTACCCCTCACAATCAAATCAAACGGATGTTCGATTATCTTTCTCCATTTGTCTAAATCATTTTCAGACTTGTGGTTTTCTTGATCGTGATCCGTAGTGTTTTGCCCCGGATGAAGTAATTTGATCTCACCTTTAGTCACAGTGTAGTTTCGGTGAATAAATCCACTTTCGAAATGAAGAGGTGTTTCAAATTTCGTCACTGAACCAAGTAAGATGGTTTGAACATCACCCTTAGCGTCATCAAGTGATGGGAATAGAGGTGATGGTGCAAGATGTGTAGTCTTTGCAAATAGATCAAGTTCCACCTGTGAAATGTCAACGCCAAGCAAACCATGGTTATAAGCACCAACACTAAGGTCAAATACCAGTTCATCAACCGAGACAATGATATCATCAACAGATACAATCTCAAGATCCTGTAACTCCTTAGAGTTGGCCAGCAAAAATCCACCAATGAATCCAACCGCGAGTAAGACGAATACCGTCACAGATAAACACATAGCATTCTTCAACATCTGGATCTTTGTGTTCCTCTTTCTGTTGTAAAAATTGTGAGGAGAGTATTGTTCTTGTTCTTGCTGATACTGCTGACCTCTTGCATAAGGTCTCTTGGCCTTCAAAGAACGAGGTCGTCTCACCGTAGTCTCATCCTTATCAAATCCAAAGTCAGCAAGATCCGTACGATCAGTGGAACCGAAATTTGATACACTTCTTTTGTGCTGATAGTGCTTGGACATCTTGGATCTGAGTTTGTGATTAGCATTATTAACATTGAGTGGAGTCAACTCATCATCGTCATCTTCATCTTCATAATGATACGAGTCAGCGTAGTCACTATCACCAATTTGATTCTCTTCATCGTACTGATCCAAATAGTCTTCAATATTCACATCATCTGGAACACCAGAGTATCTCCTAAGTGTACCACCTTTCACATCAAAAAGCTTGGAAGTTGTGGTTCGAAGTTGACTCATATTGCCATTCTTCTGCGCAGCCATTAGACTCGTATTGCTTGGCTTTCTGGATCCACCATTGTACTTGGTGAATAAAGCTGATTTTGAAGCCATCTGCTGTTGCTGAGGTTGCTGCTGCTGCTGCTGCTGCTGCTGCTTTTGAGGAGTTGGGAAATGATTTTGGGTTGGTGATTGTCGTAGGTTTTCCTGATCCTGTTGAAGCTGATGTTGTTGCTGTTGGAGATGCTGGTGTTGAAGTTGATGGAATTGCTGTTGTGTATCTGCGGCAGTAGACCTTGTCAAAGTCTTTTGATCGTGTGTGGAGCCATGATCAGACTCCTCATCGGTCTCGTAGAGGTTCAAACCATGGTCCCTACCATCATCATTATGAGATAAAACGTGTGATGTTGTAGATGGGGAAAAGGGATGAGACGATGATGTTACTGGCATACTGATGTTTCTCTGAGACAACTTTCTCAAAGCCAAGGGGTTATTTGGACCGAGAGCAGCAATGGTCTTGTTGGTTGGAAGTGTATTTGTAGTCAGTGCATCAGGTGCACTCTCATAGACAAATGTCTCTTCAGAGTCAGAATCGGAGCCATCACCTACAGCATTAGCGATCCTAGCAGCAAACAAGTCAGCTTTTGTTGCACCTGGCTTGGTTATGTTGAGATGACTATCAGCTGGGGCCAAACGCTTATTTGATGTTCTGATGGATCCTGCTATGCTGGCGTTATCATTGTCGAACGCAGTACTGGATGTGGGTTGGGTGTTGACTTGGCCATTTGTTTCGACAAAGAGAGTACTCTTCTTATTTCTCAAGGCTGAGAGATTGTTGGCAAGAGTGGATGGGTTAGACAAGAGGTCATTAGAGATGACATTTGTCGAAGATGCAATAGGAAGAGTGACGGATGGAGTATTTGAGGCATCAACGGTCTCTGTCTCGACAATCATGGACTTTGTATTTCCCGGCTTGGAAGTTATCTTATCAGTGGTGCTTGACCTTGAGAACAACGGTCTCATCAGATCTTTCTTCTTGGGAAGACCGGAGGCATGTTTGGAGTTTCCTGCACTTAGTGTAGATACCGGAGTCGTTGTGAGAGAGCTCTCTGCTGTTGTTGCAGGTGTACGTGTCGAATTTGGAGCAGTGTGAGGAGGATTACTGGTGGATGAGTCAACGGTTGTTGTAGCTGATGAATTTGACAAAATGGGTAGTTCAGCAGGTGCTGACTTTCTAGCAATTAGTGGTGTGGCACTGGTAGTCTCACGTGGAGTTTCAGTATCTTCGTTGTCTCCCTTGAGCGTCATGTCATGGTCATCCTCCTCCTTCTCCTCCTTCTCTTCCTTCGTGTTCTTCTTCTTTTCTCCCTCCCTTTCTTCTAGTTTATCTTGATCTTGTTGGTCTTCTTGCACATCACGGAGTGAGTTTGTGGAGTGACTGCGAGACGCGTCTGACGTGATGCTAACCGTGTCATGCTGAGGAGATCCCTCAGCACGGGGTACCGTGGATGAGTGGTCACTCATGAAAAGATGATATTAGTAGGTAGGCGTGTGTGGTGGATCTCGGGTCCAGTGAAGCAGCGATGGAGGGCGAGAGAGAGAGAGAGGGCTGGACGTTGTGCGTATCGGTAGTGGCAATCGTGGCGAAAGAGAGAGACAGAGATGGCTATCCGTAGGGAGAAAAAGCAGGGTGATTAATGTCGGTGTGACTGTGCACAGATGAAAAAATTTCAACTAGTTTGTGGTAATTTTGAGCAGCGTAGAAGCGAATGATGAGGCTAAAAGAGACCGTTTGCTGTTTGGCGTTGCGTTACTGCCCCAGCTCCAGAAAATGCTGGCTAGGGACTAGGGACTAGACTCCCCACTAGACCCGCTAGACCTCACTCTATCGCAAAACTTCTCTCCCATGTGGCAGTAACTTCCAGAGGGACTAGTCCCTCATCTCCAGACCCCCAAACCCAGACCCCACCGTGATATATAGAGGAGATGTCCAGGTGTTATTACATAATCACCTATGTTTTGGTTTTGGGCGGCATCTCAAAAGAGAGACTTAGTTTATGATAGCATTAGTGGGCGATTAACATTTTATCTTGAGACCTTTTTAGGTACAGACATTCCTTTCAAAGAGAGCTAATCAGTGGTAACGATCCAATGCTGGCACTACAGCAGGACCCCAAGCCCAAGCCACCGCGCGGTCCAAAACAGCGTACGGGCGACAGACAGTGGTCTTCGAAGAACTTCACTCAGAACAATGTCTTTCAAAAACGTAATGAATCAGCTCCCAGGTCAAGCTCATCTCCACAGTCAATCGTTGTCTCATGCCTAACGGATACTGAGCTCCAACAGGATTCCGTCGTTGGCGCATTCGAGTTCGATAGCTCACGGTTTACGCCTTCACAACGACCAGTACGAGAGCTACCGAGATTTCTTATCTTCCAACCACCATCTTTGACATCAGGACCAATTATACAGGATGAATGGGACAAGAACAATCAAGATAAGATGCTTCAAGCAGAAGCTGCTGCTAAGGATCCATCATCATTGTACGAGGACTTTCAAAAGATGAGAGAAATTGAAAGATCAACCATGGAGGAGAAAGGTCTCGTGGATAAGCAAGGTACAAGGAAGACACTTGAAGATGCCATCGCATTTAAGGGATCCTGTCTTGACATGTGTCCAGTTTATGAACGTATAAGACGATCCATCGAGAATGATGTGAGAAAGTACGAGAAGGACCCTTCTGGAAGAGTCTCCAGACAACTTGCCGTAAAGGCTTTCTCCAGACCAGCTGCTGGACAGCCACCTCCACTCCCATCAGATGTCAGACCACCACAAGTCTTGGTAAAGACATTAAATTTTCTCGTTGATAATATCATTGAAGAACTTCCAGAGGCACAATCCTTCCTTTGGGATAGAACGAGATCCATCAGACAGGATTTTACATATCAGAACTATTCTGGACCAGAAGCGGTAGAATGCCATGAGAAAATCGTACGTATCCACATCTTGACACTACACATCATGGCCAAATCAACAGTGGAATACTCTCAGCAACAGGAGATTGAACAGATGAACAAGGCCCTGAAGACACTCTCTGAGATGTATGCTGAGTATAGATGTCGTGGGGTCATACCACCAAACGAGGCAGAGTTCAGAGCATACTATCTGCTCAGTCAACTTCGTGACCCGGAACTTGAAAGAGAGATCCAATCACTCCCGGATCAAATTCTTCGTGACTCGAATGTTCAACTGGCATTAAACTTGCGTAACATGGTACAAACCAACATCGTTGAAAGAGCATTCAAGAACACAGAAAATGTCCTCAACCTCTTCACAAATTTCTTCCACAACTTCAAATCAGGATCTATTCCAATCCTTCTATCTTACATGATTGAGATTCGCCTCAATGACATTAGATTCTACGCTCTCAAGGCTATCAAAAGATCTATGCACACTAAGGCAAAGCCAACCTATAGATTGGACTACATTCAGGACCTTTTGGCCTTTGAAAACACAGAGGAAACAATAACATTCATGGATTATTATGGTATCGACATCGTTAAGATGAATGGTACCCAGCTCATTGATCTCGTTTCGCTCACTCATAACTCTCATCTCATTCCAGACAAGAAGCCTTTGAAACAGCCATACTCAACTCGTCACGATGCTAAAGTACAAAGCTTGAAGAGTTTAATCAACGTCGGAAAGTCCAACTTGGACGGAATCACCATTCCACAGGACCCAGTTGCTACGCTCAAGAAGGATGTGTTTCCTGCTATGACCACAACTTCAGCGTTTGGTTCTGCTAGCTCTGCTCCAGTCCAAGATGCCTCACCAAGTTCAGGTTTTATGTTCTCGATGCCAGATCCAAAGGAACAAGAGGCGAAGAGACAAGCTGCAGAGGCACAATCTGCACGGGAGAAGGAGATGAAAGAAGAACGCGAGAGATTGGCTGCCGAGCAGAAGAAAGTGGAGGAGGAGAAAGAAAGACTTAGAAGAGAACAAGAGGAGAAGTTGAGATTGGAGCAAGAGGAGAAAATGAGACTGAATGAGATGAAGCAGAGAATGTTACAGAAGCAAGAGGCCAGGAGAAAGAAGAGGCTTGATCTAATTGATACGATTGGTGAGTCGGTAATGAAGCAAATGGTCACATCCGTCGTGAGTAATCTCGTTCATGATGTCATTGGGCCAATAGTGAATGACAAGCTGTCGAGAAAGAGAAAGAAAGAGAATTTGTTGAAAAGTTACAGTGAGGGATTGTATGAGGCATTCATTGGTGAAATTGTGTACATTGAGTCACTTGACGTTATGGCTTCTTCCTTCAGAGAGAAGAAGCTGAAAACTATGCTAGTGAAGAAGGCGTGTTCAATCGCCAGGGAGTGCAAGAGCAAATCTGACTTAAAAAAGAGAAAACGGGAGGAACTTTTGGATGCTTCAAGAAGCTTTGGCATTCCTAAGATGATTAAGAGGAAGAAGACTAAACACGGGACTGTTCTTGTCTCCCCAAGCAACAACGAAGTTTCTACAACGGCACTGGCACATTCTACCACATCGGGTCCATCTCCACAGTACAAATCAAGACGTGCACTACCACCTTCAACACAGTCCAATGGTCCAAAACCAGTCGATCTCAGTCCATTGAACTTTGATGGGCTTCTCCATAACCTTGATAAGCATCCGTTTGACCATTATGAAATGCTTGTATATTCAGAGGAATGGGAATCCACAACGTCTAAATTTCTCCAGAGGAAGTTCTCTCTTGCTGATGGAATGCACAAGAGTCTCCACGGTGACAAGTCCACATTGGAAGTGATTGGTACTGATAAGATCGACCCAAGGAACTTTGAGAATTTGAACTTGTTAGTGTTCAATTGTGATGGTATTGAGAAGATTCGCACCCAGCGACTGTTATTGAAAGAGCTCATTGATGGTATCTCCTTAAACACGAATTTCAAGTTTGACGTGATGGTCATCTATTGGGAGTTTGAAGGTATCATCAAGTTTACAATCAATGAGATTTTGCAGGAGTTGAGGATTCCACATCATGATGCAATCGGTAAGGTTGAAATCCTGAAATTGGATCCAAGCTTGAACTGTGAGGGGGTACAAAGTGCCTTGAACAAGATGTGTGATCGTGTTGAGCTCAGTGCTCGTGGTGAGTATAATCACAGATACGAGAGACCAACCAAGCCATTACTATCGCTTGGTGGTGGAGTGGAGGCAAAGAAGAAGAAGCCGAAGGGTTTCTTGATTGCTGCTGATTCGCCAGACTTTGCTCGTGGCTCCTCTATGGAATCTCCACTCAGTCCACCTGCTCGCTTGCCACAGAAGAATAAGAGGGTCTTGAAGAATCTTGAACGTCACATTGTTGGATCTCCTCGTGCTAAACCGATGCCGAAATTGTTGTCCAATGGTGATGCTTTTGCAATCCCATCTATGAAGTCCACCACAATCACGGGGAACAACCAAAAGAAGAGCATCAAACCAGCTGTGTTCAATGACAGTCCAATGGGATTCGGTGATATGTTCAAACCAAAGAAGAATAAGCTGAAAGTTGACGTGTATAGTACCCCAAGACCAAAATCCTCAGAGTTGGCGCAAACGCCTTCTTTCTCTGATCATACGAGTTCTACCATTTCCAATCTGTCAAACATCACATTTGCCAACCATTCTGTCTCTACACCAATCATTCAGAAACCACAAACGTATGCAGATGTTGTTCACGAGTCCATCAAGACGGATGATAAGGATGATGAGGGACAAGGTGTTCCAAAGAGTATTTTGGAATTGAGAAAGCTTGCTGCTAGTGTCAAAGAGAGACACGGGAGAAAGAAGGAGTGATTAATGACTTACGTATTTTAGATTTGAGTAATTGCATGTTATTAGTGTTTAGTGGACTTGTAGTAATTTGTAGTTTGGATTCGCGTGAGTGACATGACATGACATGACACAAAGCGCAAAGAAACAAAGGGTTAAAGCCATCCATCAGTTACGAAATAAGATATCTACAGACATAATTGAAGATGTCAATCATCGTTAGCAATTGAGTTATGCTATTCAAAAAAAAGTCCAAAAAGAAAAAAAAAAAGAAAAAAAAAAGTGAAAAGTGGTGGTAAAGTTCCTTCCTGCAAAGCTCAAGCCAGTGAGCCTGCTGATATGATATGGTGATAGAAACCTTAATGAGAACGTGATAAGTTCAGATACTGAATGTTTAAAATTGTTTCAAGAGATAACAAAGACCAGCTTTGTCTCTTGTGGGTGTGCGATAATGTCCATCAGGATACATTTCAACTCTTGTAGAGGTTGTCACAAGTCCATGAATGATGATGAATCACCTCATTGAGTAATTGGATATCATTTGGTGATCTTTCTCTTTGTGGGTGTGTGGGTGTACTTAGTTGATGATGCTCTGCTTGATTAATCATCAAGACACTAGACTGAAACATCAGAACCCGGCCCAATAGAGACCATCTCTGTACGAGTCGTGGTTAAGCAATGATTTCCCCGATGATTGGCGATCCAAATTGGCTACTTGCCAATTCATAACGCTTACTGTACGCTTTAGCCAATTGAGCTCACGCTGTTCAGCATAATTGTGTTGTGGGATCACATAAAGGTTTGCAACCATGATTGGGATGACTGCACCTGCAAGGAATCCGACTGCACCTGATCTAAGTGTTGCTGTGTGGACGATAGTGTTCATTATTCTTTTGTTATTCTGTTTTCTCTGTATAGAGAGAGACTAAGCAATTGATAAACTCTTGGTTAAAGAGCCAAACGGGATGGTCTAATCCTTATATACGGATGGCCGGAGGTTAGTAGTTTATGTCGGTGACCGCCACCTTCCCCCGCATGTCGCCCCCCAGACTCCAATCTCCTCCCGCATGGACTCCTCCTTTTTGACGTCAACGGAGATCACGAGTTCTACTAAAGCTGTATATGATGTGTGAGGTGTTTTCGATCCGGTGGGAACACACTGTGGCTGGTGTGTTACATTTGCTCCCCACTTAACCCCTGAGACTTTCCCCCGCATTACCCATATCTAAATGGGTTGTTCACAACCTGTCACGCGCAATCGAAATCAGGGGATCTGCAGATTCTCTTATCAGACGAGTCAGGAGCTGACAAAAGTCCAGAATCGCAGGCACGGGTGCTAATGAAGCATTTGTTCCTACTGATTAGCGGGGAAAGAGGAAGAAAAGGGGCCGTCTACTGCTTACGCACTCTCTCTATACTTAACACTATTACATAATATCGTTAGTTCATTAGATTTATGTATGTATCTGTAATACGTCACTTCTTCTTCTTGAAGAATGACAAGAACCCACCACTGCTCTTCCTTTGCTGTTGTGGTTCCGATTTCACCTTCTTAATCGAAGTCTTTGTGTTTGTCTTCTCTAATGGTGTAGACCCATTACTTATAGATCCAGTCATTGGTGAATTATAAGACTTTGATCTCATCACTGGGTCTGGTTCAGAATCAAGTAACGATTTCACCTTATAGATACCTGTAGAATTGTTTGAATTGCGACGAGATGAACGTCCTGAACCACCACCACTACTAGAAGTAGGCACTTGAAGGTTATCACTAAACTTGATCTTTGGGAAGTATTCAGTTGGTGAATCTGCAGAAGTTGATGGAGATCTGGAGTTTGATCTTGAATTGGAATTGGAATTTGAACGTGAAGAGGGGAAAGTGATGACGAAATCTGCTCCATCTGTTGGATCTAATGAATCTGTAAACTTGTTGAGATTGTCAAGGAATTGATCCTTTTTAGGATGATGATGAATATCACAAGAGATCCCCACTTTATTAGTAGACTCGTCTTCATCTTCTATATTGTCGAGTACTCTTCTTTCAATCAATCTATCAGGAATCACAATGGATGGTACTTTGATCTTCTCTGTAACGTAGAATGGCAACCTTGTGTGTCTTCCCAAGGGGACAAATAAACGAGAAGCTAAAGTTGAACAGATGAAAACCTCTGGTCGATGCAAAGCAATTGCCTGCTTCAACATTGAACTAACAACTTTCTCCTTTATAAGTTCCACGGTAAATGAAACTTTCAAATCTTTTCTTCCAAACTTATCGAGAGTTGTAAAGACATAATCAGCCATTCTCTGAGCCTCGTCTTGGATACCAGTGGCACCGTAATGCTCCTCGACATCAACAAACTCCCATGGTGGTGGTACACTCTTAGGATCATACTTATCATCATCAGCACTGTCGCTGGAATCATCACCATACTTTAGCAATGGATCAACAGCAACAAACTCTGGGATCTGTGCAATAATCACGAGATTATCACCACCTTGTAAGAAGTTCTTAAGAGTCCAATCGAGGGCAGACCAAGTATGACGACGACCAGATATGTAGACAATGATTTCTCTTAGACTCTCGGGCACTTTGATATTTTGTAGTTTGTCTTCAATTGTGTCACCTTGAGTTCTCTTAACATCACCAGCATCTATTAGATAGTTCTTGATGAAATTTGACATATCCTTATGACGATAACAAGTTGCATACGAGTTATAATTAAGACTTGGACCCAAAACTTTCTTGTTATTAGCAACTGTACCGACAAATTTATCAATATCTTTCACTTTATTAGCACGACGAGTATCTATCGCACCAGCACTTGCGCCATGAATCGGTAGATATCCATCTCCACCAAACTTGAGAGATTCTGGGTCGACACCTTTACGGAACTGTTGGTCCATTGCAAGTAATTGTTCGTTAGTGAGCCCTACAAGTGACCTCTTACGACGTTCTGTTGCACCGATGGATGTGGCAGGGACCAAAGACAATGATGCCGTATAGCTTCTCGGTGTTGTCAAACTGTCACCATTACTGTTATCACCATTGGAAGACAAAAGATACGATCCTGTGTGTCTCTTGAGACTAGATTTATCTGGTGGAGGTGGTAATTTGGGACATTTCCTGCGATTGGACTTGGACTTAACTGCTTTAAGATCTAAAGTACCATTGACATAGGCACCGAGAATCTTAGATGGGTCATTGCTACGGGAAGCTGGTGCGAACCCGTAATTAAGATCGAGTCCATGAACATGACCATGACCATGACCATGACCATGGCCATGATTTGTTGTCCTTGATGATGATTCTTTACCCTTTGTGGGCGTTGATGTGTTGTCTCTGTGTGTTTGTATCTCTTCTATAACTCCCTCGGGGAGGTACTGGAGAGGGATATGTAGAGGCTCGTCAGGCGGTGTCTCCATAAACGGAGACAATGAGTCAAATGACACCCGACGTCTATACGTAGTGGTCATCTAATATGCTTGTTGTTGTGTTGTTGTTGTCGAGACTTGTGTGCTCTTCCAAAGGAATCTCCCAAATGGGCGGGGAAAAAAGATGAATTAGAAAGCGGAAGGGGGCAGTTTAAAGTGGACCCTTTGACTTGACCCTTGCTTCAAAAACCACTGTGACGGGGAATGCGGAGGGAGGTGCAGATTGTGGCGTGTCCTGTCTAAAGTTATAACCAAGTAGTTACGCGGGTACTAAAGCCGTAGGTATTAACTCTTAGTTGTAGAGACACCTAGGGATAAAACAGGAGATTGGCTCTATTTAAAAGAATTAATCAATCAGAAGGACTGTGCCACTCGCCACCGTGTTCCCTTATGCAACCATCCATCTCTGCCAAGCATAATGTGACAGCCAAACTTGGTGATCTTGGATTTGCCCGGGCAGGTGGGGGCTGTGTCGGCTCTGGGCAAAGGCACCAAAATGTCTCCCATCACAACCATTATTGTTCTATTAGCATGGAAGCTGAAGCTATATACTACAACTAGAATAGTAAGTATATAATAAACTTAAATCAATTCATATGTTTGTTATACGCATTAAGGCCCCTTCAAACACTGTAAACACGTTTAAGCCGAGCTCGAAACGCGGTGGGGGGGTACTGGTCACGTGCCTGGTGCTCTATGTTCAAATCTACAACTCTTTAACATTCTTAATTAACTCTGCTTGAGCATATTCATGTGTGTGTATATCATAATACTCCACCTTATATGGGCTTAGTCAAACAGATATTGGCTATGGATTAAAAGAACTAACACCCGCAAAGACCCCCAAGGACATCAATCCATGTGTAACATCTGGCATGTGACATGTGACGCAAAGGTGCAGCATAATCTTATTCCTCTCCTATACACTACAATCTACAATCTTTTATCATTGTAGAACATCAATTCTCTGTACAAAACAAAAGACAAAAATCAAAGGCGGGAAAGGGTGCATCAAATCACAACAAACATCAACAAATAAAATCAAAGCAAATGAAAGACGATGATGGATACGTTAAAAAATATAAAAGTTGTATCAGTCAGTATCCCTCTTTACTCCGCATTAGTGAATGGATTCAAAGCGTGCACAGTGAGACATGGAAGTGCCATACCAATCTCAGCCCTCAGCAAAATAGGAACCTGAGAAAGCTCTCTAATCTCCTGAATGTAGTCACCACCTTCAATTCTTAAAGTCAAATCCTTCAAGTACTCCTTCAATGGCGATTCCCCAGAGACACCACTCTGTGGTAATGACAATACAGGTGGTGACAACTTCATTTGGGCAAATTCATCACTTAACTTGCTCGTAACAGTCTCACTCTCACCTTTCTGCAATACTTTGGCAATCTCATTAGCAGACGTCTTGAACTTATTCTTGATAGAGTTTCTGTAACTCAATGGCTCACGTTCATCTTCCGGAATAAAAGTAGCAGTATCAACTCCCTTCTCCCAGTACAACTCCAATAACATTTTCTTCTTATCAAATTCAGCCTTCTTTAATGGCAATTGATCACCATGAACTCTCTTCTCAATACCAAACTCTGGCAAGTAAACGTCAAATGCACTCTCATACACTTGAACAACGGTACCCATAACAAGCAATTGTCCCGTATTACGAGACATCTCATTGATAGTTTGTGACAGAAGCAAGTGCACAGATTGGTTCTGAGCAGCCTTGGCACAATCCTTCTTGAAATTACAGTATTCAGCAGTCATCTTGAGTGATTCCAAATCATCTGTCGATGGGACAGAAGTGTTAGTACTGGCTGTGACTGTTGATGAAACATCACCATTCTCAGAAGACGCTGATGAAGACGATGGTGGACCAGTAACATCAACGCTCGAATCACCACCTTTGGCCAAGGCAACTTTCAGTTGTCTGTGAACAATCAAATCAGCATATCTTCTCAATGGAGCAGTGAAATGCGTGTAGAGAGGCATGTTGAAATAGAAAGCACCATAATTCTCAGGATCAACCTTAGCGGCAACAAAGTACTTGGATCTAGCAAGGGCCTTGAACAACAAAATCTCAATGCATTGTCTCTTGACAACATCCTCAATGGACATGATGGAGTTGATCAGTGAAGCTGGAGAGCTGGTATCAATGTCAACACCCAATCCACTAGCCTTTCTCTTGAATGTTTCCAATTTCTGCAATGTTGGCATTGTGTGTCTTCTCAAGAAGGCACTATCACCCAAGATGGCATAAGTTCTCTGCGCAACGGTACCGTTAACCTTAAGGAACAATTCGTTAAAGATCGAAGAGCATAGACTCGACTTGAACAAGTTTAGATCCAAACGGACCTTTTCATCATCAACTTGATCAAGTAAAGTCAAGTTGACATCGTTGCCCAATTTCGGATTCTCTAATCTTTGACGACGGAACTCCCTAGAGATGAGAGAAATCGTCTTGATGTAATCCTTGGAAGCAGAAGATGTATCAAACTTCTCATCATCGGCCAAGATGGAATCAATCTGGTCATAAGTCAGCAAAGACTTTGGCTGAACAAAGGACTCACCAATCCAAACGTTATCAACTTCAAATTTGGCAGTGTCAATCTCAAACACAACAGAAATACTCAACTTCTTTTCACTCTTGTTGAAACTTAACAACTCATTAACAACTCTTGGGAACAAGTGAACAGTCTTTTGAGCCAAAAACACCGAACTTGATCTCTTTCTGGCATTCTTATCCAAGATGGAACCTTCCTCGATAAAGGCAGACACATCAGAAATGTGAACACCAAGCTCAATCTTAGCGTTAGAGATTCTCTTAACATGAACAGCATGGTCACTAGTGGCACCAGTTTCACTTACAGCCAACACGTACTCTGCACTAAAGTCTCTTCTCTTGGCAAACTCCTTCTCCATGTCGACATCAATCAATTCAAAGTGTTCCTTCTCGCGACCTTCTTCGTTCAAGTATTCCTCACACAAGAAGTTGTTGTCTCTCAAAATGGCATCAACTTCAATCTTGGAATCATTCATAATACCAAGCTCAGAGATCAAAGTACCGAATGGGTGCAATGATGTGATTGGCCAACGCTTAATACTGGCGACAAACAACTTGTTGGCATAATGATCACAATTCTCAACAAAGTCTCTTGGTGCCTGTTCAGTTGGGATGGCAATCAATGGAACTTTCTTATCAGTTGGCTTAAACCACACAATCTTTGGTCTCTGTGGAGGATGTTGTTGTTCCTTTTGATGTTGGGAAGGACGAAGAAGACCCAATGTACCGGCAAAGAGTTGTCCTGGGATACGATCAATCACGGCAACAACATGACCAGCATAGAGTGGTTTGTATTCATCGGAGATTTCCTCTTCTTCAACAAGGAGCAAAGACTGACCTTCAACTTCAACGTCGTCATTTTTCTTGAGAGTTGGGCGTTGCTTAAGAGAGCCTCTTCTCTGAAGGGAACCCGAAGTGTTAACGTCATTCTTTTCTGTGGATCCAGACTCTGCAGAAGTTGAAGAAGGTTCATTAGTGACAGTTGTTGAGCCTGAAGAGTGTGTAGATGCATCATTATGAACGTCATCGACAACATCTGAACCACCGGAACCTGTTGTTCCAGTATCTTTTCTTCTCTTTTTTTCCTCTTTTTCTCTCTTACCTGACCAAACTTCATCAACTGAAAGCAATTCGACGGCAACCAAGTCACCTTCAAGGGCACGGTTACGGTCTTTGGAACCACAAATAAATATATCGGCATCAAGGAGACCATCAGTGGCAACATATGCATCACTTCTATTCTTTTTATTAACTCTCAAAGTACCAACAACGAGACGACCATCTGCAACGAGTTCTGGAATAGAAGATTGTGGTAAGTATGGAGCAAATAATGATTTTCTTCCATTAGTATTTTGACCACCACCATTACCACCACTTTGCATTTGGAAACCAGCGATTGAAGAGATTGAACTACCACCATGGGAACCTCTAGAACGATGACCAGGAGTGAATTGAGGTGGTGGTGCTAAGAGTTCATTATCAGTGCGTGATTGACGTTGTGGAGAACGTTGACGCCAGTTTTGGTTCATATCGAAGTTGCGGGAGTTTGTACGGAAATGACCTGATGATCCACGATTATGAGAGTAATGCTGTTGTTGTTGTTGTTGCTGTTGTTGTAGTGGTGGTGGTGCAAGTGAATCGTACTGTTGAGAGTTTAAAGAAGGAGACTTTGGTGGGAATTGGTATGATCTCTGTGGAGAATGTGATGGAGCCATTGATCTTGAACGACCATGTCCACGAGGCGTTGAAAATTGTTGTTGTTGTGGTTGTGGAGATGAACGTGGAGGTTCCACAACTGTTGATGGGAACTTAAAACCTGATGGTGGTGGCATTGAAGATTCTTCAGAATCTTGTGGTGGTTCCCTTCCAGCTCTTTGAGCCTGGACTTGAGCTGCAGCTCTCTTTGCCTCATTTAAACCAAGCGAATGTCTTCTGTTATGTCCTAATTGCTGTGGAGATGATTGGTTGTTGTTGGCATTATTATTATTGTTATTATTGGATCCGAACTTTGGAGGAGGTGCCAAAGAGTTTGGCATAGAGAAAGAGCCCATAGCACCTGTAACGGATGATTGTGATCTCTTATGAGTGTTAGAGCCAGTTCTTCTATGGAACGTGTTTGGAGGTTGTAAACTTGGTCCCGAGGCAGCAGCGGCACTATAACTTCCTGAAATCTGTGGTTGTTGTTGCTGCTGCTGTTGCTGCTGCTGTTGTTGTTGTTGTTGAATGATATGTTGTTGTTGTTGCTGAACAATCTCTAGTTGGCGCTGAAGGTTGATCTGCTCAATCATTAAATTTGTAAGTTCACTAGGAGATCTTCTGTGAGCGATATGAATCTGTTTAGGATGTTTCCCACCAGTTGTAGTGGTAAAGGAAGGTTGTTGTGGGTTAAACCCCCTTTGATTGTTATTGTTATTGTTATTGTTGCTAGACATTGTGTGTGTGGGGCGTGGCGGCTAAGTCAATGGGCAATGGCAATGAATGGCAAGGGAGTGGAGTAGAAGGGTGGTAGGGCGGCAGAGTCAATTGATAGGACCAATGGATTCAATGGCAATTGCAATGGCCAGCGATAGATTTAGAAGATGTAATAGCAGCGTATAGACAGCCAAATTAGGGAACGTTGATGTTGGTGACGAATGGATGGCGGGGGGAAAACAAGGGAAAGGGGTGGCGAAGCAGAGAGAGAGAAAGAAGGAGTGGGGGGAAAGAGGAAAGGGCGGCCCAATTGCGGCGTGATGAAGGCGGACAAAAGGGATAAGGTATGATTCTCACTGGGGTCGATTGTTCACACAAGAGGACAGACGACTTTTATGAGATAAAAGGTAGAAAAAAGGGTCTTTATGTTGACTGTTTATGTTTATGTTTTTATGGGCGGCTATTCAGTGGCCAATTTTTGGCTTTTTTTGGCTTTTGGGGTTTTTTTTTTTTATTTGCTGCTTTAAATTTTTTATTTTATTCTGCCTGGGCGCGGCGGCGCTGCGTCGGCGCTGTGACGCTGGGCAGAGAGATCTTTTTTTAGGCAGGGTCGGTCGCGTCGGGTGGGTACTATAATCATATATATATATACGATTATTTTGATATGATTATATATGATTATACATATATATATATGACTGATTTTGATGTATTTGATCAATTGATTAAGTGTTCAACTAATTGACTTTATGACTTATATGGTCAAAAGTAATCGTAGATCATTGGTTGTAGTGGGGAAGAATAAGTCTATTAACTGGTTAAACCACGTCATCACACGTCACTAGACGACGTACCTTTTATACTTATGATTTGGTTTAGGTTTGGGTTTGAAAGGGTTTGATGGTGGAGTTTTATAATGAATTGATCTTTGAATGTCCATATGGATCAATGAGATCAATAGGTTATTGTTGATTTGATGAAGATACAAATCCGGGCTAATTGAGCCCAGGGGGCCAATGCCCCCTGGGCCTAGCCTGGGCCTAGGCCGGCCCTAGGCCCAGGCTTAGGGATAACCTATCTGATTTTAAGTTGTCATTCCATAAAAAACACTCAATTGAACCAATTGTGTAATTAAATATAGTTTAAGAATCTAATAAACATTAAAATTAATCAATTATTCTAATATATGACCCCAACCCTCCGCTACTCTTGATTAAGCCCTTGTTTTATAATTCTCCTTTTCATTTCGCAAAACACAAAAGATAATGAGAAAGGGACCAACAAACAAAACAAAAAACATATAACAGCACACGACTATTCAACTCAACTCTGCACAACAGTTGTAGTCTTTTGAACTCTTCATTTCAACACACAATCATAGATACGTCTCCTTTCCATCTCTCGACTTAACTCACACCCACCCACTCATTAAGACCACATCATCACGCGCCCCACCTTGTTACCACCTTGTTCCCATAAACCATGGGACAATTACTTTCACAACCACTTACAGATAAAGTGATTGAATATCATGAACAAAATCGTTTCTCTTATTGTCTTGGGTCTATGCAAGGTTATAGACTTACGCAAGAGGATGCTCATTGTTTCCTTTCAGAACCATCATTGACCTTTTATGATGTTGATTCTACAATGTCCAAGATTGATGTTAAGATATTTGGAGTATTTGATGGACATGGAGGTTCACATTCATCAGAATTCATAAGTAAGACATTAGCAAGAGTTCTATTACAAGAATTATCAACACGAGGGAATCCATTAAACAAAAAGACAACACAAGGATTAGTGATACATAGAATTAAGGAGGCATTCCTTAAAGCTGATTATGAATTACATCAGGACATCTCTACAAAGACGATTGGACAAAATAGTGGTTCCACTGCTATTGTTGCCATCATCATTAATAACACTCATCTTTATTCGGTTAATACTGGTGATTCAAGAATGGTGGTATCCTTTGCAGGGACAGCAAAGAATATGAGTTTTGATCATAAACCAAATCATATTGGTGAACTTATAAGAATCAATGATGCTGGTGGTATGGTAACTTATAATAGAGTCAGTGGTGTCTTAGCATTATCTCGTGCATTTGGTGATTTCAAGTTTAAGAAAAGAGGTTATTACCCTGAACCACAAGATGTTAATCAAGATGATGATGAAAGCAGTGGATTAGAATCAAGTGATGGACCTGTAATAACACAAACATCACTATCACAACGTCAAAGACTTGTGTCTGAAGAGACACAAGTCACTGTTGAACCAGAAATCATTTGTCATGACTTGGGATTAGAAGATGAGTTTATCATTCTTGCTTGTGATGGAATTTGGGATGTGTTTCGAAACCAAGACGTTGTAAGATTTATCCGTCATAACTTATCACTGGGACTGAAACTAGATGATATCACTACAAAGCTTTTAGAACATTCATTGGCCCTAGCGGATCAAACAACTGGTGTTGGATACGATAACATGAGTATATTTATCGTGGCTTGTCAACAAGATGGAGAAACACTAGAAGAATGGTACCAAAGAATCAAACTAAAAGTCGAAGTTGAAAAGCAGTTGATATAATCTGTTACTCTTTCTCATTTCTCTGTATGTAAATATGTGTAACGATAACTGATACTTAATGTTTAATGAACAGTGTTATAAATATAATGATATATATGTGTGTCCCGTAACAATATATTATATGTGTGTGTCCCTTAACAATATATATTTTTTATGTTACCCCAGTAACCGACACACACTGGAAAAAACATGCGATCCCGAAAGCAGAGGAAACAGAAAACCTGAGATTTTGCGAACTTTCCGATATCAAGTCGTCTCACCACATTAGATCTGTTACTTATACTACTATTAGTCCTTTATCTTTATCTTCTACCCCTCTACTTACCAAGTATTCACCACACCACACTAAATATTCTGGCCATAAGGGCCCTTCCTCTCCTCTCATCCATCCATTCCCTCGTGCTCCCTTAGATCCTGTCAAAACTCCGCCTTCTTGAGATCCACATCTGATTGATCCATCTCCAATTAAGATCTAGGAAACCTCTACTTCTCCATTTGTATCTCATTTCTCTCCAATCCACTCCAATCAACTCTCCCTCATCAACATTATAACATGATGGCTTCTATCGCCAAACAGACATATGTTGATCCCATACTCAATACAGATTTCGACCCACAGAATCTTAAAGAGTTAACACAGTCTTTCCCACCTTATTATCAAAAGATAACACATCAATGCTCATTAGCATTGAAATGTTATAAGCAATTGTTGGCTCTACAATACCAAACAAACGCTTGGGAATTTGCAACTCTTAAAGCCTCGGTCAACTTGAACTTCAACCATGCAACAGCAACTGGTGCAAGAACTTTTGATATTAAGATTGCCAAAAAGGTCTTGGACAAGTGTAACACCATTGATGATGAAATATCAATTAAGCATCGTCCTAGAATCTCACAACTTATCCATTTCATTAAATTGCTCTCCGTTGAGGAATACCTTTCAGATCCAGGAACATTGTTGCTCAAAGTCTATTTCAAACTCTTAAATCTGAAGAATGAACTTACAGAGATGTTAAACGTTGCATATACAAAGGCAAAGCTTCTTGTTATTGCATATGAGCTAACAAAGATTATGGAAATGATTGATGAAGAGGAAAACCCTGTGGCATTGGATAACACGGACTTCCAATCGACTTTGAACTCTTATAAGGACTTTGTTGGTGTCTTAATTGATCAATTGGATAGAGCTGTTGCTGATAAAGACTCTGATCAAATTGAAGAATGTCTTGGTATACTAAGTGATGTTGAAAAGATGTACGAGTCCGTCAGAATGAATTTCTTCTTTACAGAAGAGTGGAACGATTGGGAAAATGAACAACAAGAGTTGCTTAGTGCCTCTATATACACAGAGTCATCAACTTCATCCCCTCATACTGAATCATACCAAATGACTCGCTTCCTTAACGAAAAACAAACAACATCTTCAACTCCAATGGCACCACCACACACAAGTAAAGTGTCACGCAGAGGATCCGTTTCATCAACAGCATCATCCAGCATCTTTGCCCGCCCTGGTTCATCTACCATCTCGGAAGAGTTACCATATCTCATGCAAGCTTTCGATGAAGCTCGTGACTTGGAACGTGAACTATCCACATACCAACAAGTGTCTCAACCAGCCAAAGACGTATCACGTCAACCATCCTTACGTAACATGAATTCATCCAGTACGCTTTCCAAGAAGGCAAACATTGTTAAATCATCGTCAGTCGGGGTTGGAAGATCACCATTGACACCATTAGCTACAAATGACAAGACAAAATCACATCTTCAATCAGGTATAAACACCCCAAACATGGGTTTCAGCAGTAATCTATTGAATAACCTGTATGGTTTGCATCCAGGATCAACACCATTTGCACCATCACATTTGCAGAATGAAGTTGATTAAACATAGCCATTCTTTTTTATGAACACATTCCAGAAACATGACCCTCCAGAACAGGAACTTCCTGATGACCAACTATTATGAGCTTTAAATTTCGTCCCCATCCACTCTCTCACACACATTCCCTTTCCTTGCATCTTTAGTATTTATATGATCAAAACTTTCACAAAATATCATATTCATTTCTATCTGAATCCATCAAAACTTTAGTCTACAACAAGGATGATTAAAATAACGGGATAGCCGGCTTTTAACGTCTCTTAAACACAACTCTCAACATTAAAGGACAAATAGGACCGGCTGGTGTTAACTTCTCCACCCATGTCTCATCCATCTTGATCTCAAACTTCTCCAGGACTCCCTTTAAGAACATTTTTGATTCAAATAGAGCAAACCTTTCACCGAGACATGCTCTTTTACCACCATGAAATGAAGGAAGAGTAGCATTAGATTTGGCACGTTTATAGTTCTTCATCACTTCATCAAGATCACTTCCCCATCTCTCCGGAATAAAAGAGTCGGAATTAGTCCAGGCACTCGAGTGTGTAGTGGCATAGTTGTTGTATCCAAGATATGTACCTTTAGGAACATGGATATCTCCCCCAAGTACGGCATTGCGTGAGGCACAACGATTGATGATCTGTCCAAGCGGTGGGAAAAATCTGAGTGTTTCAAAAATAACAGAAGCAAGATATGGGGCATTGTCAAGATCCTCGTAGTCTGTAGCTTGGAGCTCTCTGTACAAGCGAGACTGTACTTCAGGGTTTTTAGCAAGAATGTACAAGAGAGAAGTGAAGAACAACTGTGGGTTTTCGTGTCCAGCAACGAGAATAATTACGAGGTTATCAATGAATTGCTTTTCTGTAATGTCACCCCTTTGAAGAGACTTATATAGCTGGTATGCTGCAGAGTCTTCGTTCAACTCCTTGGTGGAGTCCTTCTGGGCCTCGATGACTTTCTCGGCATAAAACTTGCGGAAGTTATGAACCTCTTCACGGGCCAGGATACGAGATTTGATTGGTAGCTGGTCCAGGACGGGGAAGTTCATGTAGATTGGTTCGAAGATGTGGGACTTAACAATCTTTAAACGTCTGTGCAGCTCAGAGTTTGGTGAGTCAAGCGTACCAAAGTCAACTCCAAGCATCGACTGTGCAATGTTGGCGAGGGAGAGCCTTTGAAGGAAATCACTTACTGGGAGGGCCCTTTCACAGGTTTTGGAGTCGCCATCTTCAATTGCATCATCAAGAATCGAAACGAACTTTTTAATGTTGGTGTGAACGTGGGACTTTTCGGGGAATTGTACGGATTTCTGGATGATTGAACGATATGTCTTCCATGTGGCACCATGGGCCGAAATAACGTTATCGCCCGTGTAGTGTGAGAGCACAGCGTGTGGGATCTTCTTGTGATTACCAGACTTGGCAAAGACATCCTCTTCCTTGAACATCTGATTGAGGTACTCGGGTTTGACCACGAGGATGTTCCAACGATTGGCAAAGTAGATTTTGACAGCACCATACTTCTCGAGCTTGGTACGAAGATAACGCTCATAGATGTCACGCTGGTCCATCTTGGTATAGGTTCCTAGGAAGGAGACGTAAAACGGGATGGTGGGAATGTTGTGAGGAAAGTTCAATGGTGGAAATACAACACTCAACACGGCGTAGAGCAGCACACCGACTAACGTATACCCAATAAGACTGATGAGGGACATTGTGATGACTGGCTATTCAGAGAAGTGGTAGCGCTACCAAGAGCGGTGGGAGTGGGAACCCTTTTAGTAGCCATTTTGTTGGGCTGAGAGATAATACAGAGGAAATTGTAAGCTCTCATACTCCTTCTATATCAACTCCGACAGCTGAGGTCTCGATAGACTGAGGGGATAAATGTGCGCACATCTTCTCATGGCCCATCGCGGAGGAATTCGGCCCCAGGGACACTATCATTGAAAACAATGGACCAACCTTAGAGGGGAAGACAACTTCTTAAAATTGTATGAAGCTCTCTCTCGTATACTGAGCCAGCGTCCGTAGAAGCTTTGGATGGACTCTAAAATGTACCAACATAATGCGGGGGCCGGGAAGGGTGAGCAGCACCCTCTCAGGAGCGAGCAATTATTCTGCGAAGAACAAGGTCCATCAAAAGTTAGAACCTTCTTAGTGATCGTCCATTCATCTGCTCTCAATGTCTTAAACTTTGACTTCTGACTGGAAATCACTATAAGAACACATCCCCTCGTCCTGTTGACGTTGTGTCTCTGGCCCCTTTCCACCTCAGAAGCACCTCCCTCTAAGCCATGACATCTGCCGCATCGCAGTCCTCGACGACTGTGAACTCTTCAGTCACTGAGAAGAGAGATTCAATTATCAAGCAAACTGACATTGAGAAAGTTGCCGAGTCCCCTATAACCTCAGGTACGACTCCTAACACACCACCTCCATACACTGCCTTCTCAAATGCTCGCATATCTTGCATCATCGCTATTGTGACATGTGCAGGTTTCTTGGGTCCTGTTAGTGGGAACATTTACATTCCAATATTGCAGCAGATGCAAGAAGTATTCAATTGCTCCACTACCACAATAAATGCCACTGTGTCGGTGTTTATGGTTTTCTTTGCCATTGCACCTCTCCTCTGGGCTCCATATGCTGACATTGGTGGAAGAAAGACCCTCTATATCGTCTCTTTGTTGTTTTTCATCATTGCAAACATTTTGTTGGCAACAGTTCCTGCAAATATTGGTGCCCTTTTTGTTCTCAGAATTGTTCAGGCGTTTGGTGCTTCGAGTGTCATGAGCGTTGGTACTGCCACTGTGGCTGATGTTACTCCACCTAAGGATAGGGCTAAAGTTATCTCATACTTCATGTTGGGCCCACAGTTGGGCCCCATTCTTGGTCCGATATTATCCATAATTGCATGGAATGGAGCCTGGAGATGGATTTTTGGATTCTTGGCAATTCTTGGTGGTGTGATTTACTTAGCCATTGTGTTTTGTCTTCCAGAAACCCTTAGGTGTCTCGTGGGTAATGGTGAAAAGTTGCAACTGGACGGGTTCTTTGTAAAGCCAAGACTTACTCAAAAAAGCTTATTGAGTGAAGATGAGTCTAAAAAGTATCCTCTTCCTCCGAAGCCAAGTCTCAGAGGGTATTGGAACATCTTCAAGTTCAAGCCAGTCGCCCTTTGCTCTTTCAACAATGGTCTCCTATTTGCTGGGTTCTATGCGATGTCTGTGACTTTTGCTGAAGTTCTCAAAGATCACTATCACTTCAGCAGTCTTCATGTTTCCCTTTCATATATCTGTCCTGGCGTCTCACTTGTTTCTGGTTCTCTCATAGGTGGAAGAATCTCTGATTACTTACGTACGAGAATGAACATACGTCATCCAGGTCGATACATTCCAGAGCATCGCTTCACTCTTCAGTTTGTTGGCCTTGCCATCAGTCTTTCTGGCTTGCTCGGATATGGCTGGTGCATTGCTAAGCACCACCACGTTGTTAGTGTGTTTGTCTTCACCTTTCTTACTGGTTTTGGTATGACTTTTGTCTTTGTCACTACGACAACTTACCTGACTGAATGTTCTCCTGCACAAAAGGCCTCGAGTGTCGCTGTTGCAAACTTCTTCCGTAATGCATCTGCTGCTGTCTCCTCTGTGATTATCCACATTCTTGTTGAGAAGATGGGATGGGGCTGGTGCTTCACCGGGTTGGCCCTGCTTGACGTGTTGGGTATTGCAATTGTGTTCTTGATCATATGGAAGGGTCCAGCTTGGAGAAAAGAATGGAATGATCAGAAACAGAATGGGTTGAACTCCTCCTCAGCACCAACAACACCTGCTCCACCTGGAGATATAGGGCCCAAGAGCCAGTAATTGCTTGCATAATACATGTATCAAAGACTCTGAAGTAAAACAGATATCGCATTAATTCATTATTTTTACTCATCATCCACAAGATACTCCTTTTTGACAACATGCCACTCGTTGTTCTTCGAGTTGATGCGACGATCGACAACACCATACACCATCTCAACAAGTTTGTCCACATCAACCTTGCCATTTTCGATTGCTTGATCATCTGGTACAGGAGATTGTGATCTTGGTTCTTCAGATCCTTCCCTTCCAGATGCAGACGGTCTTCTATTCCATGAGTAATCATTGTTGGCGAGTTTATACAACATGCTATCAAGCCTCATCATATCAGAGTACTGGCGCACATCCTCATCCAACTCCAACACCTTCAACAGGTGGTAAGCATTAATCATCAGCCTTGCAATACCATTGACCAAAAGTCGAAGTTCGAAGCTCGACAGGGTCCAAAGTTGCTGGTTTTCTTTAAGATAGAGGTCAAACTTCATTATAGATGGCTTATAAAATGCTTCTTTTGTGAATGTAATTTGGTAGGGTAGAGTAACAAGCAGAACCTTGGAGACCTGATGAATGAACTTGGACATACGCTCGAGACAGGCATTGATTGCCTCGTAGTTGAAGTCAACAAGGTTGTATGTTGAAAGTATGGGTGTGAATGAGAGCATAAAGATTGTTCGCGTAGTACCACTGATCTTGCGCTTCTTGATAATGTAGATATTGATCAGTTCTTGGAAAAGAAGAGACCGTGAGTTGTGGATCTGCTTGATGAGGTTCTTATTATCTTGAGTCTTGTACATGGCCTCCTCTCGTAAATGTTTAACTACGTCTTGGGGCTCCTGTGATGATCTTCTTGACTCCAAAGACGTTCTTCTCGCCTCGACTCGGGATTTCAGGACATCAAACTTGGCAATAAGCTCCTTTTTTCTCGTTACGGCGGCGTTGATCTCTCTCTGGATCTTGTTGCTTCGTCTCTTGAGAAGGATGGCATCGATGGTAAGGAGCTGCGATGACAACGCCGCAACGCTTCCTTGTGATGGGATACTGCCACTGCCAGTTTTCGGATCTCCTTCAGCTTGATCTGCAGACTTTGATCTCTTGATCTTGCCAATGTACTTTGTAAGAAAATCAAAATTCTGTCCCTTGATGCATTTGGAGAGCACATCGTCAACAATGCGTTTCGCCTCCGAGCTCTGCCGCAGTGCCTCAAGGTACTCCAGCCGCGGTCGAAGGAGCTCAAAATCCGTGCAAGACGGGCACAGTAGCTCTTGGTCTATGCAATTACATATTCCACAGCGAGGACGCATGCTGTCAGCAATGGCTGGTGTTGTAGTGGATTAATTGGTTTAGTATCAACTAAGTCTTGAGTGTGGAGAAGCACACTTTACGTTATCAGCTTCCGATGACGCGGTTTCGCGAACTCGTTTTATTCCAGGAGCGTTGGGGGAGGTCATGGGCCATTACCACATTCTGAGTGAGTCTTTTCTACGTAATAGTTTAATGTGCTTTGATTCAGGCCTCTGAAAGGGGATCTACTATAGGTGAAGAGTTCATAAGCGAGCGTGATTATTGTTGTTGCTTCTTGCAAGTTCAAAAGTAGTCTGGTTAGTCGTTATAAGGATAATCATATGCGAGAGTCATTAAATGCCAGTGGCCTTCTTCACTTTCTGCAACTTCTCTCTCTCCAAAATCTCCCTGATTATTAGCGAAACTGTCTCCTCGACGTTCTCGCCTGTTTCGTTGTCAATTGCGATAAAAGATGAGTTCCAATCTCTCGACAACTGCTTTCCTCTTTCAATCAATGATGGTGAGGCAGCGGCATGGGACGCATGGGTGCAACAAATCAAAATTGGTGGTGGTGCAAATGGTGAACTAGGATCAACATCCAAGTCATCCAATTTCGTTGAATAATTTCGTAGCTCCGCCAATTCCTTCTGCTCTTCCTCGTAGGATTTCATCTTCCACATCTGTTTGATGGTGTACACCAAAGAGTAAACATCACCTTCTGAACCCTTTTTCCATCTTTTTTGGTAATTACGATATTCTCTCCAAGCATCCAATATGGCACCTCGTATCAACTCAAGAACCCCAAGTGTCTCCTCTGGGTTACTTTTCACTGTACCAATGATTAAATCATCTGGGTTGACAGTGGACTCGTTTGAGGTTGTCACATCCAAAATCTCATCATAGGACGGTGGGTTCAGAGTTGGTACTGCACTGTACATAAATATGTATCCATTAACTTTACCATCGAGTTCACTGGCACCACTGGCCACAAGAAGTGGATTTGTCGAGACGGGTCTTCTCGGTTCGTTCGCCAAGTTGTGCAAATCATTCTTGTCTAAATTTCTGTAGAGACTAACCTCTAGAAAAGGGACAACAAGATCTGGCTTAAATGGGGGAGTATCAATAATTTCCACTTGAATTGGAGAGATCTCTGGTTCGGTGTATGTTACGTCGTTCACGTCTTTGAACTTGTATGCGTAGTATTTGTTCTTGAGTGCCTTGTTACCAGAATTGGAGTTTCGTCTCTTCTTCACATCACTGGCTGTGGGTCTATTGTACGTCTGAAAGATCGTAGGAGACAAGATGATACCTGGGTCCTGAGATATCACCTTCTTAGCGGCCAATCCACCATACTCGTCGAGCACTGTGCACGCATTCCGCGTGGTTGGGGTAAATGGGAAGAGCAAGACGGTGGACTTGTGGGTCGGGTAGTAAGTCTCTCGAAAAAACTTTGAGTGTAAACGGTTGGCAAAAGTGGACTTCCCCACGGCAGAGCCTCCGAGAAGCACCAACTTGATGGGCTGCTCGTCGTTGACGGTGGGCGGGGTCATTACCAGGTGTTATGGCGGATGCGTGCGATGAGCTGTAGAGATGGAGATGGAGGTGGAGAGAATAAAAAGCGGGGGGCTTTGGGCTGTTAGGATACCAGCTACGAGAGGTATGTGCGGATTTGCACTATTATAGTCGACACTGGTCTTGAAAACTGTGGTTAAGTGGGGCTTACACAGGCAGAAAGCTTGTTTGCGTGTAAAGTGCAGGAACGTAAGGCTCACTAACTGGGGGATCTGTTTGGGGGTTTACATTTTTCTTTGTTTAGTGCGCGTAGCCGACGGAGATGCCCGCGGCGGGGGCCACCACAGCCGACGGACCATTTGACAGGGCAGCGGAGTGCGCCGGTGCCTTTAGGGTTGCTCTTTAGAAAGAAGAAAAACATAGATCAATGACGTAGAAGTCTTGTATTCTATTTGGCTGTGCGCAGGAACCCGGGGCAGCCTCATGTGGCTGCTTTCTTCTCGAAGAACTCTTGCCGAAGGCGCCCTCTCCGAGCCCTATGACCTGTAAGGGAATCACATTCTACGCAGTCATCACCACCAACTTATCTATATGAAGGAGGGAACTAAATAATGAAGACAAAAAACAGAAATGTGTGCAAGTTGGTGGACCAGTGTGAGTGGTTAGTGTCAATGCCCATGTGAAGTTTATGCATTGTGGAACATTTCCAACCCAATTGGACTCATGTCAAGCTCAGGCGTCAATAAGGTTCTCCTCGGCCCTCTCGAGTTCGCCCTCGTCTTGCTTAGCCTCCTCATTTCTTCTATCGTAGAACTCATTGAGAATCTTTGGAGAGATTCTGTTGAGCATCTCCTTTGGATAAATTCTGAGCAAAGACCAAGCCTGATCAAGAGACTCAAACACAGTTCTGTTCTCATAGGCACCTTGCGAGATGAAGGTCTTCTCAAACTTCTCCAAGAACTCCAAGGACAATTTGTCTTCAGTGGACAGGGCTTCCTCACCAACAACAGCCTTCATGGCAGCAGCATCTTTACCAATGGCGTACTTGGCGTACAACTGGTTAGAAACATCACCATGGTCCTTTCTCGTCATACCTTCACCGATGGCAGACTTCATAAGACGCGACAAAGATGGCAACACATTGATTGGAGGGTAAATACCTCTGTTGTGCAACTGTCTGTCAACAGAGATCTGACCCTCTGTAATGTAACCTGTCAAATCTGGAATTGGATGTGTGATATCATCGTTAGGCATGGTCAAAATTGGAATCTGGGTAATAGAACCGTTTCTTCCTTCAACACGACCGGCTCTCTCGTAAATGGTGGATAAATCGGTGTACATGTAACCTGGGTAACCTCTTCTACCTGGGACTTCTTCTCTGGCAGCGGAAACCTCTCTGAGGGCATCGGCATACGAAGACATATCTGTCAAGATTGTCAAAACGTGACGCTCGGTCTGATAAGCCAAGTATTCTGCAGTGGTAAGGGCCAATCTTGGTGTAATGATTCTCTCAATGGTTGGGTCGTTGGCCAAGTTGAGGAACAAGGAGGTTCTCTCCAAGGATCCGTTCTCTTCGAAGTCCTGCTTGAAGAATCTAGATGTTTCTAAGTTAACACCCATGGCGGCAAACACGATGGAGAAGTTCTCCTCGTGACCATCGTGAACATCCTTTGTTGGTCTGACAAGGCCCGCCTGTCTGCAAATCTGGGCAGCGATCTCGTTGTGTGGAAGACCGGAAGCAGAGAAAATAGGAATCTTCTGACCTCTGGCAATGGAGTTCATGGTGTCAATGGCAGAGATACCGGTGGAAATCATCTCCTCAGGGTAAATTCTAGCAAAAGGATTGATAGGAGAACCATTAATATCCAAGTAATCTTCGGCAAACACCTTTGGACCGTTGTCAATTGGTCTACCGGAACCATCAAAGATACGACCGAGTGTATCCTCGGACACTGGGATCTTCAAACTTTCACCAGTGAATTCGACACGTGTTTTCTTGACATCAATACCAGAGGTACCCTCAAAGACTTGGACGACAGCACGGTCACCACGAACCTCAAGGACCTGACCAGCTCTGAGAGAGCCGTCTGGAAGGGTAAGGTTGACAATTTCGTTGTAACGTGGGAATTTCACGTTCTCCAAGATAACGAGCGGACCGTTAACACCACCAACGGTGTTGTAGTTGATTCTTGGCTTAATCTTGAAACCCTCGGTTGCAGCCTTCTTGTTGAGCTCGAAGAGCTCTTTGTCGGTCATTCCGGACATATTGGTGTGAATGAGTTATGAATAGGTGCAGATAGTGCCTCGGGAGCTGAGAGAACGTGGGCAGGCGCTGAGCTAAACGACGCAGAGGCGGATTTCTTTGAGGAAAAGCGCAGGTGGGATAGAAAGACTATCTGTGTGAAACGGGGAGCGACGGATTGGGCTCTAAAGCGACTCTGTTGCAATGCACTGGGGACGAGTTGATGCCCGGGGAGGAGGCGTGCTGCTCGTTTGACCACCGAATTGCCTATCAGCGCGCGATTCCGAGAGGCAGCCAAGCCGGGTAAACTTCGCGAAAGGATTTTCGCGGCAGTTACCCTACGAAGGAGCCGAATCGATAACGTCAGAGGAAGCGTTACACTACCAGATTAGCTCTCTGATACAGTAGCGACCCGGTAAACTCGCTGTCACATAACTCCAGTGCCTCAATGCCCATCTTCTGAGCCTCGGTATGCAGTATCAGGGGCCCTCAAGCCCATAGAAGTGACAATCAGTCACCAACAGGGCAGGCTGGGCACCATCTGGATCCGCCTCCGTTGAAAGGACAGATGCAAGATTCAATGCGCTACAGAAGAATCATTAAAGTTTTGGTGCGCCTCCAACGACTAAGTTGCTCGCAATATCATGCTCAGATTTAACCTATTATTTTACCTTACTCGACAGAGGGCTCAGATCACAGTATGAAGACATACAACACGAATCGACTTATCTCGTCTCTCTGTCACTGTTACCTCCCCAACCTTTAAATGATGCACTTGCGTATTGACTGTTGCCAATATGTCCTGGTCAGACTTCCAGCTTGGGCCTCACGACCAGTACTCGCCTAAAGGATTGTTTCCCATTAGTCCCGACGTATAGTTAAGGTACTCGAGCGTTTGTTATCCTCACCGATTGCGACTTATTTACTGTTTACGTTGTGCAGCAGCTTTCCCCAGGGAATTTGTTCCTGTCCTTTATCCAGAAACGACTCATCTCTGAACTTGACGTCAAGCAGATTGCTTCTGCCTACCATCAGATCTATGATACTGACCTGTCTAGTTTCACGCCAGACACCATCTCTATGCTTGCCCATGTAAAACTGTCTTCCACTGCTGCTCCGTCATTTTCATCCGATCTTGATTATCGTCCCTCTGCAATTGTGGCGAGCAAGTCTTGTCGTGTGATTCAGCCATGAGTACATCAGTTGAATCCTTTAGTATGAGGATATATTAGACGATGCTTTGTTCCTCAACCAGTGGCCATGCCAGTTTGATTTCCACTCATACCGCTTTCTAAAAAAATTGTATATGACAGGCTATAGGCTTGAACGACTACGCCTACTCCGTGATGTCCAATATTATTGATAATGTTCCTGATTCCCAGGTGCGTTATTTAAGCTCAGACTTTGAGGACCTAATTAACTTGTAGCTTGTGGACTCTGGTATCCAGGTGCGTTATTTAAGCTCAGACTTTGAGGACCTAATTAAACTTGTAGCTTGTGGACTCTGGTATGTTCCATCAGCATTTCAATTCTGATTATACATGGCCGTGCTTTCTACAAAGCTTTAGCATCGGACCTTGGAGCAAGAGGTCCTATAAAATCACGTTGTATTCTTTGAAGGTGACATCTTTGATCCTGAGAGCTCCTTCATCCAAGTTCACGGATTAAAGTGGGATATCTTCCTTGACTCGATATTACTGACTGTCTGAATAAAATATGCCGCTTGCGCCAAAAACTCCACGGAAGATTCAATCGCAGCACAGATATCCCAACTCACCACTCAGCCTCCAAGGATTAAGTACCTTTGCGGCTTGGAGATCTCTCCGGTCTAGGCATCGACTCCTTCTTCAGCTTGATATTTCAATAGCATTTAAATGAAATGATGGCCTTTTTTACGTCCTTTCAGCAGCGCATGTACGGCACAATGTAGTGGAGTCAATCGACTATCCAGATAGCTTCCTCCAACATATGAATGAATCAGGTTTTTGTTCCTTTGCTCTTAAGACTCCAAATAGTCTAAAATAGCCATTCTGTTCTGCCGTGCTTGTGTACCATTCGTAGTGTCTATAGGTTTTCACCACTCCAGTGACTGTGGTTTTACTCTGTCAAATTTGATTTCACTAAGACATAGAAATCTACAGCCTAGCTAAACTGGCAGCCGCCATTAACGCTCCTCCTTTCGAACTTTCCATCCCAGGTACCCTCTGCTTGTTTTTCTTCGGAGTGTTACACAGCTCAGGCTACGCCGTTTTACTAACAGAGACATGCACTATTCAATAACTTGAATCCCTTCCTGACATATAACACAGATAGGTAGACCCCTTGCGGCCATGTGAGCTCATCTTACGAACCGTTCCAATTGTTGAGCCTAACCAGACGACAGCATGACTATAGTCGGGGGAACCAGAGCAGTGTTCCCAAATGCACTAGAGGCCACGGTATGTGGACAGCAGTTCGTCCTTATAGTTTAGCAATTGGGGGACGGAGCACCATGATAACTGACAAACGGCACTAACCCCGTGGACAATGATAAGTTTGACAAACAATTTCCAACAATGGCTGCCGCCAACTGTGAAGTATTCAGTCGCACTCAGTTCCTAGCACCGCTGCTGCTTGTGAAACTACATAATGATTGACTCTCCACTCGATTGATATAACTTCGCCGACAACAGTCAGTCTATTTCGTGTTGAATATTGGGTTTAAAGTACTAACCAATTGCTGTGGTGAGTTCATAGTGCTGCTCCCCATTTGTCTCCTTTTGTCAGCACCTCGCACTTGCTAGAACTGCAAGTAGACCAGCGTCCGTCACATAACTTGGTATACCGCTTTACATGAACACACAGTTCTGCCTGCCAAATAATCACGATGTTGGATATTGGTTGTCAATCTCTTACTGTCTACGTGATTAGTGCCGGTTTTCCAATATCTGTTATCTGTTATGTTGTTCTCTGATTATCTGCCCACTATGATGACTCTTAGTTCATTCACTGGTCATGGCTCTATTTGCTGAAACCATAAGTAGACCAAATTCTGCCCAGATAACTTGGACTTTCTCTGTCAGATATACTCTTTACCCGAATACACTCTTCTGCCTCTCACCCACTGTAATGATGAATAAAACGGACTTCCACAACCAAATCCTGATAACTCCAGCATAGAGACATATTCCAGCGTTGAGCCACGTCAGTGTGAATCATAAGTATCTGAGTTTTGACGTCAGAACTCATGATTACAGTGGTAGACAGATCAGAGTAGTGTATTGGAGTAAAGAGTATAAAAGAGAGAGAATGACCAAGCTATGTGAACAGAACTTGGTCTACTTATAGTTTCAGCAAATAGAACCATGACTAGTATGAACCAAGAGAATTCATAGTGGACAGAAGGGCAAGTAACAACAAATGGCACTAATCTCGTAGACAGTAAAATATTTGGGCTTGACAAACGATATCCAGCAGATCAGGTTGACAACCATATTCAACAGTTAGCGTGCTTAACATAAACAGACATTTCAGCCATTACAGTGGGTAAAGGTAGAGCAATATGTGCCGATACCCTGTCACGAGGGGAAGCATCTACAACAAGGAACTTCCTCGCAGTTTAGTATGTTGAGAGATCCTCTCTGAGGATTGTCCTTCATTACGAAATTACAGTGGTTTCGGTTGTGAACAAGGCATTGGCCTTTAGCTTGCCCCTCCGAATTACTCATATATGAACGATGTCCCACTGAAGGTGCCAGAAAGTTGCCCGAACCGTGTGCTGTTATAACTACGACATGTCTCATAAATTCCCCATGTTGGATCATGAAGCTCATACTACCAAAGTCAGATGTGCAATGGCGGCAGATCACAGCATATGTATTCAGGTGCAGAGTCAATACAATGTAGAAGAAAAGTGATGGGGGAAGGACTGGGTCTACTTATAGTTTCAGCAAATAGAGAGAGAAGTGGTATCTCATCGTAGTATGACCTCAAGACAGAAATAAGTAATTCCTTGGAAATGTAATAGTGATAAGCGACAGTAAGAGGCAATAGTGACAGCCAATGGTTGATAGACAACTACCAATATATACAACATTATTCACATGACAAGGCAACATGTAGACGTAGACAGTAACGAGTCACAGTAACAGGTGACAATAGCAGGTGGCGACCCATATCCAGGAGTACATGCTATCTTCCATGAACACTTAATGTTCCCTGCCATAAACGGAGCCACTACTAGTTTGAAAACTATTATGCTTACCTTCGTTGAATGGATCTCTTCTTCTGTTCCCCACAGCCATCTATTTTCGGCTCACTATAAGTGCTTTGCCGAACTCTCTTCCCCACTCCTGTTGAATCCTTGTCCTCCGTCTCCTCTCCTGCGTCCGCAGTATATCTTCTGAACTTGCTCCATAGTTGGACCCCATAACTCTGTTGAATATTGGTTGTCAAGCACTATCACTATTGTCTAGCACTATTGTATTGCCTATCACTATTGCCTATCACGATTTAGATATTGGTTGTCAAACGCTAACTTAATTCTGCCTTGAGGTCATACTAGTTCTCACCATGTTCTATTTTGTTGAAACTATAAGTTATGGTCTTTCTCTGCTTTATATACTCTTTACCCTGAATATACTACTCTGATCTGTCTACAACTGTAATCATGAGTTCTGACGTCAAAACCCAGATACTCATGATCCAAGAAGAACATGGGCTACTTATAGTTTCAAAAAATAGAACATGGGGCGGAGTAGCATGGCCCAATGGCCAAGCATATTGGGCAGATAATCAGATAACAAGATAACAGATATCGGACAAACGGCGACAATCACGTAGATAGTAATAGATCAGAGCTTGACAACCAATATCCAACACTAAGCTGTGAGTTTTAGTATATTCTTCTGCTGCTGTTAATTCTGGTTTCAAGATCAACATAGGCTCGGACTAGGATTGATAACTGGACTTGCCGGTTAAGTACAGGATATGTAACATTGATTGGTACGTCTGTATTGAGTTTAGAGCCACATTTCAGCCTGCTCACTTCAACATCCAAAGCTAAAGTAGTGACTATTGTTGATGGACCACGGAAGCCCTCTGGTTCGGGCTCGTTTCTGTTCTGGTAGCAATGGAGGTCCCGTTATCCTTACCAATCGTCTATTGAATCTCAATGGATCTTCAAAGATCCACTGGAGACACACTTACAATAGTGGCAGACAGGCAGAGTGTATTAAGGGTAAAGAGTATCTCAAGCACAGAAAGACCAAGTTATGTGGGCAGGCCTTGGTCTACTTATAGTTTCAACAAATATAAGATGGTGAGAACTAGCATCACCTCAAGACAGAAATAATGAAGTATCACCTCAGGACAGAAATAGTGAAGTATCACCTCAAGACAGAAATAAGTTAGCGTTTGACAACCAATATGTAAATCGTGATAAGCAATAGTGATAAGCAATAGTGACAGGCAATAGTGATAGTACTTGACAACCAATATTCAACAAATAGAACATGGGGCAGAGCAGCATGGCCCCATTAGCTGACCAAGAACATGATGACAAACAGCCGACACTAACCATGTAGACATAGGTTAGAGCTTGACCACCAATATCCAACAAAATTCGATACATATCTTTACACAAGAGGAGTGAGAGTGAGTCAAATCGAGTATTGGGTGCAGTAAGTGGTACTTTGGGAAGACGTCAGCACGAAGTTAAAGAATACGGAGCATGTATCATTCGATTACTGGTGATCAAATGGTGGTGTTTTTGGGCAGTGTTAACTAGTCGCCAAGAAGAGGACTTTACCATGCTCAATGCCATCAGATGTGGTTCAATCATTAGGGCTCGGTATCTTTCATCTTTGATTCGCTAGAGTTCTCACCCTGAAGGACGTCTCCCGCAAACATGATGCTGGCTACCAGTGAGGAATATAATTGTATATATTGGCCTTGTTTCGAGGAGTTCGTGTACGTGGGTAAACGTAAGCGTGCGTTAGGGGGAGAGCGTGTCAGCAGCTGTGTACTTCAAGTATTGCGCATTATCACTTTGGCTTTATCATCAAGTCGTCTGGCGCTAACTCATGATTGAATTGAGTTCGTCTAGTGGTATTAACGGTAGTGACAGTTGTAAAAGCCACTAACTAGTGTACTGGCAATTGTGTATACGCCCAGGTAGCTTCTTAGTACATGAGAAATATCCGGATAAAAAGAGCCCATAACTACATTATCCAATAACAATATCAGATTAATAGACAATGGTGCTATATAGCTAGATTAAAAACCCAAAAAATCGACAGCCCCGCAGGGTTCCTAGTCCCCGAACACGGTAGGATTAGAAATATACTGCGAAGAGGATTCGAGGGTTCTTACTTTGGCAAGAGGAAAAGCGATAATGATAATTGGCTGCTTGAACTTTTACTGGGCCCCTTAGGAGAACAAAATTGGATATACAGCACTAGGGTACAGATAATGACAATTATGGCTGGCATCCGTTCCATGGCCGAAAGTGCTTTCGCAGAATGAAGGCATGACGTTAATGGTGTAGTCTTTCTCCGGTTGTATTACTGCTCACGAGAATCGTCTTATACTTCATGGAATCTATAAGAATCGTTAAAGTGAGCAGTCTGCCGCCGCCCGCATCATAGTGATCAGCCAAGCCCACTCCCTTTCGAATGGGATAGTGGGAGAAACATGATGCTATCAGTTGCAACAGGAGTTTTGTCCTTATGGTGGGAATGCGTTCTATTATTACTTTTCCTAATGACGAGGGTGATTTCTCCTCCGATGTGGACTTTCATAGAGAAACTCTCACTATCTTGATCGAAGATACGGAAGCTTCCGTTTGCCTCAAGTTTCCTCCTTCAAAAATCAGCTACCATGACTTACGTCATTACGAGTCGAAGAACAGCCTGGACACTTTAGCCACATCCACATATCGCTCCTTTCAATGACCCTTCAATACCCTAATCATACCTTTAGTGGTAGTACAGCAGGATAATTTGTTTGGTTGCGGCCATCCTCAGCCATCAAGTGAAGTCGAGAAGTATATAAGGGAATCTCTCTACAGATGCTGGAAAGGTCTGTAGTCGAAATCCTTTAACAAACAATATTGACTCTCCCCCAGCGACTGAGCAGATGCAAAGCATAGTTTGGCAGCTTGTCTCTATCTCATGAAAAATTCCTCGTAAGAGTCTTTTAATTTGCTGTTTCCTTGCGGTGTCAAGCGAGAACTAAAGAAGGTCATACTTTCAAAAATGCTTAGCATTTGGACATCTTCCATGTTCTTGCTAGCGTTGAGTACCTTGTTGATGCTAGCGAGGGTAGACAGTACTGTGTCATTTTGATTATTGTGATGGTTCTAGTTATCAAAACCTTATTTCGAGTTAATGGTACCATTGTCACGCTATAGAGCTTCAGGATTGACCGGCTATAGGCCAACCACCACGAATCGCTCTCTCAAGCGGAACCCGATCAAGTTCTCTATCAATTCTTAGCACTGCCATTTGAGCGTACGACTTCTTAGATTCTGCAGCATCATTTAGCAAAGTCCATTCAGTCAATTATGCCTTAGTCTGACGATCTGGGGCCAGAATGGTCGCTGTTGTTGCTGTGGTACGAAGGTAGATTCATCATGCCCATCGCTGTCCTCAGCATGATTTACTCTGGGGAGTTGGCTCATTGATTTTGATGCATCCATCATCATCCGTACTGTATTTTCTTTCAAAGGTTAGTTCACGGTAAAAAGCACCAGTTCAAGCGATGTAACTCACGGTGTACCATAGTTGTGATAAGCCTCTCTTGGTGCTTCTTAGATGGTACAAATGACGCTTCAGAGGATGATCTTTTTCTGGAAAGCATCTGTTTCGCTATGTCTGTGTTCTGGAAGTGGTTCGTAAGCTCACACAGGGATGAATGGAAGTTTCTGTTGGTTCTTAAGCCGGATACTCCACGTTCTTCGCTACACAACGCGTTAGAACGCGCGTCGTCTTGTAGTTTTTTTGGTAGGGCCAGGATCGCGAACTCCAACGCGTCAACAAAATCCAAGCAGACTACAAATGTATTTCCTACGTGCACATAACATTTTGGTTGGATCTTATAGCTTAAAGCCTTTATTAGTTAGTCCTTTCGCATGAAGTGGAACCAGGGATCAAGGCTCAGATGGTGAGTGGAAGCCTAGATTATTACGCAAAGGAGATATCATTAAAGAGAGTATTATCATTAGATGTAAGTTTTCAACTGCAAGTCCAAGCTCACATGATCCGTGTGCCTCACAAGTCATGGTCACCAGTTACTAATAGTTGCTTGGATATCTGAAGTCAGTGATCTCGTAGAAGTTCTCCTTGATGGCTCTTGCCGATACAAATCTTGAGAGGAGGTTTCCGGATCCCGCCTTGTCGTTGGTACCAGAGGCTCTGGCACCACCAAACCATTGCTGGCCAACAACAGCTCCAGTAGACTTGTCGTTGATGTAAAAGTTACCAGCGGAGTAACGTAGTTTATCCTCAGCAAGTCTGACAGCATCGCGGTCCTTGGCAAACACAGCACCAGTCAAACCGTACGCTCCAGTAGTGTCAATCTTTTTGATGATAGCCTCGTACTCAGCGTCTGGGTAAGTGTGGACGGTCAATAATGGACCAAAGAACTCTGTTGTCAAGAATGGATGGTCTGGGTTTGTTGTCTTCACAACAGTTGGTTCAATGAAGAAGCCTTGAGACTTGTCATATCTTCCACCAGCAACGAGCTCAAGTTCGGAATCCTCCTTGATGGAGTCGATGGCACTGGTGATTTTATTGAAACTTTGCTCATGAATAACTGGACCCATGAAGCCGTGCAAGCCTTCAACAGAAGATGTGTTTGTTGGCTTGATAGAGCTGACGGACTCCACAACCACGGTCTTGAACTCTTCCCAAATTGACTCTGGGACGTATGCTCTAGAGGTGGCAGAGCACTTTTGACCTTGGTACTCAAAGGCACCACGAACAGTGGAGAGAGCAGAGTGAGGAACTGAAGCCGAAGAGTGGATAAGGTGGAAGTTCTTACCACCAGTCTCACCAACAATTCTTGGGAAGTCTCTGTAGGTTCCAGCAGCAACGTTGTCGGAAATCTTCTTGTACATATCTTTGAAGACAGCTGTAGAACCAGTGAAGTGCAAAGCAGCAAACTCAGAATCGCTGAAGATGGTGTCAGTAACCATGTTTGGTTCACCTGGAACAAAATTAATAACACCCTTTGGAAGGCCAGCTTCTTCAAGAATGGTCAAGAGAACATAATTGGAAAGAGCAGCAGTCTTGGATGGCTTCCAGACGACAGTGTTACCCAAAAGAGCTGGAGCTCCCACCAGATTAGCAGCAATTGCAGTGAAGTTGAATGGAGTCACGGCGTAAACGAAACCTTCGAGTGGTCTGTACTCAGTTCTGTTCCAGACACCAGGAGACTGTTCAGCTGGTTGTGTCGAGTAAAGCTCCGTAGCGTATTGAACGTTGAATCTGTAGAAGTCACTCAATTCTGTGATACAATCAATCTCGGCCTGATAAACGTTCTTACCCTGTCCCAAGATAGTGGCAGCGAGCATATCATAACGGTACTTGGTAGAAATGAGGTCGGCAGCTTTCAAGAAGATGGCAGCTCTATCGGTGAATGGCATGTTCATCCACTTGTCCTTAGCCTCTTTGGAAGCGGCAATGGCGGCCCTGACATCTTCCTCGTTAGCCTGTGTAATAGTTGCAAGCTCCTGAGCAGTCTTTGCTGGATTGATCTGGGTGGTGATGTCTCTTCCGGTCTCCTTACCATAAATTCTCTTGCCGTTGATGACGAGAGGGATGTCCAAGGGTCCGTTATCGGTGAACTTCAACAACGAAGCTCTAAGAAGATCCCAGTCGAGTACGTCATTCTTTCCAAATGGCTTGACAGCCTCGTTCTTCGCCTTTGGAACCTTTGGAAAGTGGATCTGTGCAAAGCTTCTGGTGGCTGATACAGAAGCCGCCTTAGAAACAGTGTGGAGAAGAGTTGGGGTACTCTTAGCCAAAGCGTAGGAAGCTCTCTGAGAAGCCCTGATGACGGCACGTGTGCGAACGGTACTGCTAAGCATCTGGAAGTGTAATTTAGGGATCTCCCGAAGATGTCTGGGGTAGAAGCAACAAAAGTCGGGGATGAGAGGTTTTTATATCATTGGTGCATGTAAGGCGATGAGGATGCGGGCGCGGGATCTCCTCGCATGTAACTTCCAAGCGACGCAATCGGTTCGCTTGGGATTGCTATCCTCAGGGAACTCTGAAGCGAGAAACGCCAGAAACAAGCGGCATTGGATGATGATAATCAAGAACGAGTCAGATGGAACGCAGCGATGACACATTATTCTACGTATTAAAACTTTCGGAACAGATTGAAACTAGAATTCTAGCTTTGATTTATACATGCTTTTGTTGTCTCTCTCCCCCTCTTGGGATAACAAGACTTATGCATCTTCTCCCCACAAGCGCTCCTCTTCCTGAATAAGTTCCTCATTGGTCTTCAATTTTATAGAAAGAATCAATGCCCCAATAGCAGCGACGCCTCCAAAGCGGAAAACCCATCCGAGACTGTCATCAAATTCACCATTCTCACTATCTCCTCCCTTGGATAGGAACCTGAACAGAACACTACTTAATAATGAGCTGACCACTTGTGGCGCTGCAACGAAAAAGTTGTGAATACCCAAGATGATACCAGCCTCATGTTCATAGTTCTCAAACTTGAAGATATCTCCAGTCTTTATTCTGTGTGTTCCGTCTCCTCTCATTGTGAGAGCGGCTCTCTCCTTATGAATTCTAGCCTTTATCTCTTTGATTCTTGAGATTTCCTCAGAAATCAGAACAAATGGGGCCCATAACGCATTACCCCAAGTGATACCTAGGAACCCAAACAAAATTATAGCAGCAGTCGAAGAACGAATGAAAAAAGTGGCTATCATACAGAGTATGAACAGAATATGAGAAGAATACCACGAGTTTCTAACGGTCAAGAACGGTGTGCAAGTTAAGCGGAACGTTTCAATCTTTCGTGAGAACCAACTTGAAGTAATAAGTGTAGCCTCATCGGAAGCGAGTGTTTCGTGGTTGAACGGTTGAACAAGAGCCGGTAAGAGTAAGTCGACCAGAAATGAAGATATTGAATGGAGAAGCAAAGCTGTTGCACCTCTGCGTGTGCTTGCATCTCTTAGTTGATCGAGCTCAATTGGGGTCAATGGTGGAAGTGATGGGTCTCTGTTCTGGTAAAACTCATGCATATAAATCTCACCAACATATGTCGTTGTGTAGAATAGCATCGGGAAGTATCCAATCCACGCAAAAAACTCAGCAAAGCAAACGGTTCTCACCTGTGGAGAGAGTCTTTTGATACTATGAGTTGTCTGCTTGTAAAGTGAGATGAATAAGCCTCCGATTGTTGTCGGATTATCGATTCCTAGCTCCTTGAGTCTCTTGATGTTTCTCTTTCTCTCTGCCCGGATGACAATATCCTGGGTCGGATCTCTCTCTGTAATGTACAACAACGAGGCGGTTGTTGTTGTTATTAAAACAATACTGGCAATTGTGGCCAACACCTTGAATTGTGTGTTCCCTAGGAATGGGAACCATTCAAGAAGCTTCATAGAACCCAAAAGATAACCCAAAATGTTGAACACTCCAATTGCAATAGCAGCCATTGCATTTGCAATCTGTTGCTGATGAGTCGCAACGTTATCAACAATATAAGCTCTTGAGGCAGCCTGGATGGCACTTATGGAAAAATCCAACATATAGACACCGAGGGCTGCAAAGGGGATAGTCGCATGCCTTATTCTTTCCTTCGGAGTTCCATGTGGGAAGAAAAGCCCAATTATGTCTGATGAATAACTGAGATAAAACAAGGAAAGTGAAGTTGCAATACAACCACCGATGATGAATGGTCTCCGACGACCAGACTTGTTTTCGGAATTGTCACTCAAAATGCCTATTATTGGTTGACCTAAGGACCCACTCAGTGGACCGGCAATCCAAATGAGCGCCAACGTGTCCTTTGAGATACCAAGAGACAGAAGAAATGGGGTTCCCTCTGAAAACTCTGTACACCATGCTAATTGTAGACCCCCTACAATGATGGCCAGCATCACGATGTAGAATAGAGAGCGGTGCGGGTTGATGGAGCCAGCAATCTCGGAGATGCTATTCACGGAGACCATGCTGGTGCTTGTAGAGAGTGCTGGAGTTGGTGGATCTGTGTGTACTGTTGGATGGTGCTCGTCCTCTTGTCCCAATAGTAGGGGCTCTTGTTGGGAGTTCATGTGGCAAGAGCAAGCAGGAGGTAGTTAGGCTGTGAGTGTTAAAGAGAACGCGTCGATCTAAGCCAGATTTTGTACCAGCGTGTGAATCTAACCTCGTGAGCCGCAGGCTATATTGGGATAGCTATGTTTTTTATTCGTGTTTGGTATTGCGAAACTGTTATAAGCACTGAACTGAGGGGACTTTTTGTTCGTTTGCGGGGAGAAAAGGCTCAGCTGTGTGTTGGAGGTGTGGCCTTATCAGGCATGCACGCAATCTGGTCACCCACCGACTCTATTCGCCCCTATATCTCGAGGTTGTCATGATCAAATACTATTTTGTTCAAATGAATTAGATCTTGCTAAAGCTCCTTAATGATCAAAACAACAGATACCAAAATCTCAGCCCGATAAAACAAATCAAGACCAAGTCATATGTCTCATCCGCATGATTGTGATGTTCGGGTTTCTTGTAACGCGAAAAATAGAGGCACATCCCGAAATGTAAACAAACAAACAAAACAAACCATCAACAAATAACAGCAGACTTTACGGCCCGCCACCTTCTCTATATCCCTGGCAATGAGCGATCCCGTGGATTTCGACATAATAGAGCAACATAAGGAGAATATAGAGCCTCAAAAGGACGGACGCTCGGCATCTGCGCTGAAGGGCATCCTTCAAGTGCCAAAGACTGAGCTCAAGAAGCAGCAGTTGGATGAACGCAGAGAGATCGAGAAACAATTGGAGCTTCTTGATGAACTTGACGACCCAATCCAGCCGTTCTTAGACTACATTGATTGGTCAATAAAGAATTTTCCCTCGGGAAGATCAGTGGAGAGCGGACTGCTACCACTTTTGGAGCGTTGCACCTCGCACTTTAAAGACGATGTCGTCTACAAGAACGATCCCAGATTCTTGAAAGTCTGGTTACAGTACGTCAAATACTCGGAAAATCCACGTGATATCTTTGTCTATCTTGCTCGCAAGGAGATTGGAAGACAACTCGCCTTGTACTACGAAGAGTACGCGAACTATTACGAAGGTATTGGAAGAGACGATCAGGCTACACTCGTCTATGAAGAAGGTATTAGACAGGAGGCTCGCCCACTCACCAGACTTCAAAGGCGTTTCAACGAATTCCATGAGAGGAAAATGAAGAGACCAACCATATCACATGTTTCAGGATCCCCGGTTTTCCCAACTAGAACAGCACTGGCCCTGAAGAGTGGGACCTCAGTGCCTGTGTTCCAGGATGACAAACGTCCTATCCCACAGAACAAGATTGATATATTCAATGATGAGGAAGAATCGACAGACCTGAGAACAGGTGGATGGGACAGAATCCAGACAGAACAACTAAGAAACAAAGAGAACAAAATGTCTGCGATATCATGGGCTGGTGAAACACTACCGCAGGACACACCCGTCACTAAGAAAAAATTCACGCCAAAGGTCGCCGTATTCAAAGACACAGATACATTACACCAGCAGGTGTATAAGATCATTGAAGTTCCAGGAAAGAAGCCAGAAAAGATTGACCTCAATTTCGATCTTCTTTATCAGGGTGAAGAAGAGTATTGCCTTCAAGAGGTGTTGGCTATGATGAGAGGAGCTTACACGAAACCGCAATCCGCAGATCTTACCCCATCTTTGGAGAACGTGTCTGTTTCTTTGGTAAAAGCGGATAAGCAACGAGAAAACAATGAAACGATTCACTTGAACCCACTAAACAATCTCAAAAGACGTGCATCGCCAACTGCAACGCTCTACACCAAGGAAGCTAATGATGAAGTATACTCCATGTTCAACCGCGGTTCGAAGACCGTCAAATCTGACAACTACGAAGATGATGAGCTCATATATGATGACCTGACAGAACAGATCACACGGCCAGTGTTGAATGACTTAACAGAACGTGTTGACCAGAAGAAACGGAAACTGGAAGAAGAGAACGAGAACTTGGGAGCCATAATCCAGAAGAAATGCATTGTTGCGCCTGCTGACGAGAAGTTGAAAGTGGCCCTCTTGTCAGAACTGAATCCATCTTTAAACTCATACAGGGGATTTTTTCAATATCCAAAGACCATGAACATGTGCAACACTTTGAAGAAGTCCCTTAATATTAAGCAGTCGAGACATGTATTTGTCGAGTTTGAAGGCACTGGTGATCCATATAATCTGAAGACTCTTCTTGGTGAAGGTGGATTTGCGAGTGTTTATCTTGCAGAGAGTATGACAGGTGAAATCAAGGCCATTAAATGCCAAAAACCGTCGAGTGCTTGGGAATTTTACATCTTGACTCAGATTCACAAGAGATTGGAGGGTGATCAAGTGTTAGAGTCGATCGTTGTTCCAGATGAGCTACACTATTATGATGATGAAAGCTATTTGATCATTGACTACATTGAGAAGGGTACAGTGCTAGATATTGTCAATCTCTACAGAGCTGCTGGTAAGCCGGTTGACGAAGTACTCGTGGTCTTCATAACTTGTGAGCTCTTGAAGGTGCTGGAAAGTATCCACGGAGTTGGAATCATGCATGGTGACTTGAAGGCCGATAATTGCATGCTCAGATTTGGTAGTTCTCATGACAATGTCGATGCAAAGAGCTGGAAGGATCGTGGTATCAAGTTGATTGATTTTGGTCGCTCCATCGATATGACCCTCTTCCCTAAGAATGTTGAGTTCAAATGTAATTGGAAAACGGACTCTCAAGACTGTCCAGAGATGAGAAATAAGGAGACTTGGACTTTCCAAGCCGACTACTTTGGAATTGCCGCTATCATCCACACGATGCTTTACGGAACCTTCATTGAGACGAAGTTTGATGGTACGAAGTATGTGTTGGCGAGTCCCATCAAGAGGTACTGGAAACAGGAGCTTTGGAATCCATTGTTCGATTTTTTGATGAACTCCAAGAGCTATGGTACCCTACCTCTAACAAACGTATTGAAATCACACAGGCAGAGATTGGAATCATGGATTGAGGACAACGACCAGTCTTTGGTCTCAATCTTGAAATACGTCAAGGATGGACTCAAGTGATGCTTGCTAATACTAATAATGAATGTTAATGACTAGAATGAGATTCCTTTTTTTTCTCTATTAAACGTAGGCATCAGTTCTCATCGACTTCAGGGTCAGTCTCCACCTTAACTTCAGCTTTGTCAATACCCATAGCAACTTTTAAGCTGGTGACTTTAGCTCCGATCTTACTTTTTACACGCTGAATCTTCCCCTTCAATTTCGACTTTGGACTGAAGACATCATCCAACAAGTCAGTATCTTCTTCTGGGATAGTGCGTTTGAATAAAAGGTTGAAGAATGTACCAAAGGAAAGTGACATGACTGTAGCAGTGAAGATAATGACGTTGTACGGCATACTGAAATCTGGAGTTGGCAAGGTAAGTAATGCAGGTGACGTTCTCAATTCGTAGATAACAGGGCTTACTACCTTGAGTGTACCTGGTTCGATCGAGAATCCGTGGTTTGCATCTGGTGGGTATTCTGCGATGAGCAGAAGAGACTTGTCGAAGGAGTAGGAGATGACAATACTGGATTCAGCTGGGATAACAATTTCAAGCTCCAAGTGTGTTGGTCTCTTGCGGTCCTCTTCTGGCTGGTAGAAGATGGAACGAATGATATTATCCGTGTCTTCAATACCACTGACTGTGAGTGTGTGAAGGTAAATTCTCATGAACCATGGGAGGGTTTCCAGGTAAACAAAATGAATATCGTCCTTGAGGTTGTTCTTGAATACGGTTCTCACACCACCTGTATCTTGGCCGTATCCTGTGAGAGATCTTGAGACGGAGACTGGGACAGGCTTTGGCTCATTAACATTCGCACTGGCTCTGGTATCTAAATGGACATCATGTTCCAGGACATTTTTGATATCAAAACAGTTGTCACCAGTACCATAATTAGATGAGCCATTGCTAAGGAATACACTCCACTCCTCAGGGGCGTGAACGCAGACACGAGATGGCTTCTCAGATAGCAAGCTTCCACCGTTTATGGAACGCCCAAAGATGTCACTCAATGAATAAGCCATATCATCTTTCTGGTTGATTGGGAAACACTGGAAATTATCCATTGGCTTGGATGGATCACAGATTAGGTCACTCCCTTGATCTGGTTTTGGAATTTGACTCTTCTTTCTTCTCAATGCTCTGGTAACGTCAACGACGGCGTCAATCTGCTGTTTCATACCAAGCTTGCATATTTGATCTTCGGAGCATTGTGTCTCGATATCAATGGACATCATATGCCATTCAGATTCAAAGATTCTGTGGCCATCTAGAAGAGAAGCAAGACCAGCTTTACCTCTGGTTGGAATGAATTTCATGAAAGGTGTCAAGTTCTCGGTACAGACTGGCTCCGAAGGTAACGAAGCTCTGATGAGAAACAGTTCGCTTTCCTGGTCAAAAAGTGGAATGTCGCGTGATGGGGCAAATGACTTTACTGGGTAAATTGTTTTTGAACTGTCAATGAAGTTCAGAGAGGCACAGAAGAGACCAGATAATATATTCACGAGTGTGATCCACTGCTCGAAACTCTCCTCCTTAGTCTTGGCTTCAATCACAGCCCAGACTTCAATTCCGACACCTCCAGCAGAGACACCAGAGTCGGGAAGTTGACCCCAGTGCTCAGAGTCCCACCAACCTTGTCCAAAGCGCATGTGAAGGTCCCGTGTGTTGGTAGAGGCAAGGATTGGTGCGAGCGCACGAGGGAATGCCTTGTAATGTGTGTAAGGTGACCTTTGAGAGACGTTGTAAGGCTCTGACTCGAGGTCAAACTTGAACGATGCAAACATGTGGTTTCTGGGTAGCGGAGTGATATCAAGGGTTTCTGAGTATGGGTAAATAACGTGTTGTTCCTCGATGCCCGGTGTGCGGAGCAGCTCAACGTGCTCAGACACTTCGGGGGTGTCAGGGCCCCCGACGTCCTCGGCCCAAACAAAAGGCACCGTAGCAAGTGCCAGCAAGGAGAGGAGTCTGGTGGGGAGCATGGTCTGTGGTAGATGCTTGAGGTCTCTAGAGGAACGAGACACGAAAGAGTGAAAGGAGATCGAAAACATGTTGCGGTGGCCTTGCCCAGATCGCGTTTTGGCGATGGAGTTCACACCCGGACACCATTTTTCGGGATTGACATTTTCTATCAGATGGGGGAAGACTCTTTTACACTATGGCTCTTTAAAATGGGTAGATATCTCATCATCAACTGCCTTGCAGAGCAATGTCGAGTGAGTTTTCTACTGAAAGATCAGCTTTGCGGTCTTCTGCAAGAATTCGAGTCACTAACATGCACCCAGACGGTCAGATTGTGTTCCAAAAGGAGAAGAAGGCGAACGGAGCATACAACCTTTCAGGCCAGTACTCGGCTCCTAAGGATATTTTGGATTCTGTTATCGATGGCAATGACGAGTCAGATGTCCTCAAGGATCATCAGGTGAGGCGGTCAAAGTTTGAAAGAGAAAGTGATTACCAGAAACAGAGGTATCAACGTGAGCTCTCCCCGGAAAGAGACCCCACCATTAGCGATGAGCAGCTTGCCCAGATCAGAGAAAAGGAGGTACAACTGGGAAAAGAAAAGAAACAGGAAGAGCTGGACTCTTTGAGGAAATCTAATGAGACACCGCTCAAATCAGGTGAAGATGATGGGAGTAAAACACCGCCTCGAAGAACAAGGAAGAGAAGATGGGATGTTGGTGCCGAAGATAATACAACAACAACAACAACAACAACAGTGGCACAAACTGATGAGACGCATCACAAGAAGTCACGTTGGGACAAGGAGCCAGATTCCTCGATTGTACCAACTTCAGATGGTACCATGGGCTATGTACCTCCAGAAAACAACAGTTCCTTGACAGAAATCACGAAAGAGGCACTCATCACGGAGGTTCCAGGTGTCAAGGACCTCCAGTTCTTCAAGGAGCAAGACGCCAAGTACTTCGGCAAGCTACTTGATAACAAGAGCGAGAACGAACTCTCTATTGAAGATGTTAAGGAGCGCAAGATTATGAAGTTGTTGTTGAAGATCAAGAATGGATCCCCTCAAGTCCGTAAACAGGCCATGAGACAAATCACTGAAGGTGCCCGTCAGTTTGGAGCTAAGGCACTCTTCAATCAAATTCTGCCACTACTTCTTGAAAAAAGCCTCGATGACCAAGAACGCCACCTGATGGTCAAAGTGATTGATCGTGTTATGTACAGGCTTGACGACATGATCCGTCCCTTTACTCATAAAATCCTCGTCGTTGTCTCGCCTCTGCTCATTGATGAAGACTACATCACCCGAACGGAGGGCCGTGAAATCATCTCCAACTTATCCAAAGCTGCTGGCCTTGCACACATGATTTCAACTATTAGACCAGACATCGACCACAGCGATGAGTACGTGAGAAACACCACAGCGAGGGCATTGGCTGTAGTGGCCAGCGCTTTGGGTATCCCAGCACTTGTACCCTTTTTAAAAGCAGTTTGCAACTCCAAAAAGTCATGGCAAGCCAGACACACGGGTATCAAGGCCGTTCAGCAGATTGCAATTTTGGTTGGATGTGGTGTACTGCCCCATCTCAATGGACTTGTGGAGTGTGTGGGTAAAGGTCTAACTGATGAGCAACTAAGTGTACGCATCATGGCTGCCAACGCTTTGAACGCATTGGCTGAGGCAGCAGCTCCTTATGGTAATGAATCATTTGAACAGATCATGGAGCCTCTCTGGAGAGGCATCTTAAGACATCGTGGCAGGGGACTGGCTTCATTCTTAAGATGTATCGGCAACATCATTCCACTCATGGAGCCAGAAGAGGCTGCTTCCTACACTCACGAAATCATGAAAGTTGTTCTCAGGGAGTTCAGCTCTCCAGATGACGAAATGAAAAAGACTGTGTTACACGTTGTTCAACGCTGTGCTGCTACTGAGGGTATTCAACCTGCATATCTGAAAAAGACGGTTTTACCACCATTGTTTAAGAACTTCTGGACCAGAAGATTGGCTCTAGATCGTCGTTCTGCAAAACTTGTTGTCGAAACTACGGTGATCCTTTCCGAGAAGTGTGGTGTCTCTGAGATTATTGACCGTTTGTTGATAACTCTCAAGGACGAGTCCGAACCATTCCGTAGAATGGCAGTTGAGACAGTTGAGAAGGTTGTTTCCAAATGGGGTTCCTCTGGTCTTTCAGAAAGAACAGACGAAATGCTTATTGATGGTATGCTGTTCGCTTACCAGGAACAACCAATCACTAGCACAGACCCGCTTGTTCTGAAGGCATTCTCTACGGTGCTCAATTCCATGGGTGCAAGAACCTCACCGTTCATTGAGAGAATCATATCTGAGATCCTACACAGAATCAAGAACAAAACACCTGAAGTCCGCCAACAAGCAGCAGATTTGATTGGCCTCATTGCTCCAGTTATTAAGGCCTGCGATAGGGAGGATCTCCTGAAGATGCTATCGACAGTTTTGTACGAATCCCTTGGTGAAGTGTTCCCAGAGGTACTCGGGTCTATTCTGGGTGCTCTGAAGAGTATTGCCACAGTTGTTGGTATCAGTGCACTCCAACCACCAGTCAACCAACTTCTTCCACATTTGACTCCAATCTTGAGAAACAGGCATGAGAAAGTACAGGAAAATGCCATCGACCTTGTTGGTCGTATCGCTGACAGAGGTGCTGAATACGTGTCTCCAAAGGAATGGATGCGTATTTGCTTTGAATTGCTTGATATGTTGAAAAGCACACGCAGAGGTATCAGAAGAGCTGCTAACAACACTTTTGGATACATTGCCAAGGCTGTGGGTCCTCAAGATGTGCTGGTTACACTTCTGAACAATTTGAGGGTTCAGGAACGTCAACTGAGAGTTTGTACTGCTGTTGCTATCGGTATTGTTGCCGAAACTTGTTCTCCATTTACTGTCCTTCCGGCATTGATGAACGAGTACAGAACCCCAGAGACTAATGTCCAAAACGGTGTTTTGAAAGCCATGTCGTTTATGTTCGAGTACATTGGTGACACATCTGCTGATTATGTATACGCTGTTGCGCCACTGCTCGAAGATGCATTGACTGACAGAGATCAAGTTCATCGTCAGACTGCTGCTAGTGTTATCAGACAGATCTCCCTGGGATGTGTTGGTGCTGGCCGTGAGGACGTCTTTATTCATTTTTTGAACCTCCTGATTCCGAACCTATACGAGACTTCTCCTCATGTTATTGCCAGAATCTTGGATAGTATTGAGGGTGTTCGTACTGCTGTTGGTCCTGGTCTGGTAATGAACTACATCTGGAACGGTCTTTTCCACCCTGCTAGAAAGGTGAGAAAACCATTTTGGAGAGTTTACAATGCTGCTTACGTTCAACAGATGGATGCATTGGTACCATACTATCCAAGGGTTGAAGAAGACAAGTACAAGATGGATTTGTTCGATGTGGTGTTGTAATAATCAATGCAGAATGATGAATTGTATTAGATGTGTCTTCCTGAGAAACAAAATACGTAATGACAGAATATTAGCCGAGTAGTGGTTTATCGGGTTGGTGACTACCATCATCACCGTCCTCCTCTTCTTCTTCTTCTTCTTCTTCTTCATCCTCAGATTCAGACTCAGAGCTGCTTTCTTCTTCCTCTTCTTCGTCATCCTCTTCACTTTCTTCTTCCTCGTCTTCATCTTCACTGACCTCCTCATAAATTATCTTTTTTGTCACTTTCTTCTTTTCAACGACTGGTTCCTCCTCAGAAGCAAAGAAATCATCGAGACTCTGTAACTTGTACGTTCTTTCTCTCTGTGGCCTGTATCCAAATCTTCCACTGTTATAAGAGGCACTGTCAATGCCACCATTGTTCATCTGAGATCTGCGAGAATCCACCGATGAAATAGATTGTTGAGAGAAGCTTTTCATTACTTCCTTCACTTCAATTTCCTCTCTAATTGAACTATCTGGAATTTTATCAGCATCACACCATGGTGGTAACATGTTGTACTCCTTGACAATTTCGTCCACCTGGAGAGAGGTAAAATGGTCGGTTCCCTTGGCTCTATCAAGTGGATCTGTGATCTTGCGCATAGTGACGAGTGGTACCGGTTTTGGTGCTTGAAGTAAGAGTGTAGCAAGTTGAGTGTGTTGTCCCTTTGTGGAGAGTAAGAAGTAAAATGTTCTAGCACGATCTCTTGTGTCATAAACATCATCATAACGGGCCAAGTGTGTTACGTAGTTGAACATCTTTGGAATGATTCCGGAGTAGTCGTAATTCTCGAGTGACACATCACCTGTCTCTTCGGCATATTTCCCCAAAGAATGAGAATAAATCTTAGCAGATAGTAAAAGGACATGGTACCTGACCTTGTCTGTTTCATATGCAAAGTTTTTAATCAGTTTTCTCAAGACATCTGGACCAATTTCAGGGGCAACGCTGGCAAACTCACCAACAAGCCAGATGATAGATTCCTTGGCAGTATCAGCCAATGATTCCTGGTCTAATAAGCGAGCGAGACGTGCAACGGTACGCACGTTGTTTTGTGGATTTTGTTGAACGATGTATCTGATCACTGTTAAGAACTCTGCCACGACAAGTGGATCTCTTTGAGGATCAGATATGTCATTCAAGAGCCATTTGAGGATCTTGCCACTCCAATAATCGCTAATTTGAGAACAAACACCAATAGCCTTGACACTTTCAATTGCAATCTGCTTGTCTTCACTATTAAGTGCATAGTATTGGAGTTCATGAAGGATTGTCTTAATGTTGTTTTCATTGCAAATGGCCGAGAGGATCTTGAGCTTAAACTGAGCATTGTTAAAATGATCTCTTGAAAGCAAGTAGAAACGTTTTTCGTATTGAACAAAGAGTGTTGGGTCATGCATTGCCATGAATAGGATGCTTTGGATGATGAAGTTTGCAGATTCTGGTGGTGATGTTATAAGGTTGCGAACAAAAGCAGCAGCTATTTGAGACTCTTTAAAAGTCTTTGGTGGTGAAAGATGGAAGTGTGCACGACCGACAGCCAATATCACAGCTTCATTGCTGTTGTATACGAGTCCTTTGATAGAGTCAAGGAATAATTTGAGATCTGGGTCAAATTCCACGTCATACACGGGGAATGGGATCTCGTTATAGTTATCAGGTAGTGTAATGAACTCACGTGAAGAAGATGCAGTGTTAATGATTTTTGGTCTTGGAAGAAACTCTCTAGCATAGTTTGTAAGGATCTCTGTGAGGTATGCCTGAGACCATTCATTGAGTTCAGGAATCAAGGAACAGAGACGACGATAATGACCATGAAGTAAATCATAACGATCTGGACATATGGTCTTAAAAGCAGTGATTGTCTCACCAATGACAACTGGAGATCTGTCCTTCAGTAATGTTTGTAATATCTCGATGAGTTCTTCAACACTTGATGCACCATAGTTGTTATAAACGTTGATCAATGCAACTGCAGATGCCTTTCTGACGCTTACCGAAGAGTCTGCAATACATTTGCGGATACCCAAGAGCACAATTGGATAGATAGAACCAATTCTAATCTCAGACATGACTCTGATGGCAAGTGCACGCACTTGCTCATTCTTGTCTCCAAGAGACTTCTGAATTGCATTGACAGAAAGCAGAGCAGTATCATTCTCCTTCTCTGCGTAACGTAACAGATAAGTGTACACTAGCTTCCGAACGCTAAGACTCGAGGAGGACACGTTTTTGACGACATCTGTGAAAAATCCTGAAGCGTCTTTGCCCGAAGAGACTAAAGAGATGACGTACTTCAATCCTCTAAGCACTTCACGTTCTGATTTAGCATTGAGTAAAGCAGATACCTGTTGTGGACGCATCTCTGTAGGGGTGTCGGCGAGCTTAGCTGACGCAGCGGCAGCGGCTTCAATGGTCATGTCGCGTGCGCTCTCAAGCATCGCAGTGATGCGATTAAGCGGATCGGCCATGGCTGTTGATATTCACTCAATTAGTACAGTAGTCCGTGGGAAGAGACTCTGCTGACCAATTGAAAGCTTAAGCGCCAACGTTTACTTGAGGTCTCTTGCGATGCCGCCGTATGTGTTGATCTCTTGTCTCCTCCGCCTTGTTTGAAGTTTTCGCGAAAAGATTTAAGGGAAAGGAGAGTTGTTAGGGGGCACATAAGCATTTGCCAAAGTGTTATAAACAGCGCCACTCACAATCATCTTCTTACTATAACTTTAGAAGATTATATGTTTAAGTATCCAAACAACAACCATATGACTGCTACAGGACTTCCATCTGGCTGGACAATCAAGTTCTCGCGTTCTCACCAAAGAGATTACTATTTCAATCCTGATACTCGCGAGTCCGTATGGGAGCCACCAGCAGGTACAGACATTGCTCAACTTGAGGCATACAATGCCTCTCGTCCACCTTCAAAAGTGCGTGCTGCCCATCTACTTATCAAGCATAATGGGTCTCGTCGTCCTGCGTCGTGGAAGTCTGACAAAATCACACGTTCTAAAGAAGAGGCTATTGAAATCTTGAAACAGCATCAGAAGCGCATTCAACAAGGTGAGGCTACTCTTCAGGAGATTGCTCAAACAGAGAGTGATTGCTCTTCAGCAAAGAGAGGTGGTGATTTAGGTGAATTTGGAAGAGGTCAAATGCAACCACCATTTGAAGAAGCTGCATTTGGTTTAAAAATTGGTGAGATTAGTGATATCATCGAGACAGATTCCGGTGTTCATTTGATTTTGAGAACTGCCTGATGATAGTTCTATAGGGGAAAGACAAAAGTTTAAGATAATGTGCAATCTTCACATCCTTAATCAATTAGTGGCAAGCAGTTGATATAGATGTAGACTTTTAGCTATGATTCTTTGGTTATGACATGGTATCACCTGAGACAGTTGCAGACACGGATAAAGAGATAAGCCAATTGAACTGCTGAAACAAGACTGATGAATTAACTAGCACCATTAAGTGTCAGATCTCTTCAGTATGACTATCTCTTTAGTATGACTATCTCTTCAGTATGACTATCTCTCAAGAAAGCCCGGATAGTCCAGTCTAAACTCCATACCAAATGCTGCGGGTAACCTTTTAGCAGCACCATCGCGAAGGTTGTGGGGGAGCCAAGGATAAGCAGGAGTTAAGAGAAGGAGGCGTTATATCAGACTCAACAGAATCAACAGAATCAATCCAGTGTCAACACAATGACTAGCACATTTGACACTCTCGAGGCAGACTTTGCCACTTTTGCTTCAGCTGATAACATTGGCCAATCCCTTGAATCAACACGCTCATATATCTCCAGTCTGGAATCACTCTACGCACAACTTGAACAGGACGACACAACAGATTGTAACTCCGTTAAGAAGCTTTCGAAAACATGGGAAGATTCTATCCGTAAGAATCTTAAGACTTCAAACTCCGCTATAAACAAATTCGGTAAGGCATTGGAGAAGATTGAACCATTAGATGATGTGTATCAATACCCTATCGATAAGACTTCACGCAATCTTGCCCTTGTTGATAATGCAGTACGGCTTCATCTTCTACGTGAAGGTGATCTAGGTTTGGATATCGGTAGGGTAGATGTTATGTCCAATTTTGCTGAGATGAATGCTATATTGAAAGAACTTAGTCAGGGCAACTTAAAGAGTTCGATTGAATGGGTCACTAAGAATGCAAAGAACTCTGAATTGGAATTTATGTTACACAGAGCTCAATTTTTGAAATATTATCAATCAAAGCAGATATTTAAGGCATTTGAGTATGCTGAGGTATGGTTCCCAGAACTATTAAGGGAAAATCCATCAAATTTGAAGAGCGTTTCCAAGTTGGCAACATCAATACTTTTCAATCCAGATGATACAAAATCACCATTCTTTGCATCAAATCAAGTCTCATCATCCAATCTGACAGAACTTTGTCTTTTATTTTCCAAGCAGTTCTGTTCTCATATAGGATTTTCATTTGAATCATCACTTTTCACAATCATTCTTGCAGCTCATATTGCCTTCCCTTTCTTCTCTAAACTTCAAAAGATTAAAGTGGCTACCAAATTGGAATGGACCTCAAGAGATGAATTACCCATTGAGATTCAACTTCCAAATTCTCTCAAGTTTCATGCAATCTATATTTGTCCTGTGTTTAAGTGTGAAACTACCCAACAAAATCCAGCAATGGCTCTACCTTGTCATCATGTTATCTCTAAACAGGCTCTTCAAAACTTGAGTAAAAATGGAGGAAGTTTCAAATGTCCATACTGTCCTGTGACAGCTTTGGCATCTCAATGTTTGAAAGTACAATTCCATGCCATATAGTGTTTACAATGATCTTATCTTTTTATCTGTTATTCATAACGCCATTAAATTACCCTTATCTTCATGCTCTTCAAACATCCAAGAAATCACTAGCTTCTAAAAGTTCCAGTGCCATCTCCTCTGGTATATCAAACTCTGGAACATCAACAGAATCCCTATACTTAACATTATAATAACAATATTCCACCACTTTGGATAATATCCGACCATCAAATTCTGGAAGTTTGATCTTTCTCTCAGAAGTCTCTTTAAATGAGGACTGAAGCATATTACGTAAAGTCCCCGATACGCATGCAGCGTCCTCTGATACGATGAATTCGAAATTATCACGAGATACAAGAGTAATATATCCCATAGTGATAGTTAGCTTCTTCCTTGGGGGATCTCTAGAACTGAATTGAGTAAACATAAGAGATGATGGGTGGCGCGCCAGTGGAGTTAAAGGTTTATGGAGAGAGTTATACACCCGGACACCATTTTGTTTTTCTTCTTCTTAACCACTAAACAATAAATTATATATGAATTAGAATAAAAGAGATGGTGTATAATCAATAAGAGATTATCCATGTGGTTATATACCTACAAGTAAAGAATATCAAAAAAAAAAAGAATATAATGAAAGTTTTAACCAGAACTTGTATAAAGTCTTGTTCTCTATACAGCAGATATAAATTGATTCATCTAAACAAATTTCATAAATATCAATAAAGTCAGTATCTATGTTTCTGTTGTTAATCAAGTCCTCATCTAGTTTCATACTAAGCCTTATATGCAGACACCTAGATTCAATGTCCCATTTCGGTAGTCATATCTCGCTCACATGAGGTCTATGACAAGGGTAAGTAGATGCATGCAACTCAAACAAGACAAGGCCATAAGTCTGTCATCAAGGAACACAGAAGTGTTCTGATGGATGACATACGCGTTGAACTACAAGATTATTGTCTCATCTATGTAAATCTTGGCTCTCTTTTGGTCATGTCTCTATGAAACATTATGGGTTGGGGGGGGATAAAGTATTTAGGATGAAAGAGAGGGGCAGGCAGTGCGTGGCCTGACCAGATCTTCGGTTACCTTGGGAAGTCCATCTATTGCTTCTAGAACCTTTGTGACCCATATCATTCCATTCATCCACTTGGCTTTTATAAAGCTGTACCCACTCCTTATTAAGATACACAATCATTTACTAGATCTTATAGATCTCACTGTTGAATATCTATGAGTTACTCCATCTCCTCCATCAAGTACTTGGAACCGCAGACCCTCAAGAGTTGGTTCACACAGGGTTCGCCCACTGGCACGGGTAGGTTCCTAGTTGTTGATGTCCGTGATAGTGATTATGTTGGTGTAAGTATATTGCCATTCTCTTTATGACTAAAGATCAACAATAACTAACGAAATGATAGGGACATATTAAGGACTCCCTGCATATACCATCACCGGCTTTTACCCTTCAAGTTGAAGATCTCATCTCTAAGGCAAACGACAAGGATGATATCGTGTTCCATTGTGCCCTATCACAACAAAGAGGTCCATCTGCAGCTATGAAATTCCTTCGGTCTGTACCAATTGGATTCTTAGATGATAAGAATGTGTGGGTGTTGAGAGGTGGTTTCACTCAATGGCAAGAGCTTTATGGTGAAGATGATACGGTGACGGAAGGATATCAGAAGGATATTTGGAAGTTTGGGTACTGATTATCCCTATTCTAAGAATTTACCAGGTTAATGTGTGTATATATGTTTCTATTGCTTTTCACCTTTCAACTACTTTGATAATAGTCCTAACTGTTCACGCTCAAATCTACATCAACGATTTAATTAATGCAAGATCATGTTTGTTTAGAAAATCATAGGAGAAATCCATCAACTCAGTTACCAGACTTGGAGATAAGTGTCTCAACATCATCACCATCAGCCAACTGAGAAACATCAACGTTATCATCATTATTATCATCATCATCCTCTGGTCTCAAAGTTTCCTTCGATTTCTTTGATCTTGTGCTTCTCTTAGATGTAGTAGTTTTCTTCTTACCAGAAGCAGCTGACGATGATACTGGTTTCAACTCGGGACTACTTGTGCTTTCAGCCTTTGAGGACACATCCTCTGACATTTCGTTATCCGTCTTTTGCATCCAATCTTTAAAGCTGTCGATAAATGATGGAGATTTGCTCATTCTTCTTCTCTGGATTGGTTTATCACCAGTATAGTTAGCAGCAAATTCAGCGGCAGGTGATGGACTGCGTAGAGATGATCTGGAACTTCCATTGTTCTTCTTGTCCTTTTGAGCCGACTTCTTGAGCAAGTATTCACGAACTTCAAAGTAAAGATCCTTAGAAGCATTGTTAAAGTTTTCATTTGTCTTCTTCCAATATGATCTGAAATCGTTAATGTGCTTCTTGAACTCCAATTCATTCTTCTTAAACCATGACACATTAAGCTCTTGTCTAGTGGCACCTCTAGCAAAGTTTCTCATCAAATACTTGTCGTAATCTCTAATGATCTTGGTGATAATGTCTGAAGTAGAGACACCTTCGGTTCTTTGGGTGGTTAAGAACATACCTTTCTCTTTAATTGGCTTGTAGATATCATCGGAATCAGAGGATGCATATGGCAAATCGTCATGAGCAACATAATCAATCTTGTGCTTTTCCAAAAATTCTGGAGTGACACTCCATGGTGCATCAGAGATTACTTCATCAACCCATTTACAGTGTTTTAAGGTCTCACAACGTTGGTAATCGCTCAAAACGGTTAAACCTTTTCTCTTGTGGGTCTCAAAGTCCGAAGGAACACCACAGATCAATACGGTATTTGGCAAAGCCTTCTTGGCCTGCTCAAGCTGTCTCATATGACCAAGATGGAAGAGATCAAAAACACCATCGGCGTAGACTCTAATTGGACGATCTTTAGGTGGAATCTTAAATCTGAAACCGGTAGGTCTGAACTTTCTCAATTCTTCAGGGAGCTCATTTTCGTATTTTCTTTCATTCTCTAAGAATTGAGCACGTTCAACATCACGTTCAGTTTTACGTCTCTTGCGAGCAGCAGCAGTTTCATCATCAACTTCAGCTTCAGCATCTGAGCTATCGACATCAGGTCCGGCATTAGTGCTATCGGCATCAGAGTCGTAACCACGCTTTCTGCTGAAGATATTGGTCAAAGAAGCGGACTTGAGAATCCCAGAGAGGTTACGCTCCTCTTTTTCGTTGTTTTGAGCCATGACTGATGTGAGCGATTCTTATTTGGGAAAGTTCAATGGCTGCGGGGGTATTCCTGATGCTTTGGTGATACCAGTATGTGTGTGTACCTACCTGGAAAGCGGGGAGATCGTACGGTATGTTCGGACCTAAGTTGTGTGAGAGAGTCCTCCGTTGTCAATTGAAGTTACTCCGTGTCTCTATCACAGATCCAATACCAATAAACACGTCAATTGACCGCAGTTAGTATCAAGATCACCGGTAGTTGCTACTAAAAAGCGTTGCAGCAGCAAAAAAATGTTTCAACTATTCGTCCAATAAACTAAGTTAAAAACCCACATGTGAAACACACCCGTACACCAGGAAATCTGTCATTTACTCACGTGTCATTAACATGTGGATCAGTTTCCGAGCAGACAGGACACTACTTATACATTATATATACTTTGATGTTTTTGTTCCTTTTAACTGGATATTAAGGGATCCTTCACGTTACTCTCTAGTGGTTCAAGCAGGAAATATTCACTGTAACCTGGCCCAATCAATTTTAAGGCGCTGTTTATTCTTCTTCCATTTGCAATCTGCCCTCTGCCCCTCTGTTATACACGCATCACACGAGATCATACAGGGACATCTTCACACTGCTCGACCATAAAACAGAAGAAAAAAGATGAGTAACGAGAGCCTCACACTATTACAAGTATCTCAGGAAACATATGTATCGATCTTGCAAAACATCACTCATAATATCTTAGTGGATGCTCTACTATCAGAACGGATCAATCGCTCTCAATTTGGCCCCATTCAACATGCACCACCTCTACAACCAGTTTCTGCATCCAATCAAACTCCTACACCGGGAATAAAGCTTGAAGGTGTTACACCGAGCACATCTGCCATGAATAGTAGGAATAACTCACCCAATACAGAGTTGTTGACACGAACTGAATACTATAATGTCCCTGGTAGGGATGTGTTTGGTAATGAAAAGATTCCGGATAGTGCAAGGTTATTTGAGTGTACAAACTGTCAAAGAAAGATTGCTGGAAATAGATTCGCTGCACATATTGACAGATGTCTGGGAGGAAGACAAAGAAAATGAATTGGATAAGCATAGGAAAGGGAAAGGGTTCTCTGATACAGATATAATGCATGATTACAAGATCATATGTCAAAAAAATCATTTGTTGTACTATAATAATTAGTCTAAAGAACATTAAGGATCCCCTTCTTATAACTGTCCAAAGAAGTTGACGACAGCTATATCAAGTCTTTTAGCACCTTCCAAACACTCATCAGCAGTATCCAAGTTGGTATTGGTCAACCTCAAGAAATTTGCCCTTTTTCTCCAATGATCATCCCAAGCCATGTCTCTACCAAGGATAACAATGACACCTGTCTTCAACATCTCATAGTAAAGCTTCTCAAGCAAAGGTTGGACATCATCGCACTCAGGGAAGTTGACTTTGATCACAAAGAACATACCACCATCTGGCTTGACAAGTTCAATGTAGCCTTTCTTTACACTATCGGATTCATGCAAATAGTCAAACACCAAGTCTCTTCTCCTCTTGTACTCCTTTGAGACCTCAAAGCACCATTTTAAGTAAGAGTCGTAACCACCACCCAGCTCTTCAACAGTTTTCAAGAGTACAGCCTGTGAGATACCACTAGCGGTTTTAGTAAAGATCTTAGAGTATGCCAAGGCTCGCTGAATCACTTCAGGTCTAGCAGCTATAAACCCCAATCTGATTCCCGGACAGAACAGCTTGGAGAAAGTTTCCATTCTCATAACACGTCCATCAACATCCAAGTTGAGATAAGAGCTTCCCACAACTTGCTTCTTGAACGATTCAAAAGTGTCAATGCCATCCATATGTATGTATCCATCTGGATCATCTTCGAAGATGATCAAATCATGTTTCTGACACAATGCATAAACTTTTTCAATCACGTCTCTTGGTTGAGTCAACCCAAGTGGGTTTTGAGTTGGAACGGTATATATGACTTTTGGTTTTTTCAAATCCTTGTACTTCCCTGTTTCCCATGTATCCAAGATCTCTTTTAATGCATCGACATCCACAACAGGTCCACCAGTTTCCATAACTATTGGATATGGGATCTTCACCACACCACAACTTTCAATTGGACCAAAGATTGGCGTATATGCGTAGTTTTCAACAAGGATCGTATCACCTGGAGACATGAAAACATTGAGTAGTTTAGTCAAGGAGTCACCAGAACCTGATGTCACGAGGTAGTCAACATCACTCTTTGGATTCTGTAATCCCTCCACGATGTCCTTAGCGAATTCCAACAACTCCGGATGGCCCTGTGGTGGACCATACTGGAGGAACTTCTTGATAGTGATTCCCTTGCCATCTGCAGTATCAGCAGTAATGGAAGCAGTAGATGTAGTTGGTGCAAATGGGGTCGATTGGACGTGTACGTCAATCTGTTGGACGGCGAAGAGGTTATGATTCGTACGGCCACCACCCATCCAGATAGGAGAAGGATGGGAATCATCGGCAGGTGGGAGGTACTGGAAGTCCGTATAGTTAAGTACCTTGTCATTGAAGTGTGGTGTAATATCAATCATTTTCTTACAGGGTCAATTGATAGTTGCATTGTTGTGGTGAAACCCATAGTTGTGGGGTTTCACGGTTCTTGTACCTTTCAAGTTAAGATAACGCGAACTGTAAGTACCACTATCAAGATGATAGTTGATCTCTTTATTTGCTCATGTTGTAGACTTGAAGAGACTCAATCAACTGCCATGTATCATTTGGATCAATGAATAATACAGTAAGCTTGTTGTACTAGGATCAGTTCCAGCCGAAGAATGTTCTTGAATAAGTTGTACCAAATCCGAGCCCCCAAGAAGGTAGCTACGGAGGGCTTACCCAATTAGGAATTATTGCCGGGAGAGTGATAAAGATCAATTCAAGCAGGAAGTGATATCTGTGATATAGGGCGATGACTTGTTTAGGGTATTATTGTATTCTCAAACTAAGAATACCTGAGAGCAAGATAGTCTTCAAAAGCAATTGGTGTTTTATCTTATATGCGCTTGGTCTTTTCTTGTTTGTCTTTACTCCCCTATCGACGACCATATTTGAAGTTAGGGTAGCCATCATATAGAGCTCTAGTACTTTTATTCTCGTTTTCCGAATCAAATGGCTTTCGAATCTCCTTAAGGTTAAGCCTGACATAATCGAAACCATACTGCTCGGTCATATCGAAGAGAACGTTTTTGTTTGACTTATCATAGTCATCTTCATCATCCAAGAGGATGTCGTCTTTGTAATTCAAGATATCTGCAGGGCCATACTCATCAACCCCAATATCTTTAACATAACCCTTGATGGCATCCATGCTCACGTCACGAGTAGCTGGTCCCCACCATTTATATCGAGAAAAGGTCTTGAAGTAATCACCATCCATATATTCTTCCTTTTTCTCCACCCATGGCGGGTAGAGTGCTTCCTCCTTTGATGGAATACCAAGCTTGTCATAGACAAACAATTTCAGATATAAAACAGGTGCAAGTGATTTCTTCTTGAGCTTCTTAAGGACAAAGTAGATTTTCCATCTGGATCTGTAGAGCAGGTCCTTCAAGATCCAACTCAACTGTTTCAACTTTTTGATGATGAGGAAGATAACACCAAGGGCTTCATAGAATGGTTTTTTCGTCTTTATCGTATAAATGATTACTCTAATTTCAAAGATGATTTGCTGCTTAAGGAACCTAATGGTTTTGCATATTTTCTTGAGTAACCTGAATATCGACAAGATAACTTTTGCTTCTGCCAACTCAACCAACTTTTTCACTTCGATCAAGTTCCAGATTACAACTAAGACGAGCTTTATGATGAGAAGAGGAATCTTGATGAGTGCTTTGATACCTTGTGACAGTAAACTGCTGGTTTCCTGGGGTGAATCTTCCATTACCAACTCGAAAAACTCACTATGCAAAGTAGTGTAATCTTTTATGTTATCTTCAAGAAACGGGATCTCATTGAACGAATGGACACCGTTATTGGAAGGTTCATCTCCCTTTTGGATCTCATTGTCAAATCCAGCCACTTGGAGTGCCTTTGTTAAGATAATCTCAATAGTAGACTCCTGGTCAACTTCACTCATTGCTTCGATATCAAACTCTTCACCTTCACCATAGTAAGCAATTGTATGTTTCTTTTTGATATGATCAGATAAAGCGGTATAATCCTTTTCACCCAATTTTTCCAATATCTTAAAGATGCCTATGTATTTTTGATGGAGATGAAACAATTTGATCCAGAGTTCCGAAACCAACTGCTCTGAGAGTTTGTATAAGGGCATTTCCATTGCCTCATCATATTCTTCCTGTTTGTAGTATTCGTGTGGGGCGCTAGCGTTGAAACGATACAATTCATCTAAATCGTCAAATAAGGCATCACTCAACTCTTCTACTGTTTCAAATTCACCAGCATAGAGATAGGGACCATCCTGGGAGTCAATCGAAATGTCATTTGGAATAGCCGCCCGATGCAAAGTGTTTTGAAGACGATGAGGAAGGAGCGCCTCGAACGTATCGTAGTATTCAGAGGTAAGAGCGTCAACAGTCAAGAGACACGCCAGTGCAGTAAGTAATGTTACAACTAGTCTCATGTCACCATAGGTATATTGACCCGCTTTATTGGACAGTGTTCAATGGAGAAAGAAGAAGTGTGTATTTATGTCATAGCCGCCAAAGGCTCTACGAAAGGTAAACACAGCGGGGGGTCGAAAAGTAAACAAGCGTCTAATAAGAGAGCATAAAAGCGAATAAAGAGCGCGCTTTCCATCTTTCCTTATTGAACAACTAAGGACTAGTGAATTTTTATACTAAATAGTAGAGGAGATTGCTGGTGCTTAAGCTGTGCCCTTCCAATGAAGCAAACATGATATCCTTGTACCGGTAGCCCCGGCTCAAAAGTCCGTCTTTTGCCGAACATGTGTGTCTGAACCGGGAATTGAGAAGCTCCAATAGTGGAAAACTAAACTTTTCTCCATCGGTAACGGTGGGGAAAGAAGGCAGTGCCGTTGGAGCTTTTACGCATCGATAACACGCACAAGGCATTGTTCCCTATCCTAAAAATGTTCTCATTGGCTCCTGCAGCTTTGAGGCCCATCATACGGCTCAGACCTCCAGCCCGTGCCCTCTCATCGTTGGCATCATTGTCATCGTTGTCCTCATCTGTCAGTTCAAACGGACTTTTAGTTTCGATCGCGCCAACGTATAAAAACCAACTATCCGCCCACTACCCCGCCACCGTTCCCCGTCGTTTCTACGCAGCACACAGACATTCCGCCATGTGCCTTAGAAACCACGGTGGTGCTACAACGTGAGTACTATTCCTTCCTTCATTTAGAGACCATTTCGGGTGATTTACCCCAGCTTTTTCCACTCGAATTGGGCATTTTTCTTGGCAACGACGACGATAGGTGATGCGCCCTGCCAATGTCGCTTCTGTGTTACGGACGCATCTCCGAGAGATTCAAGAGGAATTCGCTGAGAAAGACGGGCGGCCAATTGGGCGGCTCCACTTAAAGATACCTATAGAAGGTCAATTGATCAATATGAGATATCAATCTGCTATCTCGGCGGTTGTTCTACTTTCAGCTTGCGCATGCGCGTATCCTATCTCTTATCAAATCGCGTTAGTGCCGTGCCACACTTGTTTAAACCACCGAGGCATATCAAATGAATGGGCTCTCTTCTTTTCATAACAGATAATTAACTCAATTGAAAAAACAGTATCCCATCTGATCGTGAGGTCCTTCCAACAAATGTCAAGCCAACCCGTTATGACTTGACTTTGGATCCAAACTTTGAAACTTTTAAGTTTGATGGTACAGTTAAGATTGACCTTGAGGTTCAAGAGGCTAACACTAGCTCCATCACTTTGAACATCGTTGAGATTGATATCCACAGCGCCAATATTGGATCTGAGAAGACCACTGATATCATTTTGGATAATGACAAGCAGACTGCTACTTTTAAGTTTGCCACCCCATTCACCAAGGGTGAAACAATCACTCTCGAGATTAACTTTACTGGTACTTTGAACGATAACATGGCTGGTTTCTACAGATCTTCTTATGAAGAGAATGGTGTCAAGAAGTACTTGGCTACTACCCAGATGGAACCAACTGATTGTCGTCGTGCCTTCCCATCTTTTGATGAACCAGCTTTGAAAGCTGTCTTTGACATCACCCTTATTTCTGATAAGAATTTGACTGCTTTGTCCAACATGGATGTTAAGGAGGTTAAGGAACTTGACAATGGAAGAAAAGCTACTGTTTTCAACTCTACTCCACTCATGTCCACTTACTTAGTTGCCTTCATTGTCGGTGATTTGCGTTACGTTGAGTCCGACTTGTTCAGAATCCCGGTTAGGGTCTATGCTACACCAGGTTTGGAACAACAGGGTCAATTCTCTGCTGACTTGACTGCTAAAACTTTGGCTTTCTTTGAAAAGACTTTTGGTATTGAGTACCCATTGCCAAAGATTGACAACGTTGCCATTGCTGATTTCAGTGCTGGTGCCATGGAGAATTGGGGTTTGATCACTTACAGAGTTGTCGACTTGTTGTTCGATGAAAAGACCTCCAACTTGGCCACCAAGCAGAGAGTTGCCGAGGTTGTCCAGCACGAATTGGCTCACCAATGGTTTGGTAACTTGGTCACCATGGATTGGTGGGAAGGTTTGTGGTTGAACGAGGGTTTCGCCACTTGGATGTCCTGGTTCTCTTGTAACCACTTCTATCCAGACTGGAACGTTTGGGAGCAGTACGTTATAGACTCATTGCAGCATGCTATGTCCTTGGATGCTCTTAGAGCCTCTCATCCAATTGAGGTTCCAGTCAAGAAGGCTGATGAGATTAACCAAATCTTTGATGCCATCTCCTACTCTAAGGGTTCCTCTTTGTTGAAGATGATCTCCAACTGGCTTGGTGAAGATGTCTTCATCAAGGGTGTTTCTAATTATTTAAAGAAGCACAAATATGGCAATACCAAGACCTCTGACTTGTGGGAGGCCTTATCAGAGGCCTCTGGCCAGAACGTTGTTGAGGTGATGGATGTTTGGACTAAGAAGATTGGTTTCCCGGTTATCACTGTTACTGAAGATGCTGAGAAGAACCAGATTCATGTTAAGCAAAACCGTTACTTGACTACTGGTGATGTTAAGCCAGAGGAGGATGAGACCATTTACCCAGTTTTCTTGGCCCTAAAGACCGCTAAGGGTGTTGACGAATCTATTGTCTTGGATTCTAGAGAGAAGACTTTGACTTTGGAAGGTGGTTTGGACTTCTACAAGTTGAACGCTGAGCAGGTGGGTATTTACCGTACCTCTTACTCCAATGAACGTTGGGAGAAACTTGGTAAGGCTGGTACCGATGGTCTTTTGTCTGTTGAGGACCGTGCTGGTTTGGTTGCCGATGCTGGTGCCCTTTCTGTCTCTGGCTACCAGTCAACTGTCAACTTGTTGTCTCTTGTCAACGGTTGGAAGGAAGAGACCTCTTTTGTTGTCTGGGATGAAATTTTGACAAGAGTCTTTGCCATCAAATCGGCTTGGGTGTTTGAGGACAAGGAGACTCGTGATGCTTTGAGAGCCTTTGAACACTCTCTTGTTGAGAAGAAGGCTCATGAGCTTGGTTGGGTCTTTGTGGAGTCTGATGGTTTCTTGGATCAAAGATTGAAAACTATTCTTTTTGAAAGTGCTGCAGCTTGTAAGGATCCAAAGGCTGAGAAGTTTGCCATTGAGTCCTTTGCCAAGTACATTGCCGGTGACAAGGATGCCATTCATCCAAACTTGAGATCCTCTGTCTTTATGACTGTTGCTAGACTTGGTGGTGTCAAGGAGTACGAGCAGCTCTTGAGTATCTACAACAATCCAGTTTCTCCAGATGAAAAGATTACTGCTTTGAGAAGTTTGGGTAGATTTGAAGATAAGGAATTGATTCAAAGAACTCTTGGATATTTGTTTGACGGTACTGTCAGATCTCAGGACATTTACGTTCCAATGCAAGGTATGCGTTCGAATGCTGCTGGTATTGAAGCACTTTGGACTTGGGTTCAAACCAACTGGGATGAGATTACCAAGAGATTGCCACCAGGTTTGTCAATGTTGGGATCTGTTGTTGCCACTTGTACCTCTGGATTTACATCTTACGCTAAAGCTGATGAGATTCAAAAATTCTTTGCTTCTAAGAGTACTAAGGGCTTTGACCAGTCTTTGGCACAGTCCATTGATACCATCAAGTCTAAGGCTTCTTGGGTTGAAAGGGACAACAGTGCCATCAAGGCCTGGTTGAAAGAGAATGGTTTCTGATTTTGATTTCTTGAAATGAAAATATAAAGACACACAACTGAGCTCTAAGGGTTTTTCTGTTTACAGTAAAGATAGATGTAGCTGTAATGTATCGGATATAATTGTACGTATTTCAAGACAAGGTTATGAGTGTATCAATGAGGTTGCATGCATAGAAGACTTTTGAACATGGTCTAGAATGGGGAATGGTTAAAAGAATCTTCTCTCGATCCGGCGATACGCATTAATAATTTTGTTCCGGTATATCGTCTCGTAGTGTATGCGGGAGAGAGTAAAGAGAGAAATTAAGATGGAATTGTTGTAATTTACGAAGAGAGGTTTATGTTATTCATCGATGGAATTATGATTAACTAAAGAGGGGTTATTAATTGTTAATTTGGAAGATAATGTGTGGGCTTGATTATGTATTGCATCATTCGGTGAAGTTATTCTGGAAGGATTCTGTAGGGGAGTGAAGGGGAATGTCTTTGGCAAAGACGGTTATATAGGTAGTTGTGAGATAGATGTAAAACCTAGATTGAGTGAGTGAACTAGACATTAAAGGGAATTCAACAGTAAGCTCTATTGCTTTAGGTAGTTTTCAAACAGTTTTACTTAGTGAAAGTCCCGAGGCTATCGTTATACGTATGACGTTTAGCCGTACATATAAATTACACACTCGACATAATTCCCGAATCTGACAAGAGAGAATAAGAGAATGTGAGTGCCTGGACCGCTGCAAATTATTAAACGGCTGGAAAGGGTTATAAGTGAGCCAAACTTGCGTTTGTCCATACGTCTATAGCATAGCTCAGCATAGGATAGCATAGGATAGCATGGTGGGGCATGGCAGGAAAGTACTTGAAATAGCAATGGTTATAATTCTTGGGCACATTGTTTTTATGTATCATTTGAATAGTGCCGTACGATCTTACGGTGAAGCTAATGATAATATCATGATATCAGGGATTTAATTTAGTTGAGAGGGAAGTGAGAATATCATAGAGCTAAGGGTAAATGATCTCGCTTAATCTTTCTTTTTTTAGTTATTTTTTATTTATTTATTTATTTAATTTTTTATTTATTTATTTAATTTTTATTTATTTAATTTTTATTTATTTAATTTTTATTTATTTAATTTTTTATTTATGGCTCTCCCAAATGATAGGCAGAGAGAAAATATTGTATACTAAGAGAAGATTTGTCGGTTGTTAGCGGTGCTCTCAGATCTGGAAATTATCCCAAATGGTCCTAGAAGAGAAATTTCCGAGATGGAAGCTGTGGAATGTGCTTCTTTGCACATAGAATCTGCAGGTAAAATAGGCGCTTATGCAATATATGTAAAAAGTTATCCGCACTCGTTACGTTACGGACGAAGCGGGTTTCGAGTCGGTAAAATGGGTGAACACTGGAAAGAGAGCAAGTTAAGATTTATTAGTACTTTGTAGGCTCTTTGGATCCATGGATCCATGGATCTCTAGATCACAGAATCCATGGGATTAGAGAAGATGGATGAACCATCATCGTGGTTACGTAGTGCATATACCATACGAATACACAATAAACCAGAACTAGCCATTTTCCGGCACCCACAATAGCCATCCAACAAAGCCACTCTTTGCTGCTCTCCAGTCTCCAGTCTACACACCGACCAATGTCGAGATCTTATCTTGCGTATATGCACCTCGCTTAACTCAAGCGAAAGATTCCCGTGCGCAACAACCGTCGATCCGTATTATTACTAGTAATTTACAAACGGACCTTCGTAAGCACTGCAGATCCCCGTTGGAGAGAGGGTTTTTCTTCCCTTGGTAGGGTGGAGAGAGCGAGGGATGGGAAAGAATGGTACACACAATAAGACTCTCTGGGGACAGGTGGGACGTTACAAATAACATGTGACTGTTGAGTTCAGTTGCTAACCCATTAATGACCTCAGTATTGGACATTAACTGGCTTGCTCTTCTGGACCGAGGTTCTCCTTACAGCTCACTCTATCCACCGGACACAGTCGCCTCCATCGTCCCTGACCACTACAGGTTTTGCCTCACAGTAAAGTGACGCTCTAGAGACGGAGATATGGGCGAGGACCCACACCACTAAGCGTAAGAGTAATTTCCCTCTCCCATACCACCACAGGAGAAGAAATGCACCTCTAAGCGTAGCCGTTCTGGGTCATCCATTGGTAAGGCAATTCATAGATTCTGCCAAGATACCCATAAGGTGAAACCCGACCCGGAAGACCCAAACTCAGTCGGAGAAGACACAATCTTAGGGCTAGAAGAAATAAGCCTCTTTGAGCCGAAGCGCCAAACCTTGCAGAGTGTCCTTGCAGAAGTCTGGATCAGATCGAGCTGCAGTATGTTTCCTGCAACTTCATTTTTGCCGCTGTTGGTGTAGTCTTGTTTCTCCTATAGTGTGCGTGGGGCCTGGGGGTGGCCTATCAAGATTGTAGGGAACATCTGACGAAAGCAATAATAGATCATGGTATAATTGGTCAATTCTATTGCTAAGACCCACTGCTCGGAATACTTATGATCTTGGCGTGGAACCAGATCTCTGGATCACCAGGAATTCCAGATCTAGGATCTATTTTAGATGATCCGCTTCTCTCCTTTAGTAAAAGCTTCATCCTCCTTCACTAAAGTTCCTAAACCCATTTCAAAGAGGACACCCCGTAAAGTCCAACAGCCAACAGAAGACAGTATTCAGATTCTAGAGCATTAGCTTAGGCGGCGCTCTCCGACGGTTGCAGAGTGCTGAATTTACACCTTATGGCGAATTATAAGAAATAGTACCTTATGCATTGCGGCTTTCAAGAATCATACCCTTTCTAACAAATCGCAACCCTCCAATCGTCAGAAAGAGTTCAAGACTCAATTATACATACAGACACACACAGAGATAATTCCCTAATTGAGTCAACATTTACTCCTAAAACTACAGATTCCATGCGGTTTTGTATTTTGTCTCTTTGCTTTTGACGGACACTTGCAGATATAGCCGGCACGGAGCGTCTGCTTGGTATAGGTATCACACCCATTATCTGCGGCACTAGAGTAAAAGAAGGAAGAAAAAAGAATCAGAAAATAACAGTACAGGGATATAGTTCCACTATCAGGTTCAAGCTCATCAGGATAACTCAATTGAGATAGATTGGCTGAAACAGAGAGTCCACTCGGATCAACACTAACAACTTCATTACCATCCACAATGAGGGTCGGGGGCAATGATCTAATCCAATAGCACAGTTCCAGAACACTTTTTTGCCCTTTCCCCAGTATTTGGAATCCTGCATGAGGTGTTCAATTTATCTGCATCCTTCATGCAGTCCCCTGAGTCAGAAAAAGTACCCGCTGAGCTCTTGTAAGAATCCTCACTGGCGCACAACAGAGTAAATCGGCACTAATATGTACATTCGACCTAGACCAAGAAGAAGACACCAAAAAGTTCACAAAGTTATCACAAATTATTTAAAGTCTTGTAGCCTCCCACAGCAAATATCTGACTCCGCTAAATGCTCCCTTTTTGATTCTTCTTTCCCACACTACACTCACGCGATGAGACTTCATAACCTCATTGTCGTCGCAGCTTCACTGACTTCCGGTGCCCTTGCCACTTTCGGCAAAGGTGGAGGTCACCATGGAGACCATGGCCATATTGACGGTGAGTTCTTTTCCAATTTATATTCATCTCTTGCAATTCCTTCAATCACTTAATCATTAAAACATTAAAGACGAAAGATCAAGATCTGCATGTTTACTACTACACGGTTCGGACACTCCATCAACAGTTTTTTCGCGTAGGAAACAATTGGAAGCAAGAGATGGACCCTTTTGTTCACGGCGGCTAATGCAAGAGAGCTCTTCAGCGCTTAAGCGGATTAGCCGCTCTATTGATATTCACAGAGACTAACAATGAATAATAGATTGTGTTACTGTCACGTCCACAACTGAGCATTCCCTCTGTGTGACCGTTACCACTTACATCTCGGACAATGAAAACACTGTCACTCAATTGTTCAAGATCCCAAACAAGCATGCTTGTACCGTTACCACTTCACTCGTTGATACATCTGTGACCTCATCGTCTAGTGTTCCTACTACTTCTCCACCAGACTGTACCACCATCACCACTACAAACACTGATTGTCAGAGCACATCCTGGTGTACAACTATAACTAAGAATGTTGGCTGGTTCCATAAGACTAAGACTTTCTGTTATGAGAAATATCCACACCCAGACCACTGCACGGATGTTCCATCCACTGACGTTACGGTCTCGTCCTCTACTATTGAGACCTCTTCAGTTCCTTCTTCTGTTGAGTCTTCTACTGTCGAAACCTCTGTACCATCTTCCGTGATTACTTCATCCAGCGAGTCAACCACATCAGACTGTACCACCATCACTACGACAAACACTGACTGTGAGAGCACCTCTTGGTGTACAACTATCACTAAGAACGTTGGCTGGTTCCATAAGACTAAGACTTTCTGTTACGAGAAGTATCCACACCCAGACCACTGCACGGATGTTCCATCCACTGACGTTACGGTATCTTCGTCTACTATTGAGACTTCTTCAGTTCCTTCTTCAGTTGAGTCTTCCACTGTTGAGACTTCCTCAGAGCCATCTACTGTCGAAACCTCAGAGCCATCTTCCGTGATCACGTCGTCTAGCGAGTCAACCACATCAGACTGTACCACCATCACTACGACAAACACTGACTGTGAAAGCACCTCTTGGTGTACAACTATTACTAAGAACGTTGGCTGGTTCCATAAGACTAAGACTTTCTGTTACGAGAAGTATCCACACCCAGACCACTGCACGGATGTTCCATCCACTGATGTTACGGTATCTTCGTCTACTATTGAGACTTCTTCAGTTCCTTCTTCAGTTGAGTCTTCCACTGTCGAGACTTCCTCAGAGCCATCTACTGTCGACACCTCAGAGCCATCTTCCGTGATCACGTCGTCTAGCGAGTCAACCACATCAGACTGTACCACCATCACTACGACAAACACTGACTGTGAAAGCACCTCTTGGTGTACAACTATTACTAAGAACGTTGGCTGGTTCCATAAGACTAAGACTTTCTGTTACGAGAAGTATCCACCCAGACCACTGCACGGATGTTCCATCCACTGATGTTACAGTATCTTCGTCTACATTGAGACTTCTTCAGTTCCTTCTTCAGTTGAGTCTTCCACTGTTGAGACTTCTCAGAGCCATCTACTGTCGAAACCTCAGAGCCATCTTCCGTGATCACGTCGTCAGCGAGTCAACCACCTCAGACTGTACCACCATCACTACGACAAACACTGACTGTGAAAGCACCTCTTGGTGTACAACTATTACTAAGAACGTTGGCTGGTTCCATAAGACTAAGACTTTCTGTTACGAGAAGTATCCACACCCAGACCACTGCACGGATGTTCCATCCACTGATGTTACGGTATCTTCGTCTACTATTGAGACTTCTTCAGTTCCTTCTTCAGTTGAGTCTTCCACTGTTGAGACTTCCTCAGAGCCATCTACTGTCGAAACCTCAGAGCCATCTTCCGTGATCACGTCGTCTAGCGAGTCAACCACCTCAGACTGTACCACCATCACTACGACAAACACTGACTGTGAAAGCACCTCTTGGTGTACAACTATTACTAAGAACGTTGGCTGGTTCCATAAGACTAAGACTTTCTGTTACGAGAAGTATCCACACCCAGACCACTGCACGGATGTTCCATCCACTACGGTATCTTCCTCTACTATTGAGACTTCTTCAGTTCCTTCTTCAGTTGAGTCTTCCACTGTCGAAACTTCCTCGGTTCCGTCTTCGGTGGAGCCATCTACTGTTGAATCCACGATTGAGTCCTCAACTGTTGAGTCCTCTGAGCCATCTTCCGTGATCACCTCGTCTAGCGAGTCAACCACATCAGACTGTACCACCATCACTACGACAAACACTGACTGTGAGAGCACCTCTTGGTGTACAACTATCACTAAGAACGTTGGATGGTTGCACAAGACTAAGACTTTCTGTTACGAGAAATATCCACACCCAGACCACTGTACAAATGTTCCATCCACTGACGTTACGGTCTCGTCCTCTACTATTGAGACTTCTTCAGTTGAGTCTTCCACTGTCGAAACTTCCTCAGTTCCGTCTTCGGAGGAGCCATCTACTGTTGAGTCCTCCACGATTGAGTCCTCTACCGTTGAGACTTCTTTAGTCCCATCTTCTGTTGAGTCTTCTACTGTTGAGACTTCCTCAGAGCCATCTACTGTCGAAACCTCAGAGCCATCTTCCGTGATCACTTCGTCCAGCGAGTCAACCACATCAGACTGTACCACCATCACTACGACAAACACTGACTGTGAGAGCACCTCCTGGTGCACAACTATCACTAAGAACGTTGGATGGTTGCACAAGACTAAGACTTTCTGCTATGTGAAGTACCCACACCCAGACCACTGCACGGATGTTCCATCCAGCGATGTTACGGTGTCATCTTCGACTATCGAGACTTCATCATCTATTGAGTCGTCTACTATCGAGTCGTCTACTGTTGAGTCGTCTACTGTCGAGTCGTCTACGATCGAGTCGTCTACTGCTGAGTCTTCGACCGTGGAGTCCTCTACTGTCGAGTCCTCTGCTATCGAGTCGTCTACTATCGAGTCCTCTACTGTCGAGTCGTCTACTGTTGGAGTCCTCTACATCGAGTCTTCCACTGTTGAGTCTTCGACCGTGGAGTCCTTACTATCGAGTCCTCTACGATCGAGTCTTCCACTGCTGAGTCTTCGACCTGGAGTCGTCTACTGTCGAGTCGTCTACTGTTGAGTCCTCTACTATCGAGTCGTCTACTGTTGAGTCGTCTACTGTCGAGTCGTCTACGATCGAGTCTTCCACTGTGGAGTCTTCGACCGTGGAGTCCTCTACTATCGAGTCCTCTACGACGAGTCTTCTACTGTTGAGTCGTCTACTGTCGAGTCGTCTACTGTCGAGTCGTCTACTGTCGAGTCGTCTACTGTCGAGTCGTCTACTGTTGGAGTCCTCTACTATCGAGTCGTCTACTGTCGAGTCGTCTACTGCTGAGTCGTCTACTGTCGAGTCGTCTACTGTCGAGTCCTCTACTATCGAGTCTTCCACTGTTGAGTCCTCTACTATCGAGTCTTCCACTGTTGAGTCCTCTACTGTTGAGTCGTCTACTGTCGAGTCGTCTACTGTTGAGTCCTCTACTATCGAGTCCTCTACTATCGAGTCCTCTACGATCGAGTCGTCTACTGTTGAGTCCTCTACTATCGAGTCTTCCACTGTTGAGTCGTCTACTGCTGAGTCCTCTACTATCGAGTCTCTACGATCGAGTCGTCTACTGTTGAGTCCTCTACTATCGAGTCGTCTACTGTCGAGTCGTCTACTGTTGAGTCCTCTACTATCGAGTCGTCTACTGTGGAGTCCTCTACGATCGAGTCTTCCACTGTTGAGTCGTCTACTGTCGAGTCGTCTACTGTTGAGTCCTCTACTATCGAGTCGTCTACTGTTGAGTCGTCTACTGTCGAGTCGTCTACGATCGAGTCTTCCACTGTTGAGTCTTCGACCGTGGAGTCTTCGACCGTGGAGTCGTCTACTATCGAGTCCTCTACGATCGAGTCTTCTACTGTCGAGTCGTCTACTGTTGAGTCGTCTACTGTCGAGTCGTCTACTATCGAGTCTTCCACTGCTGAGTCTTCGACCGTGGAGTCCTCTACTATCGAGTCCTCTACGATCGAGTCTTCTACTGTTGGAGTCGTCTACTGTCGAGTCGTCTTTATCGAGTCTTCCACTGTTGAGTCGTCTACTGTCGAGTCGTCTACTGTCGAGTCCTCTACTATCGAGTCTTCCACTGTTGAGTCCTCTACTGTTGAGTCCTCTACTATCGAGTCTTCACTGTTGAGTCCTCTCATCGAGTCGTCTACTGTTGAGTCCTCTACTATCGAGTCTTCCACTGTTGAGTCGTCTACTGTCGAGTCGTCTACTATCGAGTCTTCCACTGCTGAGTCTTCGACCGTGAGTCCTCTACTATCGAGTCCTCTGCGATCGAGTCTTCTACCGTTGAGTCGTCTACTGTCGAGTCGTCTACTATCGAGTCTTCCACTGTTGAGTCTTCGACCGTGGAGTCCTCTACTATCGAGTCCTCTACGATCGAGTCTTCTACTGTTGAGTCGTCTACTGTCGAGTCGTCTACGATCGAGTCTTCCACTGTTGAGTCGTCTACTGTCGAGTCGTCTACTATCGAGTCTTCCACTGTTGAGTCTTCGACCGTGGAGTCCTCTACTATCGAGTCCTCTACGATCGAGTCTTCTACTGTCGAGTCGTCTACTGTTGAGTCGTCTACTGTCGAGTCGTCTACTATCGAGTCTTCCACTGCTGAGTCTTCGACCGTGGAGTCCTCTACTATCGAGTCCTCTACGATCGAGTCTTCTACTGTTGAGTCGTCTACTGTCGAGTCGTCTACTATCGAGTCCTCTACTATCGGTCTCTACTATCGAGTCCTCTACGATCGAGTCGTCTACTGTTGAGTCCTCTACTATCGAGTCTTCCACTGTTGAGTCGTCTACTGTTGAGTCTCTACTATCGAGTCCTCTACGATCGAGTCGTCTACTGTTGAGTCCTCTACTATCGAGTCTTCCACTGTTGAGTCCTCTACTGTGGAGTCCTCCACTGTCGAGTCGTCTACTGTTGAGTCGTCTACTGTCGAGTCGTCTACTGTTGAGTCTTCTACTATCGAGTCTTCCACTGCTGAGTCTTCGACCGTGGAGTCCTCTACGATCGAGTCTTCACTGTTGAGTCTTCGACCGTGGAGTCGTCTACTATCGAGTCCTCTACGATCGAGTCGTCTACTGTTGAGTCCTCTACTATCGAGTCTTCCACTGTTGAGTCATCTACTGTTGAGTCTTGTACTATCGATTCTTCCACTGCTGAGTCTTCGACCGTGGAGTCCTCTACGATCGAGTCTTCCACTGTTGAGTCTTCGACCGTGGAGTCCTCTACTATCGAGTCTTCCACTGTTGAGTCGTCTACTGTCGAGTCGTCTACTATCGAGTCTTCACTGTTGAGTCTTCGACCGTGGAGTCTCTACTATCGAGTCCTCTACGATCGAGTCGTCTACTGTTGAGTCCTCTACTATCGAGTCTTCACTGTTGAGTCGTCTACTGTTGAGTCTTCTACTATCGAGTCTTCCACTGCTGAGTCTTCGACCGTGGAGTCCCTACGATCGAGTCGTCTACTGTTCAGTCGTCTACTGTCGAGTCGTCTACTATCGAGTCTTCCACTGTTGAGTCTTCGACCGTGAGTCCTCTACTATCGAGTCCTCTACGATCGAGTCGTCTACTGTTGAGTCCTCTACTATCGAGTCTTCCACTGTTGAGTCCTCTACTGTCGAGTCTTCACTGTTGAGTCTTCGACCTTGAGTCGTCTACTGTCGAGTCCTCTACTGTCGAGTCGTCTACTGTTGAGTCCTCTACTATCGAGTCTTCCACTGTTGAGTCGTCTACTGTCGAGTTGTCTACTGTCGAGTCGTCTACTGTCGAGTCGTCCTCTACTATCGAGTCTTCCACTGCTGAGTCGTCTACTGTCGAGTCGTCTACTGTCGAGTCGTCTACTGTCGAGTCGTCCTCTACTGTCGAGTCGTCTCTACTGTGGAGTCCTCTACTATCGAGTCTTCACTGTTGAGTCCTCTACTGCTGAGTCCTCTACTATCGAGGTCTTCCACTGTTGAGTCCTCACTGTCGAGTCGTCTACTGTTGAGTCCTCACTATCGAGTCTTCCACTGTTGAGTCGTCTGCTGTCAGTCGTCTACTGTCGAGTCGTCTACTGTCGAGTCGTCCTCTACTATCGAGTCGTCTACTGTCGAGTCGTCTACTGCTGAGTCGTCTACTGTCGAGTCGTCTACTGTCGAGTCGTCCTCTACTGTCGAGTCGTCTGCTGGAGTCCTCTACTATCGAGTCTTCCACCGTTGAGTCCTCTACTGTTGAGTCGTCTACTGTCGAGTCGTCTACTGTTGAGTCCTCTACTATCGAGACTTCCTCAGTTCCATCATCAGTTGATTCTCTACCATTGAGACGTCTTCGGTTCCATCATCGGTTGAGTCTTCAACCGTCGAAAGTTCCTCAGAGTCGTCTACTGTTTTGACCTCTTCCGTTCCATCTTCGATTGAGTCCTCCACCGTGGAGACCTCTTCAGTTCCATCATCCGGTGTGACCTCTTCAGTTCCATCATCTGGTGTGACCTCTTCAGTTCCATCATCTGGTGACCTCTTCAGTTCCATCATCTGGTGTGACCTCTTCAGTTCCATCATCCAGTGTGACCTCTTCAGTTCCATCATCTGGTGTGACCTCTTCAGTTCCATCATCTGGTGTGACCTCTTCAGTTCCATCATCTGGTGTGACCTCTTCAGTTCCATCATCTGGTGTGACTTCCTCTGTTCCATCATCTGGTGTGACTTCTTCAGTTCCATCATCTGGTGTGACCTCTTCAGTTCCATCATCTCCATCATCTGGTGTGACCTCTTCAGTTCCATCATCTGGTGTGACTTCCTCTGTTCCATCATCTGGTGTGACTTCTTCAGTTCCATCATCTGGTGTGACCTCTTCAGTTCCATCATCTCCATCATCTGGTGTGACCTCTTCAGTTCCATCATCTGGTGTGACTTCCTCAGTTCCATCATCCGGTGTGACCTCTTCTGTTAAGACTTCCTCGGGCTCATCTACAACTGAGTCTTCAACTGGAGTGAGCTCTTCAGTTCCATCCACTGTTGATACGGCTTCAGTTCCAGTCTCTTCTGTTCCATCTTCTGTGGTGACATCAACTGTTGTGACGTCCTCCGTTCCATCAACGGCTGTTCCTTCGACCGGTGTGATCTCCTCTGGTCCAGGAACTTCGACTGTACAGACTACGGATACCTCTGGCGCTACAAAGCCATCATCAATTGGAACCATCTCTAAATCCACTGCTAGTGGGGCCTCGTCACCAGGACCTGTGACTTCCACTCAACCAGGAAGCCCTGGTACTGAAACAACTGCACTTTCAACATCGCTTGCGCCTGCATCTACCGAATCATCTCCGGAGAATCCAACGGATGTGACGACTGCTCCTCTTGGATCTTCGGGCCATGTGTCATCACCAGTCGAAAGATCAACATCAGCCCCACCATCATCAGGTAATGGTAACACTAGCCCAGCAACCGTTATCGTTCCTGGTCCGTCCTCATACGCCACAACTCTTGAGACTTCTGCTACTAGTGGAGGTGTTCCTGGAAATGTGGCTTCATCATATGGTCACACCTTGGCTGAGACAAGCGTTGTGGTCACTGCTACAACTCCTGGTACCGGGGCTTCATCGGTTGGTCAGACATCGGATGAAACAAGTGTTCCAGCTTCTGGTTCTACCTCCTCCGCTTATATTCCGGGATCTCCTTCTGAGACACCAGGTTCAACTTCTCCTTCCGCCCAGTCCATCTCCACATTTGAAGGTGCTGGTGCTCGTTCTGGAGCCTCCATCTTCGGGGTGCTCGCTGTTATTGCCATTTTCGTTTGATTTCTTCTTGATCTTTCTTATTACTTCTTTAAATCCGCACTGGATTGGAAGGTTTTACGTTCTCTTCCCAGTCCGCCTCAAAATTATACCCCAACAGTTGCTCATGATGAGATGCACCGGCTGCTCCATTTTCCATGATGCTGTCTTATCTTATTTGTCTAATGCTCAATTAGTGTTCTATAGATCGATTGCACGATTCTTGCTTGTTATTACTGAACCAAGTAGTAGTTAGTACATTGAAAGTCCTAAAAAAACACACGAATAGAGAGGCCTTCAATAATAGACTCATGTCTATCAGCACCCTGAAGAATAACCATGACAACCACAATCTCTGGATTAAGCCTTTTAGTTTAATAACACGAATTTAGTTTCACAACAAAAAGTTAGACGCGTAGTTTCATAAAGATATAGAGAGAATTACAATCAGCAACTTATAGATGCTTGTAAAGGTCCCCAACCGAAGCTTCGAAGCACTCGACAATCACATTGCCGTGCACACGCCAACGGGACTCCTTGTTGTTGTTTCCCGTCAAGCAATCATTAACCCTATCACCGTCAAGTTCAAGAGTGACTACCCCATTGCATACTCCAAGTATAACAGTGAGAAATATCCAAGTGATGTTTATGACCAACTCAATGATAGCAGCACTGGGTGCAACTATGTGCGTGTTGACGACAATGGACTCTCTTCAGGGGTTGAGATGTTGAAGATCTTCGTCTGCGGGGGTTGTGAGAAGTACTGCAACACTACTCTGGTTGGAGATAGCTTCAAAAACCACATAAAGGCGAGTGCAGGATGTAAGGATCGCTACAAGGATGTCACAGAGGTGTACGGAGCCCGATTCTATTTGCCAAAGAAGAAGTGCGTGTTTGTTATCATCAACGGGTTCAACCCTGTGGCATCAAGGATCACTAGTGAGATGAGGGGCGATGAAGTTCCAGTCCTGACCGAAGAGGATCGCAGAAGCCTTGAAAGTTATTCATTCATGAATGAGTCCACTTCATCGGTTTCAAACCTTATGGTGTCCCCGATTATTAGTAACACCATTACCAACACGACTTCTGATAACGGATCGACATACCCTCATCGCCACCAACAGATGAATGCAGATTCGACTACAGTAGACCTCGAAGGGGCCATCAAGGCTAGCATCAGTGAGATTATTGCTCCTTGTAAAGTCCATCCACAGGCACCACCAGCGGAGTTTGTTAAACAACTGCTTGATCCTTCAAATCCGCTTAACGGGACTCTCCTGCCAACACTGCTTCTTCACTGTCTGCTCGTTCACGTGAGTGGAAGCATCCCACAATGTTGTATTGCAGTTTTATCCACAAACAAGGTGTCCATATCTGATACTGCACACGGTATTACGCTCTACCTTCAGCTTACACCGGAGACACTTGGTAACTGGTCACTCACCTTGTCCATCAAGTACATCTCTACAATCACCTCACTTTCTCAGAAACACGAGCTTGAGTGGGAAAATATACCTTTCAAGCGTGTATGTGAGGTATTGTTGCTGTTTAATGCAATGATGGATGCAGTTGGAAATTCTCAAGAGATGACGCTCGACACGGTATTGTTAACTGGGTTTGCCAAGAGTGCTGGTGTATTTGAAGGGGATGATACTATTGCTATGAATGTCATGACGAGATGGTTATGTGCTCACTTGGATACATCTTACGGCTGAGTGTATTGATGCTCAATTGCTTATAATAAACCGCTAATGAAACTCAATGGTGACTGCTGTTGTTGTAGTAAGCGGAGTAGAACACCTTGTCATCTTATGCTAGTGGCATACAGAGATAGGATGGATCGACCCCAATGGATACAATAAAGACTAACCATCCAGCGTAGGATCAAGACATACAAAGATTTGATTTGGTGTGGTCAGATTATGTGTCAATATGTCATTTGCAGTAACCTATTGTTTTCTGGATATGTACAGTTGACAAAATTTATCGTTTGGTTGCAAATAATGTGTTCAGGCGCCATTGGTTGGCGAGGTGTTCAGAATGAACCATCGTATTGGAATGATTCTTGAAATGAGGTGTGAATTGAACATTGATGTATCGATCTTCATATTGGTAAGCTTTCTCCTCACACGGCTCAGCAAATCGAGCACATTAATGTGACCGAGATTAACGGCAGATCATGCGGATAAAAAGGGAATGACCAATCTTACCTTTGCACCATTAAGATGGACCAGTTGCCACAAAGTTCTTGAAAATTGTGAGTGATGGGTAAAAACTAACAGAAGATTAGCAAAATGGGTGTATAAGTTGTGGTTGCTGCCCATATCCTCCACATTCATGTATCAGGTAGGAAGAGCCCAGTAGTATCAACGTGGATATGATACCCCACAAGAGCAACTCTCTAATCCAACTGACAAGCCCCTGCAGCATAACAAGTATGAAAAACTAATGTTGTAGCTCAAGCACAATATAGGGGAAAGCAGTGGCTCCCACCCCACTGGCAGGAACCTGCCCGTGCTTGGGAATGCACCACCCTGGTTCTTGATTGTGACATGAAATGTCTTTGGTTCGTGCTAATGCAAGGACTAAAATCTGTAAGAGCAACATATTTGAGACAATGTAGCTGGACTAAATTTGGATAAGGTCTGTGGTAGACACACGTTATTGACAAGTTCATGATTGCCGGCAATTATGGGTGGAGAAGCAACAGCTGATTATGATATTTGGTACTTCTTCAAGAGTTCAACTGAAAAAGTGACGAGTACTATCGGACGTTATAGTGTACAATGCCTCTCATTCCAGAAATCACTTTTCACATACCCATCACAAACACTGTTCCATCACACCTCATCTCTTCTCCAGTGACCTCAGTTGAAGTGGCACGATTCAAGAGGGAAATAGGGGACGTTGGTGGAAACAACGAAGATGGTGATGCACCGAATTCTCCCAATAGTTCCTTGAACAACAAAAGCTCTCACAGGGGACCAGTTGTCGTCGTGTGTGTTATGGTAGCCCTTGCCGTCATAGGTGTGCTACTTCTTTGGTGTGCCATGTTCAAGGTTAAAAAGCGCAAAAGGGACGCTTTCAAGACAACACCAGGAGGAAACCTATCGTCTTTCTTCTCTAGAAGCACATCAGGTGGTCCAAGTCCATATGAACTAGATAATAACCAACATGGGAGAACTTTCCCTCCGCAAAGGCGTGTTCAGTTTGACATTTGTACTGTTCAGGATATTCAGGAACAACTTCCACAGTATACACCTCCAACTGCACCACCACCGGCATACACCAAGGACCAACTCTGAATGGTTATTGGAATTCTATAACAAGATGATTAAATGAGTAACTTGTAGAAATGCTTAGTTTAAATGGTTTAAAGTGAAGATAAGCCAAAGAAAAGAGGGAGGGCGTTGCCATGACAACAACACCTTCATTACGTAAGCGCGAGTAAAGCTTTGAGTTATTCCACTTATTACATTCTTTATCAACTGAATCTATCCCCAGAGTTTCCCCCCCATAACTATCACACACATAAACATGTCATTCAGATTTGCTCTTGAGAAATATATCAAGTCACCAGAAAGCTTTCCGGACCTTGTGATTGAGTATGATGACGATTTTGTTCTTCTCCGAGACGCATTTCCCAAGTCCCTTTATCATTGGCTCCTACTCCCCAGAGACAGACATATTACCAAGAAGCACCCTCTTAAAGCCTTCTCAGACCCATTGTTAAAATCTCAAACACAAGAACGTATTGATAGGGCAACTTCAAGGATACTAGAGCTTCTTAAGACCGATCATGGAATCGATGAAGGTTCATCGTACGTTAGGGCCGGATGTCATTCTGTGCCATCATTGAACAATCTTCACATTCACATCATTTCACAGGATTTTAATGGTGATAGGCTTAAGAACAGACATCATTATAACTCTTTCACTACGGAATTTTTCGTGCCCTTTGATGATTTACCACTGGATAAGGGTGATACGAGGTTAAATGCCGAGGTTATGGAGAAGAAGGCAAAGACCGATGACCTGATATGTCACAATTGTGGTAAGAACTTTGGTAACAAGTTTGCCGAATTGAAACGTCATATTCATCAGGAGTTCAAAGAACGTTTTGGCAAATGATAATACTACGGTATTTGACATGCAAGAGAGATGTACTTATTTAGTCTGTAGAGAACCAAAACTATATCATTACAACTTCTCATACTCAAGCTTACCTTCCAACTTCTTCGTCTCCGAAACTTTTCTGACAGCCTTCATGAGATCATTTTGCACAATGTAGTCTCTATCGGCTCTAATGGCAAAGAAACCTGCTTCTGTAATCACATTACGAATATCAGCACCATTGAAACCATCACTCATCTTAACAGCAGCTTCAAAGTCAAATTCACCTTGCTTAGCAACTTTTGCAGTGTGAATCTTAAAGATCTCCAAACGGCCCGCCTCGTTAGGTAATGGGATTTCAATCTTACGATCAAGACGACCAGCTCTTAACAACGCTGGATCCAATGTATCTGGTCTGTTTGTAGCCATAATCACCTTAGTTTGACCCAAGTAATCGAAACCATCCATTTGGTTAAGTAATTCCATTAGTGTACGTTGAATTTCACGATCAGCAGAGGTACCCTCGGAGAAACGACGACCTCCAATGGCATCAATTTCATCCATAAAGATAATACATGGTTCATGTTCCTTTGCATAACTGAACATTTCTCTGATCAAACGAGCAGATTCACCAATATATTTATCGACAATGGCAGAAGCTGGAGAGAAAATGAAATTAGCACCTATAGTGGCGGCAACAGCCTTGGCTAACAATGTCTTACCAGTACCTGGTGGTCCATAGAGTAAGACACCCTTTGGTGGTTTGATACCAACACGTTGGAACAATTCTGGGTTCTTCAATGGTAATTCAATCACTTCTCTTAATTCTCTTACTTGCTCATTCAAACCACCCACTGTGGAGAAATTCACCTCATCTTGCTTAAATGTCGTCATGTTGTAAACCAATGGATCAACTTCACGCGGTAGGATTCTCATGATTGTCAACGTTGTCATATCGAGAGCAACACGAATACCTTGTTTCAATTTGTCCTTGCGAATAGAATTACGACAATTGACAATGTATCTTGGGCCAGACGAGGCCTTCACAATAAACCTTTCTTCATCTAACTGTTTCAATACTTCACCAACAACTTGTCCAACACTTTGAAGTGCACTGATATCCTGCTCAGTTTTTTCAAAATCCTTCTCCAATCCCCTTATACCTAGACGAAGCTCTTTCAAACGTGCATCCCAACTACGATGCTCAATGAGTTTCTGTTTAAAACGAGCAAGTGCCTTGTCACGAGCAATCTGTTCTGGAGTTGGTGCTGGTGCTTCATTAGCTGCCTGTGTGGTATCTTGATTGGCATTAGTATCCTCATTGAGGGCCTGGAGAAGCGGATCGTTCTCCTCTGACATAATGTGTGTATATCTGTGTATAGAATAAGACCAATTGAATCCACTTAGATCTCCTATAACTTAGATCAATCAGTTAAAGACCTCTTAAGTGTTGTGTTCATTTGCCGTCGATTTCGCCACCAGAAATCTCAAAATGGGGGGTTCGCGAATTATAGTTACGGGGGCTACACCCACGTGACATGTGGGTCGGAACTCTTCAACGAACCAACATTTTTTAGTTTGGCGATGACACAGGTTTTCACTATTATAGAAAGAGTTAGACTTGAGGGATAAAAATGGAGTTCCATGCCGTTATATGCTGTGGCAAAGGTGTTAACCTTTCGCCCTTTTCATCTGCTCGTGAAAGTGGTGTTCCAAAGACTTTATTGCCCATCGCTAACAGACCTATGATTGAATATGTCCTCTCATGGTGTGACCAAGCTCCATTTCGTCAAATTAGTGTTGTCTGTGATAGTGAAAGTCTCGAGACAATCAAGTCTGTTGTTCAGGAGTACGAATCTACAAAGAGACCAGATTCTGCTAAGATTAATGCCATTGAAATGATTGAGTTTAATGGTGATTCCACTGGAGAAATCTTTGAACAAATCATCGATTTGGAGAAGGAGAATCTCAGCGAGTATGTATTGCTTCCATGTGATTTCATCACTGATATCCCTCCTGAGGTGCTCATTGAGACATATCGTAATAGAGATGAATCTGATATCGCCATGTCTGTTAATTATCACAACAAGTTTGAGAGTATCGACAAGAAGAGTTTGACACATTACTATACAGTTCATTCTCAAGGTCGTCTTTTAGACATTTTCTCTCGTGATTCCGTTATCCAGAGTAAATTCCTTGGTCTCAGAACACAAATGTCATGGAGATATCCTGCAGCTACTGTCTCTACAAAGCTTCTCGATTCATTCATCTACTTCTTTTCCATTGAAGCTCTCAAAGCCCTACGAAGCGATGTTGAATTGCACGGTCGTTCAATTACAAAACTTGTTCGTGACTTAGCACGTCGTTCTTGGAAACATTCTGAAGAAAAGGGAACTATCTCATTGCTCGTCTTACCAGATCAATGTACTTTTATTCGTGCTGACAATATCGCTGCATATACTGAGGCTAATAGATACCTTATGAAGATTAAGGCTAGAGAATCAGCTCCACAACCAAAACCGGAAAAGGGTGCTGCTACTGTTGGTGCTGATTCTGAAGTTGGTGAAAACACAGTACTTGGTGAACGTACATCTGTTAAGAAGACAGTTGTTGGGAAAAACTGTACCATTGGTAAAAGGTGTCGTCTTACCGGATGTGTTCTCCTCGATGGAATCATATTGGAAGACGATGTTGTATTGGAGAACTGTGTTATTGGTCAAAAGGCTGTGATCCACTCGAAGGCTAGACTTACAAATTGTAACGTTGAAGGTGGATACGTTGTCGCTAAGGGAAATGCTACAAAGGGTGAAACACTTACGAACTTGTTCATCGCCCAGGATGGTGATTCTGACAGTAGTGACGAGGAGTCTGATTTCGAAAGTGAATACGATGACTACGATGATGATGAGGAGGATGATGGTCTTTTTGAGCGTTAATAAATGAATATAACCTTCTCTATTTGTATTGTATTGTATTGTATTAACCCCAATAGGACCAGGGCTGCGTAACCGAATGTGACGTCAAAAAAAATTGGAGTGTTCGATTTTGATGAATCTTTTTTAAACCCCCGTCTTTTCTTTCTTCAAGCTCAATTCCTTACGAAGCTTGAACCAGTGAAAGAAGTAATAGGACGATGGAGATCCTCCCTGAGTCTCTACCGTACTATGATCCACGTTCCGAGCATCGAGTAGCGCTCGTCATAGGTGCCACGTCTGGAAGCGGGTTCTTCACCGCGTTGCATCTTTATCTTCATGGGTTCATCGTGTATGTCGCAGGTCGTAGCGAGGGGAAAGTGTCTCGTGCTATAAAGGATATGACGCATGAGGCAGAGTTGAGAATAAGTTCACTGACTGAAGAGGAGATGAATGAACGACATTCCGTCGGTGTTTTGAAACCATTAGTTGTTAATCTAATGGATCTCCGTTCAGTTGAACATGCTGCCCTGTCATTCATGGAAAGAGAAATGCACCTTGATATCTTAATCTTGGGTTCTGGTGCAGGTGCTGTTCCCTTTGCACTCACCGTTGACGGATTTGAAGTCCAAAGTCAAACAAATCACGTTGCCGATGTATTATTCACACAGAGACTACTAGGTGTACTTCACGCAGGTTCAAGGGTCATCTACGTCACAAGTGCAGCACATAGACTCGCTTTATTACCACCTCCTGATGCATATGCAAACAATGGAATCATTTCAAGACTTTGGCCCGATATAATGTTCTCTTGGGTTAGATACTCTATGGCAAAGTGCGCTGGTATGCATTACATTTCATTGCTCGCACTTAAACATCCAGAAATCCGTTGTTTTAACGTCCACCCGGGATTTGTCATGTCGACGAATATGTTCACATATTGGACTCGAATTCCACTTGTTGGTATTGTGTTTTGGGTCTTGTTCCAGATCTTTGCATATCTCTTGGGATGTACCGCAGAGGAGGGATCATATGCCACTTTAAGATGTGCTTTAGCTGAGAACGTATTAAGAGAAAAAAATGGAAGCTATTTCGGTACGAGGGGTAAAAGGGAACCTGCTGGAAAGTTAGCTGAAGATATGGACTCTGCAGCTGCTACGTGGTTATGGACCGTAAGGGAGTTGAGGTCTAGAAGTTATGAGCTGGACTAAGGGTTGACATATTGGGATGTTTTACATGAGAAGAATGGGCGTTTTAATGAAATTGGCTATTGTTTTACTTGCATATTGCTTTTTAATGTCTTTGCATATACTAATGAATGTTGCTTTGCTTTTTAGAGCTATCATATGTAGAGAGCTGGTGGACTTTAAATGTTTGAATCTTTCCCTCCGCACTCTCCCTTCTACCAACTACATAGAGGAAGGGCGACTATCAAAACCCACACCTTCTACCACGGCGGCTTACACCAGAATTGTCACACATGCTATAGAGTTTCCATTCGTACTCTTTCTCATTCGACTCCGCCTGATTAGCATTGTATGGATAGGGGGAAGTTCGGAGTCTCTCGTTAAGCGTGGTGGCACTTTCTTGACATATGACAGGAGCGCATCTTCTGGCCACTGATCACGGCGGCTGATGTGTACTTGTCTTTGTATAGCCCAGTGGTCAATTTGCCTTACTTTTCCATATTTGTTACATACTCCTTGATGTCCCTTTCCCCATTGGGTGGGTGGTGCTACGAAGCATACTGCTCTCCAAGAGTCGAGTCTATTGAAGTCCGATAAGCGTGTATTAGGGTGAGCAATCCGATGGCTACGATAGGTGACATCTAATAACCTCTTGACTATCACCTTTGACTTTGATGATAATGAGGATAAACATACATCTATCAGTGCTGCTGATCTCACGCGACATTCACGTGCTAAACGCGTAACTTCTTGACTCGGCCCTCCAACTCTAAACCCTTCCCGGCCAAGTCTTTCAGAGACTAGTCTTGTGTCTGAGTACTCACTTACTCAAAAGACACCGACTTGTAACTGTCAATACTTGGCTCGGAACCCAAACTTTTCGTGAAGGTGTTCGACAAGGTGCTGGTGATAGCAGCACCGAGTCAACACCCGATCGCCGGGTACGCGAAGAATTGGTGGGTGACTCCGTCCGATAAACGTGAGATCGAGATTTTTTCTCCTTCCCCCCTCTTAACCTTTGACCAGCCCTGTTCAGAAAGGGAGTTCCTGGATAAGACACCAACCTCAATCGCAATGGCCTCCATCATCGACGGTAAGCTCATTGCTCAGAATATCCGTGAGCGTATTCACGCTGATGTCCAGGACATCAAGAGTAAAGATGCTCACTTCAACCCAACTCTCTATATCATTCAGGTTGGCGCTCGTCCAGACTCATCCACCTATGTCAAGATGAAGCTTAAGGCTGCCACCGAGGCAGACATCGCCTGTGTTGCCAAATCTTTACCAGAGGATGTTTCTGAGGCTGAGATTCTCAAGCAGATTGAGCAGTTGAACGCCGACTCTTCTGTTCACGGTATCCTCGTTCAGCTTCCACTGCCAGCTCACCTCGATGAGCTTAAGATTACAGGTGCCGTCAGCGCTGAGAAGGATGTCGATGGATTCGGACCATTCAACGTTGGTGAGCTCTACAAGAAGGGCGGTAAGCCATTCTTTGTTCCATGTACTCCACGTGGTATCATCGAGCTTCTCCATAAGTCCGATGTCACCATCGAAGGTGCTCACGCTGTCGTTCTCGGTCGTTCCGAGATTGTGGGTGCTCCAGTCGCTACCCTTCTCAAGAACGAGAACGCTACCGTGACCACTCTTCACTCCAAGTCCAAAAATATCGAGACCATCCTCAAGAGCGCCGACATCGTCGTCTCTGCTATCGGTAGAGCCAACTATATCCAGGGTGAATGGCTTAAGGAGGGTGCTGTTGTCATTGACGTCGGTACCAACTTCATCGAGGATGCCACTAAGAAGTCTGGCCAGCGTATGGTTGGTGATGTCAACTTTGAATCCGCTTCCAAGGTTGCCTCCAAGCTTACCCCAGTTCCAGGTGGTGTTGGTCCAATGACCGTCGCCATGCTTTTGGATAACGTCATCATCGCCGCTAAGAGAGCCTTTGAGAAGGGCTCCAAGGGTGAGAACTACTTTGACAATGCCTTGCCATTGAACTTGAAGAAGCCAGTTCCATCTGATTACGAAATCTCTAGAGAGCAGACCCCAAAGCACATCACTGAGGTTGCTCGTGAGGCTGGTATCTTGGCCTCTGAGTTGGAGCCATATGGATCAGTCAAGGCCAAGGTTTCTCTCGACTTGATCGACCGTTTGCAGAACAAGAAGAATGGTAAGTACGTTCTTGTCACAGGTATTACACCAACTCCACTCGGTGAGGGTAAGTCCACCACTACCGTTGGTCTTGCCCAGGCTCTCGGTGCTCACTTGCACAAGCGTTGTTTCGCCAACGTCCGTCAGCCATCTATGGGTCCAACCTTTGGTATTAAGGGTGGTGCTGCCGGTGGTGGTTACTCTCAGGTTATTCCAATGGATGAGTTCAACATGCACGTCACTGGTGACATTCACGCCATTTCTATGGCCAACAACTTGCTCGCTGCCGCCATTGACGCTAGAATGTTCCACGAGAGCACACAGAAAGATGGCCCATTGTACAAGAGACTCGTTCCATCCAAGAAAGGTGAGCGTAAGTTCACCAGAGCCATGCTCCGTAGATTGGAGAAGTTGGGAATCAACAAGACCAACCCTGACGATTTGACCGAGGAGGAAATTTCCAAGTTTGTCAGATTGGACATTGATCCAGAGACCATCACATGGAAGCGTGTTGTTGATATGAATGACCGTTTCCTCAGAGGAATCACCGTTGGTGAGGCCCCAACTGAGCGTGGTCACACTAGAAAGACCGGTTTCGACATTTCTGTTGCTTCCGAGTGTATGGCCATTTTGGCCCTTGCTAACTCCTTGTCTGACATGAGAGAGAGACTTGGTAAGATTGTCGTTGCTTCTTCTAAGGCTGGTGTTCCAATCACATGTGAGGATATTGGTGCCGCTGGTGCCTTGACCGCCTTGCTCAAGGATGCTATCAAGCCAAACATCATGCAAACTTTGGAGGGTACTCCAGTCTTTGTCCATGCTGGTCCATTTGCCAACATTTCCATTGGTGCCTCTTCTGTCCTTGCTGACAAGATGGCCCTCAAGCTCGCTGGTGTCGACGCTGAGAAGGGCGGTGATGAAGGTTATGTTGTCACTGAGGCCGGTTTCGACTTCACTATGGGTGGTGAGAGATTTATCAACATCAAGGCTAGATCCTCTGGTTTGGTTCCAGATGTCATTGTCATTGTTGCTACTGTTAGAGCCTTGAAGGTTCACGGTGGTGGTGCTGAGGTTAAGGCTGGTGCCCCATTGCCACAGGAGTACTTGACTGAGAACTTGGAGTTCTTGGAGAAGGGTTGTGACAACTTGAAGAAGCACATCTCTAACGCTTGTCAATATGGTGTTCCAGTTGTTGTTGCTATTAACAAGATGTCCTCTGATACCGATGCTGAGCACAACATCATCAAGAGGGCCTCTCTCGAGGCTGGTGCTGTTGATGCCATTGTCTCAAACCACTGGGAAGAAGGTGGTAAGGGTGCTGTTGATCTTGCCGAAGGTGTCATCAAGGCTTCTAACGCTCCAAAGGACTTCAAGTTCCTCTATGACTTGGATCTCACCGTTCAGGAGAAGCTTGAAGCTATTGCTAAGAAGATGTACGGTGCTGGTTCTGTTGAGCTGTCTCCAGAGGCTGCTACCAAGATTGCCACTTACACTGCTCAGGGCTTTGACAAATTGCCAATTTGTATTGCCAAGACCCAGTACTCATTATCTCACGATGCTGCATTGAAGGGTGTTCCAAGTGGATTCACTTTCCCAATCAGAGACGTCAGAGCTTCTATCGGTGCTGGTTACTTGTATGCTTTGGCTGCTGAGATTCAGACTATTCCAGGTCTTCCAACTCACTGTGGTTTCATGAACGTTGAAGTCACTGAAGATGGTGAGATTGAAGGTTTGTTCTGAAGCCAATGTAAACAGAAAAAAGGAAATGAAGTGATCTTTCAACAAGTGTTCACTTCTTTTGGTCATGATGTATGAGAAAAAAACAATAACGCTTCAACAAGATTAATAATTACGACTTACTAGAGTAAACATGATGTAGTTTATGAATGACTTAATGAATTAGAATGAAATTATAAGCTGATATCTATAGCTTGGACTTATACAACTGTTCATCATTGATAACGACTAAACCTTCCTGAATGATTGAAGCAACCATATCACCAGAATCTCTCTCGTACATTTCACCTGTCATCAATTTTCTTGAATCACCTGATTTTGGATGTTCAATATGATATAGGGTCCATTGATTGAAATCTGGTTGTTTATGGAAATAGATTGAATGATCCAAACTGACACTAAACACTGAACTGTGTAAAGGTCTATTATGGAATCTCATTACCGAAAGTAAGATGTATGAATCTGAAGTGTATGCCAATGCAACGTAGTTAAACCTTGGATCTCTAACTGGTACACGATATCTTTCAAAGAAGTTAACATCGAGTTCATGTGGTTGTTTATGATTTTTGGGATGATTTGGTAATGATACCCAAAAGTCAATTGGGAATTTGTACTCTGTTGGACCATCGACAAATCTGTTAAAGTATTTCTCAAAGGATTGGAATACTTCATCCTTCATTACACCTGTATCGACAACACCTTTGATAAAAGATTCCTTTGGATCAAGATGATCTTCGAATTTGACATTGGAAGGGTAAGGTTTTGTATGTTTAAGTTGTGGTGGTAGTTTCCTTTCACTTTTTGCCAATGTAAATGATATCATCTCTATAAAGATTAATTCACCTTGTTGGAAAGCCTTAACTTGACGTGAACAGAAACTTTTACCATCTCTTAATCTATCAACTTCATATTCAATCTGATGATCTTTATTACCAGATTTGAGGAAATATGAATGTAAAGAGTGTGGAACAAAAGTTGGAGGCACGGTCTTTATAGCTGCCCATAGGGATTGAGCCACGAGAGTACCACCAAAGACACCTCTTGCACCTGGAGGTACATGAAGTCGTTCACCATTAGTATAAACGTCTATTTTACCCGGTACTGGGACAAGTCGAAGTGTGTTTTCAAGGTCAGAACGTGGTTTTGGCATTGATGATGATGGAAGACGGATTGTATGAAGAAATCGCCTTAGCATGTGATAGAGAGAGCGAGAGAGAGAGAGAGAGAGAGAGAGAGAATAGAAACACAATTAACAAATGTTTAACTGTGAAGTATTTCCCCGCTAAACTACTGAGTTAAAATTCGTATATAACAAGAACCTCGGCCAAGTGGAAATGGACGAAAGTGGAAAGTCGGAATTGATAAAGTCGGAATTGGCTCTTGCCAATTCCGACTATTCCGACTTTTACCGAGGTTAAAAATTTGTTAATGCGTGGGGTGCGCATTGTGGTACAGCCACACCAAATGATAAGATCTATGTTTATTTAATATGTTATCATATAACATCATTATATATAAATATATATCTTGTTTTAAGTAAATAGTAATAAGTTGCTATTATAGACGTATTGCGGTGCGGAGGTTACGGATCCGGTGATATCGCTTGTTGTTTTTTTATTATTAAGCTTAGTTATCTTATGATCCCTGTTTAATGTTTTACTGCGCCTTAAACTTGGTAAATAAGTAGTTAAAAGTTATTTAAGTATAAACTGTATAAGTAACACCGACCGGTAGTAACTACCCGTATCGGATCACATTACTCGTATAGGGTTCAACCTTTTTGGTGGCTTAGTGGCTTAGTGGCTTGTAGAGTTGAGTTCGGGTATACTTCGGATGATAAAATAGATCCGATTATTACTGTACGTAATTGAAGCATATACAAAAAAAGCTGTACTTTGAGGCTGTGCTGCTGTTGATCTTTTGCAGAATCCAGAATCAAATTAGTACTGTGGTATTTTGTTTAGGGCCACGAACCTAAGACTCATTTACGAAATTACGGTGTTATTAAGATAGAAGACCAGGGTAAAAGACCATACCAAGAGAATAATCTTGATTGGTGACCTGGTCAAGGCCAAGATAATAGTTAGGGTATTATGATAGGGTACTTGTGTACCTTATACCTAGAAGATATGACCCGGGTCCTCGGACCCGGAGCTTTACACAAATGATACAAAGCTATAGTTAGTAGAATCCAATCGAACCATTTGATTAGTTACAAGTGATTGGCGGTTATTTTCCCTCCGTCAAAATATGGAGTTTGCGGAAGTGTCTTGGCCCTTTTGTAATAAGTTTGTAATTGGTTTGTCATTAACACTTATGTTTGTAGTCATACGGATAAACAAAAATGTTAATCATTAACTGGATACAAAGATCAACGATTAAAATCTTCAGTTTATACTTTAGACTACCTAATAACTAGTTCCCTCCTTAATTACAAAGCATTTAGTATAAACTTGTTCTTTGCTTATCTCGGAACCTCGGAACTTAAAACTCGGAACTCAAAACTCGGATTTTTGTTTCGGACTTGCCGGTCTTTACCCCCCCCCCCGCAAGGGCCCTTATTCCCGTTGAACCCCTACGGGTTTTGGTGGGTTTCGCGTACGGCTTTAAAAAAATAATACTGTTCGGGGATTCGGACTCGGATATAAATTCTCGGAACAAAGCTCGTAACTTCCGATACTTTGTTTTGGTCTTTGCTGTTCTATTTTTTTTTTTTTTTTTTCTTTTATATTTTGGGATCCTCTAGCTGTAATATGTATCGTATAAAAGTGTCGCCCATCGCCCCCAGTATTTCAGTTGTCTATAGAAGTAGTCTCTTTGTAGTATTAGTATAACAAGCATAAACACATCCTCCATCATGTCGAACTCAGCGTACGACATTGAAGATCATCCGGAGGAGGTGAATAAGTACGATGGTTACAATAACGCTGTTGACTCTGAAGTCCAGAGATTAGCACGTCAAATTACACAAAACTCTCAATTATCATTTCAAGATGATGGTTTCAAGCTCGCTCCAGGTGAATCAAACATCGATGGTCTATCTAGAGTCTCTACAATTGCACCAGGTGTCAACCCAATGCAGAATGTGGAAGAACTTGACCCACGTCTTGACCCAAACTCTGAGGAGTTTCAGTCTCGTTACTGGATTAAGAATTTTAAGGCATTGATGGATAAAGATCCAGACCATTACAAGAATTACTCCTTAGGTGTCACTTTTAAGAACCTTAGAGCCTCCGGAGAGGCCTCAGACGCTGATTACCAGACAACAGTTATCAATGCTCCTTTCAAAATTGCTAAGCAATACGCAAAGGCTGCCTTCTCTACAAGATCCGCTAAGCAGGCAAACAGATTTGATATCCTCAAGTCTCTTGATGGTATCGTTAGACCAGGTGAAGTCCTTGTGGTTCTCGGTAGACCAGGTTCAGGTTGTACCACTTACCTAAAGTCTATTGCTAGTAACACTCACGGTTTTAAGATTGGTCAAGAATCTGAAATGTCTTATGAAGGTTTAAGCCAAAAGGAGATTAAGAAACATTTCAGAGGTGAAGTTGTTTACAACGCTGAGTCAGATATCCATTTCCCTCATTTGACCGTTTGGCAAACATTAACCACCGCTGCAAAGTTTAGAACACCAGAAAACCGTATCCCAGGTATCTCTCGTGAAGATTACGCTAATGCCCTAACTGAAGTTTTCATGGCAACTTATGGTTTGTCCCATACAAAGAACACCAAAGTCGGTTCAGAATTGGTTCGTGGTGTCTCTGGTGGTGAAAGAAAAAGAGTCTCCATTGCTGAAGTTTCCCTAGCTGGTGCCAGATTGCAGTGTTGGGATAACGCAACAAGAGGTTTGGACGCCGCTACTGCCCTTGAGTTCATCAGAGCTTTGAGAACTTCTGCCGATGTCCTTGATACCACTGCCCTGATTGCCATCTACCAATGTTCCCAGGAGGCTTATGACTTGTTTGACAAAGTTTCCGTCCTTTATGAAGGTTACCAGATTTTCTTTGGTAGAGCTGATAAGGCTAAAGAGTACTTCATCAATATGGGTTGGGATTGTCCAGCTCGTCAAACTACTGCTGACTTTTTGACATCTGTTACTTCTCCAAGAGAGAGAGTCCCACGTGCAGGTTTCGAAAAGAAGGTACCAAGAACTCCATCTGAATTTGCTACTTATTGGAAGGCTTCTCCAGAGTACAAGGCTCTTATCGCTGAGATTGATGAATCTTTGGCTGCAAACCAGAAGTCTGAGTTGAAAGATCTCATCTATGAGGCAAAGGCTTCAAGACAGTCCAAGAGAATGAGAAAGACTGATCCATACACTGTCTCTATCAGGTTGCAGACAAAGTATTTGCTTGAACGTGAAGTTTACCGTATCAAGAACAATTTCGGTTTCCATGGTTTCTCCGCCGTTGCAAACTCTCTTATGGCTTTGGTTCTTGCGTCTATCTTTTACAACATGAGTAAAACTACAGAGTCATTCTACTCTAGAGGTGCTGCCATGTTCTTTGCCTGTTTGTTCAATGGTTTCCAGTCCTTCTTGGAGATTTTGTCCCTCTTTGAGGCCCGTCCAATCATCGAGAAGCATAAGCAGTATGCTCTTTACCACCCAGCTGCTGAGGCTTTGGCTTCCGTTATCTCTCAGTTACCTTTCAAAGCTTTCTCCTCTCTCATGTTTAATTTGATTTACTACTTCATGGTGAACTTCAGAAGAGACCCAGGTCGTTTCTTCTTCTACTTGTTGGCTAACGTGACTTCCACATTCACAATGTCTCATTTCTTCCGTCTCATTGGTTCCATGTCCTCCACTTTGCCACAGGCTTTGGTTCCAGGTCACATTGTTCTCCTTGGTCTTTCCATGTTTGTCGGTTTCACAATTCCAGTCAACTACATGCTCGGTTGGTGCAGATGGATTAACTACATTAACCCATTAGCTTATGCGTTTGAAGCACTCATGGCCAATGAGTTCCACGGTCTTCGTTACGCATGCTCTGCCTTCTTGCCAGACAATCCAGATAATCATCCTGATTGGCCAGCCAAGTCATGGATCTGTAATGCTGTTGGTGCCGTTGCCGGTGAGACTACCGTTTCTGGTGATGCTTACTTGGAGACTGCCTACTCTTACTCCAATTCTCACAAGTGGAGAAATTGGGCTATTACCCTTGCTTTCTGCCTTTTCTTCCTCGCTACATACATGATCTTTGCTGAGTACAATGAGTCTGCTAAGCAGAAGGGTGAGATTTTGCTTTTCCAACGTTCTACTTTGAAGAAGTTGAAGAAGGAACATAAGGCTGCTAAAAATGATATTGAAGGTGGTAAGCTCCGTGATATCACAGAACAGGACCATGATGAGGAAAGTGAGCAACATGTCGATGCAATTCAAGCTGGTAAGGATATCTTCCACTGGAGAGACGTTCATTACACTGTTAAGATCAAGTCTGAGTACAGAGAAATTTTGTCTGGTGTTGATGGTTGGGTCAAGCCTGGTACGTTGACTGCACTCATGGGTGCTTCTGGTGCCGGTAAGACCACTTTGCTTGATGTTTTGGCTAACCGTGTCACTATGGGTATCGTTACTGGTAACATGTTTGTCAATGGTCGCTTGAGAGATTCTTCCTTCCAGAGATCTACCGGTTATGTTCAACAACAGGATTTGCACTTGCCTACTGCCACTGTTCGTGAAGCTTTGAGATTCTCTGCTTACTTGAGACAACCAGCTGAGGTCTCCAAGGCTGAGAAAGATGACTACGTTGAAGAGGTTATCAAGATCTTGGATATGCAGAAGTATGCTGATGCCGTTGTTGGTGTTGCCGGTGAAGGTTTAAATGTTGAACAGAGAAAGAGATTAACTATTGGTGTTGAACTCGCTGCTAAGCCAAAGCTCTTGTTGTTCTTTGATGAGCCAACTTCTGGTCTTGATTCCCAAACAGCTTGGTCCATTTGTCAATTGATGAGAAAGCTTGCCAATCACGGTCAAGCTATCTTGTGTACCATTCATCAGCCATCTGCTATCTTGATGCAGGAGTTTGATAGACTATTGTTCTTGGCTAAGGGTGGTCGTACCGTTTACTTTGGTGACCTTGGTGAAGGTTGTCAGACTTTGATTGACTACTTTGAAAAATATGGTGCTCCAAAGTGTCCTCCAGAAGCTAACCCAGCTGAATGGATGCTTCATGTGATTGGTGCTGCCCCAGGTTCCCATGCTAATCAGGACTACCATCAAGTTTGGTTGGACTCTGCTGAGCGTAGGGATGTGTTAAGTGAATTGGACCGGATGGAGAAAGAGCTTGTCAATATTCCAGTTGATGATTCCGTTTCCCACTCTGAGTTTGCTGCTCCATTTTGGGTTCAGCTTACCGTTGTCACTGCAAGAGTCTTCCAACAATTCTGGAGAACTCCTTCCTACATTTGGGCCAAGATGTTCTTGTCAGTTGTTTCTTCTTTGTTCATTGGTTTCATCTTCTTTAGATCCAAGAATTCTATTCAGGGTCTTCAGAACCAGATGTTTGCCCTCTTCATGTTCTTGACTATTTTCAACCCATTGTTGCAGCAGATTCTTCCAACTTTTGTTTCTCAGAGAGATTTGTATGAGACCAGAGAGCGTCCAGCCAAGACATTCTCTTGGAAGGCCTTCATCATCGCTCAGTTTATTGCTGAGGCCCCATGGAATGCATTTGTTGGTACAGTTGGATTCTTCTGCTTCTACTACCCGGCTGGTTTCTACCGTAACGCTGAACCATATGACGAGGTCAACGGCAGAGGTGCTTATGGTTGGTTCTTTGCTGTCTTGTTCTTCATCTACATTGGAAGTATGGCTCACATGCTGATTGCCCCATTGCAAATTGCTGACTCTGCTGGTAACTTGGGATCTTTGCTCTTCACAATGTGTTTGACCTTCTGTGGTGTCTTGGTTACTAAGGATGCTTTACCAGGTTTCTGGGTGTTCATGTACAGAGTGTCACCATTCACATATTTCATTGAAGGTTACTTGACAAATGCTCTTGCACACAATAAGATTGTTTGTTCTGAGGAGGAGTTCAGAGTTTTATCCCCACCGGATGGTTTGACTTGTCAAGATTACCTCGGTGATTACATCTCTAAAGCTGGTACTGGTTACCTTCAGGACCCAGAGGCTACTGGTTCTTGTCAGTTCTGTCCAATGTCCAAGACCGACGACTTTTTGGCTCAGGTTCAATTGGACTACGGTAACAGATGGAGAGATGTTGGTATCTTTATTGCCTTCATCTTCATCAACTTGTTCCTTGCTGTGCTCTTCTACTGGCTGGCTCGTGTTCCTAAGAAGTCTGACAGAGTTAGTACTGAACAACCAGAAGGTGCTGTTAACATGGGTGCTGAATTGGAAAAGAAGGCTGCTCTTCACCGTACAGCTACCAACGCTGCTTCCCAAGCTGCTTCTCAAGGTTATGCTCCTCAAGTGTACAACGAGAAGGTTGGTAGTGAGGAGGGTTCTCTTGACAAGGTTGACAACTCTGATAGCTCTCGCTAAGGTTGATTATCATTTTCATACTTATACGCACATAACATACACTTTAGTTGAATTTTAATGATGCTGCTTATATGGCTCGGGTTGTTCTCTTGCTTGCAGCAGAGGAATGTTTTATAGATCGAAATTACCTCTTTCTTTGGATTGGTTTACACAGCATTTATTAATGATTACAGATTTAGATGAAGATTTCTCTTTGTAGTAACTCATGTATCATATCATTGTAGGTAATGACTTATATACTTATATAAAATGATTGCTTGCTCTGCTGACATAATCAATGGCCCCCTTTTGGTAGGGACACATCTCATATGTTCTTATCAGAGATTCCTTTTTTGATCCCCGCCTTTCTTTGATGTCTTTTTCTCTTCTATTCCACTTCTATTGAGTAGTATCAAGTCATAGGAAGGAAAGGAATACCCAGTATGACTCTCAGCAAGGGAATCGACATCAAGACCACGCTCGATAAGAAGATCCCTGGTGATCAGACGATTACACATGATAACAGGGGTGAAGGTTTAAGTATCTCTCCAGAGGAGAGAATGGCCAAGACGGAGAGTTTGCTTAAGAGAATTGATGCCATGAGAGCAAGTATTAAGAAGAATGAGAAGATGAGTGTTAAGGATGTCTGATGCCTTAATGCTGATCCAATCAATGGTGTGTGTTTCCGGGTGTTTGCGTATGAAGAGAGTTACGCGTTGTTTACTTTCAGTTCATTTGATCAGTTTTTGGGCTGTTTATCTGGTTTTATTATTGGGTGTTTAGTTAAGGTGGAAATCTAACTCTTTATTACCTTGTAGCTCTATAGTGTAAGCATGTTATTAGATCATTATGCAAGTTCAAGCTTTCTAATGGAGAGCTTGTTAATCTCCACAAAGGAATTATCCACGTCAGTTGTAACTTCAATGTTAGCTGGAATACCTCTTTCAAAGAAGAAAGTATTTGTAGATGTGAATGCACCATTGTTGAAATAGACCTCCAAAATGTTCTTATCGACAATACCGTATACCTGATAGACCTTATTGTTATCTGTATCTCTAGTCAATGGTTCCACATAGTTAGACCATCTTTCAGTGAAGAAGTTATTCTCTCTTTGAAATACATGTGATGTATGTCTATTGATGTAGAATTCTCCAACTTTACCGTCAAATCCGATCTTGATAGACTCGTCACCAATGCTGGAGAGAATCTTGATATCGAAATTGGTGATCTCAGCGAATGTCAATGAGTTGTTAGTCAAAGTAAATGTAATGTTGAAATCAAGTAAACCAATGTTGTCAGAGTCAAAGTTTGTTTTCAAGTTTGATGTCTTGTTCAAGTCAACAGCTTCAACAGTCAATTCATCAGCAACATCAAGATATTGATCATCAAGAACCGGTCTTTGGACAAGAAGCAACTGTTCAGTCTCTGGATTAGTATAATCGTATCTCAGAGTGTATTCTCTTACAAGAGACATCGAACCTCTGTAGCCCAAATCATCAGGGACTCTTTGAGCATATTGCCAATTTGAAGCCCAAGCAACACCAATGATACGACCATCTTCAGTGTTATCAAATGCCTGGAATGCATAAAAATCCTTACCAGTATCAACAAATCTTGTTGCATGGTCATCTGGTGTGAAAGTGACACCATCAAAATCACCAACAAAGTATTCGTTAATGGATCCACCAATTGGAGAGCCTGGATTGATGGCCATAACGAGGACCCATTTTTCATCAACACAACCTTCCTTTGGGTTCTCAATCTTAGTCTTGAACAAACCTGGACACTCGTATTGGAATCCCAAGTATCCCTCCTTAGTGAAATTGGAACCGAATTCCCAATCTAACAAGTTTTCAGAAATGTATGTTTGGACTTTGTACTCTTGGGACTTGACGAGTAGCATAACCCATTTTTGAGTCTCTTCGTGCCATATAACTTTTGGATCTCTAAATTGGGTACTGTTAACATCAAGTACTGGGTTTTTGTTATATTTCTCAAAAGTGTAACCTCCATCATTGGAAAAGGCAACCTCTTGTGTCTGTTTCTCATTTTCACCATATAGTGTATAAAAGGCAACGATTCTGTTTTCTGGGTCAATAGAATCGTTAAAGTATCCAGAAGTGTTGTTCTTATCAACGACAATTGATCCGGAAAAGATACCATAATCATCTTCATCTGGAGAGATGGCAACATCGTGATGGTCCCAAGTGAGTAAGTCTTCAGAAGTTGCATGTCCCCAATAGAGAGGTGTATCCCAGACGGTACCATTTGGATTGTATTGGTAATACATATGATACTTTTGTTCAAATTGATTGTAGTAGAGTCCATTAGGATCATTGATCCATCCTTGTGGAGGAGTCATGTGGATGAAGGGACGGCCATCTATCATGGAACCGAGACCTGATGAAACGATTGATGAGAGAGACATCTTGCGTTGATGAGTAGGTTGATTGTAAATCATCGGAGAGGAAGGGGGCGGACAGTCGGTGTTCTCTCTCTCTTTATATATATACTACTACTCCGGAATATTAGCGGATGTCTGTGGCTGGGGGTGTGTCTCTGGGGTGTGCATGTATGCGGCATGAAGGACAAACGGGACATATGATGAGATTCTCGGGGGGTTCGAAAGTAAAAGCAAAAAAAAAAAAGGGTCCGAACATCGTCGTATGACGTTGGTATACTCTTGGCTCTTGATGAAGAAGGTTTTTTTTGCTTTTGTTGATGGACAAATTGCTAGGCCAATAAATCCATATTTGAGAGTGACCATGACTTTTATTGTGATTAGAATTGATCTAAATACATATCATAGAGTAACCAACTCATTAGCTCTCGGAAGCTTTCTGCTCTCCGGAAAAACTTTTGACGCACAAACCCCACCGGCTGTACGTCTCCCTACATCGTTTCGTCTCAGGATCGGCGGCGTTGGGTTTAAGGGGCCAATTAGGAGACGGCTTTAGTTCGGAATGACATCAGTCGAATGTCTCCTTTATGAGTCTCGAGTATTTCTGTGTAGTTTTTGACTAAATGAAATGAGTAGAGTCTCGGGTCAATCTTGGTGGGTACTGGGTACTAAAGATATCGATAACTGGTTAGCTTAGGGAACTTGGGTATCATAAAACATTTGCTATAAAAAGAGAGAGACACACACACACACACACACACACTTAACCTACTTGTTAAAGATGAAGCATACCATTGACTAATGTGTTGATGCATGAAGGCTTGTCTTGAGACACGCAGTAATTATTAGCCCAAATAGCTAATTCTTGCCATCATATGATGTATTACCAAGTCACTATGAATATATTGGGTAGCACTAGGTAATGCACATAAAAGGAGTAAGACATTAAACTTAATGTAAATGTAAATCAAAAAACTTTAGACGTTATGAAAAATTAGTCACGTGATTATGATACTCACGTAACTAATTCTTTTCAATCTCATTTATCACGTGACGTAATATCATGCTTAAGTACCAGAATTAATCAAAATTACGGAGATAATGTCTTTGATTTAGAGTTATTTCAAGTTTACTAGATAGTATATGGTTAGTCTCACGGTCTATCTATCAACAGACTTTGCAAGTATGAAAAACTTTCCATCGTGATCTAATCAGTGTAGAGATGAGACTGACAAGGCTCAAGGATAGATGTCTTAATTAGGTAACATAAGATATAAACATATGACCAGACGTCAGCATAAAAGCTCTCTTCACTTACTCTCCACTAATTACCGTTTTACTGTTATCCACACATCTCATCAATAACCAAATTGATACTCTTTTAACAACAGTACATATATAGTTATATAGATACTAATATATTGTGTTACCCTAGAAACAGTGTAAAGAGAACACAAGCGCGAAAAAAAAAAAAATTAAAATTAAAATTGAGTAATCCTGGATCTCTGATTGGTCAGATTTGTACGCTTATCATAATAATATACATTTTGACGGGGCTGTTGCCCCAACAAACAGCGCATCAGGGTACGGTAGGGCCACCCTAAGGTAATCTGAGCTTAGTCGCTTAATAGTGAAAAGATGGTTCGATTTAATTGTAGGTAATAGTTTATGGGTTATAAGAGGGGAGGCAGTGAGTGAGTGGGTCATTGGAAGTAATTTGAATTTATAGAAATCTTGATCAACTGATCTAATCGGTAGTTGACCAGAAAAATCAGAGTGTAGCCGCCCAGTGTAGTAATATTTCCCCCACATGGACTGTGTTCTCCCCCCGCTATATCGCTGTACGGCTGTCCTATCAGCAGCACTTCGGAATCGGGAAGTCCCGTGATATAAAACAAAACAACCGCCCATTCATAACTTCATCCTTAACCGCCCACTTGGTAAACCCGTTTCACTTTATACACACACCGCCACGACTGTTTGTCACTCTGTGAGTACAACCGCCACATACATATCGTCAGAAAGAGCCTTTAGAACCCCGTCCCCATTCACTACTATTCTTGAGTCTCTTTCCTATCGCAATTGATAAGCCCTTTCACGGCGGCTGATGGCTAATCACCAGAGAACACAATACTAACCCTTACCGCTATAGCATCTATCATGAACGAGCATCGACAGGATACGTTTGACGACGGTGACTACCCAGCTACAAAAGTTTACTCGTATGACGAGTCTCCTAACAACACTTCATGGGCAAATGCTCTCCCTATAAAGCAAGCGCTTTATGATCCTGAGTACGAGAAGGATGCATGTGGTGTTGGGTTTGTCTGTCATATCAAAGGTCAGCAATCACACAAGATCATCTCTGATGCTCGTTTCTTGCTTTGCAATATGACCCATCGTGGTGCTGTCTCCTCAGATGGAAACGGTGATGGTGCCGGTATCCTCATGGGTATCGGTCATCGCTTCTTTGCCAAGGAGTTTAAACACTTGCATGGAATTCAGATCCCTAACGAAGGTCAATACGCCATTGGTAATATCTTCTTTAAGAATGATCCATCTACATTGGCACAGTCAAAGCAGACCTTTGAGCATATCGCTCTCAATCTCGGTCTCTCCGTGCTGGCATGGAGAGAAGTGCCGCATGATTCTAGCATCCTTGGTGCCGCTGCCCTTTCAAGAGAACCAACCATTCTTCAACCAATCGTGGTGCTATCTGAGCTCAAAGGTGTTAATAACTTATCTCTCGATGAGTTTGAAAAACAACACGATAAAAAATTCCAAAAGCAATTGTTCCTTCTTAGAAAGCAAGCTACAAATTCCATTGGCTTGCACAATTGGTTCTACATCTCTTCTCTCTCCAATAAGGTTATCGTGTACAAGGGTCAATTGACCCCATCTCAAGTCTACAACTATTACCATGATTTGAACAATGCCGATTATGAGGCTCATTTCGCTCTTGTCCATTCAAGATTCTCTACAAACACTTTCCCTTCATGGGATAGAGCTCAACCTCTTAGATGGCTAGCTCATAATGGTGAAATTAACACTTTGAGAGGAAATAAGAATTGGATGCGCTCAAGAGAAGGTGTTATGGAATCCTCATTCTTTGGAGAAGAATTGGATAAACTATACCCAATCATTGAAGAAGGTGGTTCCGACTCTGCTGCCGTTGATAACGTGTTGGAATTATTGGTTATCAATGGTGTCTTGTCCCTTCCAGAAGCTGTTATGCTTCTTGTTCCTGAAGCTTGGGAAAATGACAAAAATATGGATTCTAAAAAAAAGGCCTTTTATCAATGGGCTGCTTGTCTCATGGAACCATGGGATGGTCCAGCTTTGTTCACATTCACAGATGGAAGATATTGTGGTGCTACTCTTGACAGAAACGGATTAAGACCATGTCGTTACTACATCACTTCTGATGATAGAATCATCTGTGGTTCTGAAGTTGGTGTCATTCCAATCAGTAACGATTTGGTCATTGAAAAGGGCCGTTTGGAACCAGGTCATATGCTTCTTGTTGATACCAAGAAAGGTATCATTGTCGACGATAAACAGTTGAAGTCTGGTATCTCATCCAAATTTGATTTCAAATCTTGGTTGGCTAAGGTTATCAAATTTGAAGACTTGTACTCCAAGTATTCATCCAAAAACATTACTCTTGGCTCCAATGTCGATATTGATACATCTACAAGCTCTCAAACCGATCCAAGACTTCAGGCATTTGGTTACACTTTTGAACAATTGTCCCTGCTTCTCGCACCAATGGGATCTGGTGGTAAAGAGGCATTGGGCTCCATGGGTAATGATTCCCCACTTGCTTGCTTAAATGAAAACCCAGTCTTGTTGTATGACTACTTCAGACAACTCTTTGCCCAAGTGACAAACCCTCCAATTGATCCAATAAGAGAGGCAAACGTTATGTCTCTTCAATGTTTCATTGGTCCACAGGGTAATTTGCTCGAGATGAATGCGAACCAATGTAACAGAATTCTCCTTGAGTCTCCAATCATGAAACCAACTCAATTCGAAGCTTTGAAGAAAATCACCAGTATCATCCCATCATGGACCGTTGCAGAGATTGATATCACTTTCCCAAAGAGCGCTGGACTGCTTGGATACATGGACACCATTGAGAGAATCACTCAGGAGGCATCTGATGCCATCTACAACGAGCATCAAATCATTGTGTTGTCCGATAGAGCCATCTCCGCTGACAGAGTTGCCATCTCTTCTTTAATTGCCGTCGGTGCTATCCATCACCACTTGATTCGTCACAAGCAGCGTTCCAAAGTTGCTCTTGTCTTGGAGACTGGTGAAGCTAAGGAGATTCATCACTTTTGTGTCTTGCTTGGTTATGGTGCTGATGCAATCTTCCCATACTTGGCCATGGAGACCCTGGTCAGAATGAACCATGAAGGTTTATTCAGAGATGAAATTCAGGATGAAACCATCATCGAGAACTACAAACATGCTGTTGATGGTGGTATCTTGAAGGTTATGTCCAAGATGGGTATTTCCACTTTGGCTTCTTACAAAGGTGCTCAAATCTTTGAGGCTTTGGGTATTGACAACTCAGTCATTGACGTTTGCTTCAACGGTACCGCTTCCAGAATCAGAGGTGTCACTTTTGAGTACATTGCTCAGGATGCCTTCTCCTTGCATGAAAGAGGTTACCCATCCAGATCTACAGTCAAGCCAGCTGGTCTTCCTGAATCTGGTGAATATCACTGGAGAGATGGTGGTCCAAAGCACGTTAACGAACCAGTCGCCATTGCTTCCTTACAAGATGCTGTCAGAAACAAGAACGAACATGCCTTTGACATGTATGCCAAGAAGGAGTACGAGGCTATCAAGGATTGTACTTTGAGAGGTTTGTTGGAGTTGGACTACGAGAACTCTACACCAATCCCATTGGATCAGGTTGAGCCATGGACTGAGATTGCTCGTCGTTTTGCATCTGGTGCCATGTCCTATGGTTCCATCTCTATGGAAGCTCACTCCACTTTGGCCGTCGCTATGAACAGAATGGGCGCCAAGTCCAACTGTGGTGAAGGTGGTGAGGACGCTGAGCGTTCCATTGTCAATGAGAATGGTGACACTATGAGATCTGCCATCAAGCAGGTTGCTTCTGCCAGATTTGGTGTCACTTCCCACTATTTGTCCGATGCTGACGAGATTCAGATCAAGATGGCTCAAGGTGCTAAACCAGGTGAAGGTGGTGAACTTCCTGGTCACAAGGTTTCCAAATCTATTGCAAAGACTAGACATTCTACTCCTGGTGTTGGTTTGATTTCTCCACCACCACATCACGATATCTACTCCATTGAGGATTTGAAGCAGTTGATTTACGACTTGAAGTGTGCCAACCCAAGAGCCGGAATCTCTGTTAAGTTGGTTTCTGAGGTTGGTGTTGGTATCGTTGCGTCTGGTGTTGCAAAGGCTAAGGCTGACCATGTTTTGATCTCCGGTCACGATGGTGGTACCGGTGCTTCCAGATGGACCGGTATCAAGTACGCAGGTCTTCCATGGGAACTTGGTTTGGCTGAAACTCACCAGACCTTGGTCTTGAATGACTTAAGAGGAAACGTTGTTGTTCAGACTGACGGTCAATTGAGAACTGGTTTCGATATTGCCGTGGCTGTTCTCTTGGGTGCTGAGTCCTTCACTTTGGCTACCATCCCATTGATTGCCTTGGGTTGTATCATGATGAGAAAGTGTCACCTCAACTCTTGTCCAGTCGGTATTGCTACTCAGGACCCAGAGTTGAGAGCCAAGTTCAAGGGTGCCCCAGAACATGTCATCAACTTCTTCTACTACTTGATACACGATCTCAGAAAAATCATGGCCAGACTCGGTTTCAGAACTATTGATGAGATGGTTGGTCACTCTGAGAAATTGAAAGCCAGGGAGGACCGTAATACCAAGACTTGCAATATTGACTTGACTCCAATCTTGACCCCAGCTCACTCCATCAGACCAGGTGTTGCCACCAGATTTGTTAAGAAGCAGGACCACAAGTTGCATCTCCGCCTGGACAACAAATTGGTTGACGAGGCAGAGATCACCTTAGATAAGGGTTTGCCTGTCACGATTGACGCTGAGATCATCAACACTGATCGTGCTTTGGGTGCCACTTTGTCCTACCGTATCTCCAAGAGATTTGGTGAGAATGGTTTGCCACAGGACACTGTTGTTGTCAATATCAAGGGCTCTGCAGGTCAGTCTTTTGGTGCCTTCTTGGCTTCTGGTATCACTTTCTTCTTGGAAGGTGATGCTAACGACTATGTTGGTAAGGGCTTGTCAGGTGGTAGGTTGGTCATCAAGCCTCCTGCTGGTGCCTCTTTCAAGTCTTACGAGAATGTTATCGTTGGTAATACCTGTTTCTATGGTGCTACTTCTGGTCACGCCTTCATTGCTGGTGCCGCTGGTGAACGTTTCGCTGTGCGTAACTCTGGTGCCACCATTGTTGTTGAAAAGATCAAGGGTAACAACGCCTTTGAGTACATGACTGGTGGTCGTGTTGTTGTCTTGTCTCATATGGACTCCATCAACGCCTTTGCTGGTGCCTCCGGTGGTATTGCCTATGTCCTCGTTTCTGACTTTAAAGAGTTCAGTGCCAGAGTCAACCACGAAACCATTGAGTTGTCTTCTTTGACCGACCCTGTTGAGATTGCCTTTGTCAAGGGCTTGATCGAAGAGCACCGTCACTACACCAACTCCGAGTTGGCAGACCGTATCTTGAGACACTTCAACCACTATCTTTCCTCCTTTGTGAAGGTTTTGCCAACTGACTACAAGAAGGTCTTGGAAGCCGAAAAGCAAAAGGTTGCTGAGTTGAAGAGAATTGAGTCTGAACAATTCCTCAAGTCCTTCCAGAGATTGGACCCAGATGCTGACGTTACCAATGGTGACATAACAAAGAACCGCACTCCAAAGTCAATCTCCAACAAATCGACATTGAAGGAACCAAAGGTTCTTGACTTGGAGGACACAATCACTGACAAGATGCTTGAGGCTAAGAAGGTTGAGAAGCTGGACAAGGTTCGTGGTTTCATCAAATATCAGCAACGTCACGAGACTTACAGAGCTACCAAGACGAGAACCAGAGACTGGAAGGAGTTGTCCAAGACTTTGAGCAAGTCCGAAGCCAATTACCAAACTGCTCGTTGTATGGACTGTGGTGTTCCATTCTGTCAATCCGACACTGGTTGTCCAATCTCCAACGTTATTCCAAAGTTCAACGAATTGGTGTTCAACAAACAGTGGAAGGCTGCCTTGGACAAGTTGTCTGAGACCAACAACTTCCCAGAGTTCACCGGTCGTGTCTGTCCAGCTCCATGTCAGGGTTCCTGTGTTCTTGGTATCATCGAGGAACCAGTCGGTATCAAGTCTATTGAGCGTTTAATCATTGACAACGCTTTTGAACATGGCTGGGTTGTTCCAAAACCACCATCTTCACGTACTGGTAAGAGGGTCGCTATTGTCGGTTCTGGTCCTGCAGGATTGGCTGCTGCTGATCAGTTGAATAAGGCTGGTCACTCTGTGACAGTTTACGAGAGAGCTGACAGACCAGGTGGACTCTTGATATACGGTATTCCAAACATGAAGTTGGATAAGGGTATTGTTAAGCGTCGTACCGACTTGTTGGAGGCCGAAGGAATCAAGTTTGTCTGCAACACTCAAGTTGATGATTTGACCGAGTTAAGAGCTGAGAATGATGCTGTAATCTTGGCCATTGGTTCCACCATTCCAAGAGACTTGAAGATCCCAGGTCGTGACTTGAAGAACATCGACTTTGCCATGACTTTGTTGAAGAACAACACACAGGCTTTGCTCGATGAGTACTTACCAGAGATCCGTACTAAGATTGAGGGTAAGAGAGTCATTGTCATTGGTGGTGGTGATACTGGTAATGACTGTATTGGTACAGCTGTTAGACATGGTGCCAAGTCTGTTGTTAACTTTGAGTTGTTGCCACAGCCACCTGCTGAGCGTTCCAGAGACAACCCATGGCCGCAGTGGCCAAGAATCTTCAGAGTTGATTACGGTCATGCTGAGGTTAAGGATCACTACGGTAAGGATCCTCGTGAGTACTGCATTCTGTCTAAGGAGTTCATTGGCGATGAAGAGGGTAACGTCAAGGCTATCCGTACTGTTAGAGTTGAGTGGAAGAAGTCTGAGTCTGGTGTCTGGCAAATGAATGAGATTCCAAACAGTGAGGAACTCTTTGAGGCTGACTTGGTGCTGCTGTCTATGGGTTTCATTGGTCCAGAGATCTCCAAGATGGAGGTTCAGAAGAGTCCAAGAGGAACCATCCCAACTGTTAACAATGCTTCATACCAGGTAGAGGACAAGCTCTTCACTGCTGGTGACTGCAGAAGAGGCCAGTCCTTGATCGTTTGGGGTATTCAGGAGGGAAGACAGTGTGCCAGAGAGGTTGACATGTATCTTGAGGGCAACACCAAGCTTCCAGGTAATGGTGGTATTGTTAAGAGAGACTTCAAGTTGCTTGAAGAGCTTGCAAATGGTGTTGAGCAGCAGACGTCTGCTTGATGCCCAGACATTTATTTTTATTTTAAGTTATCCTGTATTTAATAAGAGTATTTTAGTATTTGTTAACATCATTTGATTTATTGATTAGAGATTCTTGTAGCTAATGACAATGAATGATAAGTAGTGGGTATGTGGACGTAGTGAAGACCGGGTGACCCCTCTCCACGCTCGACTGAATTTGACGCGTTAGACTTTTTATACTACTTAAACGTGCACTACAACTTCAACTAACGTGAAATCAGAGCTACACAAAATGTCCAATCGAGCATATGCAGCATTAGAGGCTCTCCAACTCGATAAACCGTCCTCTCAGGCGTCGTCAACTACCTCATCCTCAACACCAACAACGCGTGCGGTAGTATCACATCGAATTGAACGTATCCTCTCCCGACGCAACAAACCTGATCGCTCCCTTGATCAGAATCCTACTATCAAATCCTTCCGAGATATCAGTCGTCGAAGTCTCAGAGCGACAAAGTTTGACATCGACACGTCAGCTGACTCCGATTTCCGCCCCTTTGATAAGAAGAAACTTCTTTCAAGACTTGCAACCTTCCAAAAGGTGACGAACTGGGATGTTCAAAACACGAGGCTTACTCCATTGAGATGTGCTACACATGGATGGAACTGTAATACCAGCAGACAGAATGAGTTAATTTGCTTGACATGTGGTGCGAGACTCGCAATCAAGGTCCCAGAGGCATCAATGGATGATGATGATGACGACAATGATGGTTGGGAGTTTAATATAGTGGAAAGCGTCGTGGACAAGTACCTTCAGGATTTACATGATCGTCATAGCTCTAATTGTCCGTGGAAGAAGCAAAGTACTCCATTGAGTGTATACGAGATTAGCTTCAACACGATGGATGATGTTGTGGCTGAGTTCAAAGAGAGATATCAAAGAAACGTGGACAAATTGCGGGACCTTGACAATATCAATGTTGTTTCAGTGCTTTCAGATGATGAAATTGAGATTGTGAAGAAGTGGCTTAGGAAGCAGAGCGTTGATGTCACTGATAATGATAGCAATGCCATTGAGCTTGCGGTATTTGGCTGGGATGTTGAGCTCCACGGCAAACACACTGTACTTGTTTCCCCCTCCGATGCCAGAAGATTCATCGTTGACGCCAAAGGTGATTCTATGAATCCATTGGACGAACACCAACCTTGGTCCTGCTTCACAAAGGGATATAAAACTCTTGTTAAGGTATTGGAAGTGTTGTCTCACGACACCAAGCCATTTGATGCTACACTGGGGACAAGTAATGACGACGACAGTGATGACGATAATGATGATAATGATGATGATACTAACGATGATGCTGGTAATAATGCTTTGCAGAATACTTTCAGTCGACTCGCCAAGATGAAGGATATTTACCTCAAATGAAGCTAGCTGTACTTATAACTCAAAAAAAGAGTCCATGATCCATTAGAAATGCTTTATAAAACCTAAAGACAAGAAATTGTGATAAACAACACCTTGAATGCTAAAAAAACAGTAACAAAAGTCGTAAAACCAACAAGGGATATAATGATGATCAGACATTCTGACTACCAACATTATCCAAAGCAGTAGCATTATCTCCAGTAACACCATCATCACCTTTCTCGCCATTCTCTTCATCCAACTGTTGCAAATACAGCGTATGATTGACCAAGTTCAAATAGGCATACATGAAGTTTGACAGTAGAACCTGCTGTCTCAACTGTCTTCTCGGATTGGCCAACTTGAGATGACTGAGTCTGTAGAGTGCCCTCTCGACATGAATTGGGAATCTGTAGTCGAGCATGATGATTGTAGAATGTGATAATGGTGGTAATGGGAATCCGAATGCAGAGTCTGTAAACTGTACTGGGGCGTTTGGCTTAGTGGATTTTTGGATGTTTTCACGAGACAGCTTGCGGACTAGGAGTTCACGTTGGGCACGATGTTGTTCATCAGTGTTTGGAGGTTGACCCATGGGTTGTTGTGAATGAGTTGGGGTAGATGGTTGGGATGCCTCTGGTGATCTTTGAGATTGTGAAGTGGTAGTTGTAGTGGTGGAGATGGAGGATGAAGAAGTACTCTTAGGCATCACATTAACAGATTCTTGCAAGCCACGCTGTTGACGGGACTTATCATCCTTTTTGTTGATCAACTTGAAAGTAGTTGGTCTAAGACTTGGTCGTTGTGGTGACTTTTGTGGAGCCTGCTGTGTCGTAGACTGTTGTGGGTACTGAGAGTATTGTTGCTGTTGATGTGGATCAGACTGCTGTTGTTGGTAGTCATGTTGTTGTGCAAACTGTTTCATCTCCGAACCAGACACAGACGAGTTCTCATTCTGTGGGAAAGTTGATCTTGTTGGGGTGATTCTCTTCTTATCCTTGCTCTTTGGTGATGTAGAACGTTTCATCTTAAACATATTGAGGAACTCCTTCGACTTGGACTTATTCTCCTTCTCCTTCTCCTTCTCCTTTTCCTTTAAAGCACTCACCTGTATTGGAGTTGGAGGCTCTGGAACTTCCTGAGCTATTTGAGTCTCTGGACGATTGTACTGGCGTTGCTGTAATGGGGGAGTACGAGGAGCTCGAGGTGGAATCTGGTCATCTTCTTGCACTTCTGAAGGTTTACTTTGTGGGTACTCATTGGACAGCGAAGAGGTTCTGGTATTGGCCCTTGTTGTGCCTTGTTGGGTATTGGAAGATGGTACAGAGGACTTATTACGATCTGGTGTAGAGCTCAAGTTTATCAAAGAACCAGCATGTCTGTTCCTGGAATGGTTTGTTCTCTTTGAAACGTTGCTGATATCCGATTGAGATCTTGCGAGTTGATTGGTTCCATCTTGGTGTAAAGATCTGGGAAGACTGTCATGAGATACGGATCTCTGAGACGGTTGTGGAGGGAGAGCCTTTTGAAGTTGTTGTGGTTGTTGTTGTTGTGGTTCTGGTGGTAGTTGTTTCTCAGTTGTGGTATTGTTACTGCTCTGTGACGCCTTATAGTTTTCATCAGAGAGTGGAGAATGTCTTCTTCTGACCCTATCCTTCTCCGACCGACTTCTTCTTGTGTAAGTTGTCCATTTGTTTCTCTTCAATGAGTTTTCCACGGCAAGTAGTGGTGCATCTTGATCAATATCTTCTTCACTTGCCCTTTGTGACTCTACAGATGGACCAGCACCTGAGGAAGTCAATGATAAAGAGTCAGACGCATCAGAACCGTAAAGTAAAGATGAAGAAGATGATGCTGATGATAAAGATCTCGCTAACGTGACAGCATCAGTGGCAGCTAGACCAGCCATCTCTGAGAGTTTATCCAATTCATCGGTCAACTCTTTCAAAGATGGGATACTGTCTGATGATTTGATCTTGCCATTTTTCTTAGTGATATCATCAAGTGTTGATTGAACATGACGTCTGAATTGATCTGGAGCGATACTTGGATGTGATTTTGCAGGAACCCACATCAATTTCTCTGAATCAATCTTAAAATCTTCATCATCATTATCATTATCATCGGTATCATGGGAATCTGTCGTTTGGTCATCGATGAGCGTTTTATCACCAAAATCATCCTCATATTCATCTTTATCATCAAATGAACTCGTCGAGGATCTTGAAGACCCACTTGAAGATCTACGTCTATGTTGACGTTTCTTTTGGAAGTCTTCAAACTCATTATCAACACCATAAGGTAAATCTGGGTCAATACTTAATGATCCACCCATAGAGAGTCTTTTGAGTGTCTTGATGGCATCTCTCTCTTGTTGAACAGCTTCTGCAGCAAGATATGCATTTGATTTACGCTTAGCCTTGAGATCAAGCTCTTCTCCAGACACTTTCCCTTGTGATGATGCGGATGCTGATGATGATGTTGGTGGGGAACTATTCCGTTGTCGTGTCGTGTCATCAGATGTGTCAGCTCGATGCGAGGAGGATGTTCTCCTTGATATCGTTGTGTACGAAGAAGACATATTGTGTGTGTGTATGTGAGTAAGTGTGTTTCTGAAGACGGTGACAATGGATTATGTGTAAGGTATGACAAATGAAGGGAGTATGCAGGGGTGTATGTGAGAGGTAATAATAGAGATGGGTTAAGGGAAACCAGGTAAGAGTGTGGACACCGGGTATTCTTGGTAGATTATACCGAGTATTCAAACAATCAAGTCCTTGAATACACTGATTGAACGGGATATGTAACAATCTTTAATTGGTTTAGCGAGCCCAATCGAACGACGTGAGAACACGAGTGGGATCACACAAGCGGAAAGGTCTCAATAAAATGCGGGAAAACGAGATATGAAAGAGCACAGGGGGAGTGATTGAGTAAAGTGGTAGCCAATAAGAAGACGACAGTTAAGAAAAAAAACAAACAAACACACGTTTCACCATTGGAAAGAGGTCTATGTGTTAGTTAGTACTGAAGTCTCGTCGTTTTCTCCAACGCGTTTTTTGGACGCGGAACGCGCACGACGCGTTATGATTTGAGGTGAATAGGGTTATTAAGGAGGATTATAGTGTATAATTTAGGGTTAAAAAGTAGATAAGTGTTATAAGCTGAGATCAAAACCTTCTAATAGTCTTTTAAATCAACAAAATATCATAAAAATCAACCAAATTATCCATCACAATAGTTTATGACCTTCACTTGGGATGGAGAGAACCCACTAGCCACACCTTTTCGCGGGGTCACCCTAATCCGGCTGTCTGTGGCTAGTGTAATATTTGATTATGTAATGTGGCGGTGCAAAAAAAATTAAAAAAAAAAAAATAAAAAAAAAATAAACAAAAAACACGCGATACTAAACTTTTTAACGCCCCCAAAACAAATATAAACCCGCTCTTTCCGCACCATCTGTTGTTACAACTCACGTTATTTTAACTGATTCACATTTCTATTCTCTCAAAAAAACGCCTCACACTCCCTCGACATCCAAAAGAAATATTACATTCGTCTCTTAATAGTGTCTCTCACTCATACCCATACACACACTCTCTCTTTCCCCTGTTTGACCCTAAGCAATGTCTACATTACCTTTGATCTCGAAGAAAGAGCTCGAAAAGCACAACTCCGAAAAGGATGTTTGGGTCTCTGTATTCCATCGCAAAGTTTATAACGTGACTGACTTCCTTGACGAGCATCCAGGTGGTGCTGAGCTCATCACCGAATGGGCCGGTAAGGACATCACTGACATCTTGGCTGATGAAATTTCTCATGCTCACTCAGAAACCACGTATGAGATTCTTGATGAGAACTATCTTGTTGGATATCTCGCTACAGCAGAGGAAGAAGAAGAACTTCTTTCGAATCCAAAGCATAAGCAAGAGGTTAAACTTGATGGTAACGATAACGATGATGAAGAGTTTGATTCTACAGCTATGCATGGTACACCAGCATATGAGAAGTTAAGTATCGTTACTGACTTTGATAGAGACTTGAAAAACCACAAGTTCTTGGACTTGACTAAGCCTCTACTCATGCAAGTGCTCTTTGGTGGCTTCTCAAAGGAATTTTACCTCGATCAAGTTCATAGACCAAGACATTATGGTAAAGGTTCAGCTCCATTATTTGGTAACTTCTTAGAACCACTATCACTTACACCATGGTGGGTCGTTCCAACCATTTGGATTCCTGTCAATTTGTACGTCTTCTCCATCGGTCTCCGCAATTTGAACATCTTTGGTGCTTTTGCCCTCTATGGTATCGGTTTGTTCGTTTGGACTTTGATTGAGTATGCTATGCACAGATTTTTGTTCCACTTGGATGATCACTTACCAGATCATCCAATCGCACTTACAGTGCATTTCTTACTTCATGGTGTTCATCACTATTTGCCAATGGACCAATATAGATTGGTTATGCCACCAACTTTATTCGTTGCATTGTGTTACCCATTCTATAAACTCGTCTTCTCCATCTTGCCATATTACTGGGCATGTTGTGGGTTTGCCGGTGGGTTCATGGGTTATATCATGTATGATTGTACTCATTACATCCTTCATCATGCCAAGTTGCCAAGTTACTTGCAAAAATTGAAGAAGTATCATTTGGAACATCACTATAAGAACTATGAACTTGGGTTTGGTGTTACTTCTTGGTTCTGGGATCGTGTGTTTGGTACTTACTTGGAAATTGGTGAAGTTATCCAGAAGCAGAATTAACTTGAAGTCATTCCACTATCTCTTACAACTACACATATAAAACACACATGTTATGAAGTCACGAAGAAAACTCAAAATAAGAAACATCATTTTAACAAAACATCAGAGACTCTTCAATTGGATGAGGCAAAAGGACTCATCATTAGTCGGTCTCTTAATGACGTAAAATCTATGTTATATGAAATGCATTACAGCTTACTGTAGGTATAGAAAGCACAGCTTAGATCTTATACATCAAGATCATTTTGGTGAGAACTGAAGAGTGAAATCAATAGCTCCTGAACCGAGAGAGACAACTTCTTGTGTCTGACCCTTAGCAGCCTCAGCAGCGGAGAAAGTGGTAACACCATTAGCACTGAATACATTAGCACTTGAATCGTAATTGAATTCGAATGGAGATGTGACATCAGAGGAACAAGTGAACTGTTTGTTAGCAATTGTGCAGTATCCAGCTGATGACTTCAAGTACACTGAACCAGTAGAGAGTTGAATCATGGAGTATGTGGCACAGGTACCTGTAGTGTACCAATGACCATTCTTAATCAAACAACCATCTTGACCTGACAAAGTGATGTAACCCTTAGTGGCTGGTGCAGTAGATTGTGGACCATCAGAGGTCTGTGTAGTGGTTGGAGTCGTATCCTTCTGCTTTGGTGGGAATTTGATACCATCTTTACAAGACTTGGAAACTGTAGTGGAATCAGTTGGAACGTATTCACCACCAACAAGTGGTCCTCTGATGTGGAAATAGTACCAAACTTCAGAGATGGCATTGTCAGAGTCACAAGAGATGTAAGGAATAGCACCATGTTTTTGAGAAAGAGCAGCAATGAAGGCATCCTTAGAGTAAGTGGCAGTAGTGGATGGGACAATATCAGCATCTTTCAACCATTGATAAGTTGGAAGGGTTTCATACAATTCAACAGTTTCTCTGTAGTAATCATAGACGTACTCGTGATCAGTCATGTTATCACCATAACATGTTGGTTTCAAAGTGGAGTAACAAGTACCGTGTTTGTTGAACTCGTGCTCCCATAGGGACTCATCATCACCTTTGTAATCCTTCCAGTATGTCTCCATGTAGGACAAGAGTTCTTCACTGTAAGAACCAACGATCTCCTTAGGGTTGGTGATCTCCATTGACTTATCACAGTATTGGTCATATGAACCATCACAGTTATCTGGCCAGAGACCATGAATGGTGAAGGCATCTTCTGGACCAGTAGCTGGCTTATAATCCCAGAACTGTGTCTGAAGAACGAGACCACCAGGAGACTCAAAGCAGCATGAAAGAGAGTCCATGGATGTTGTGTTGGAACACGAGAGTGGGAGGTCCAATGGACATGAGCGATAGGAAGATGTTGGCTCGATGGTGTAAGAGGATTCAGTTGAAGAGGCAACCGAGGAGGCTTCAGAAGAGGAAGAGGAGGATCCAATTGGAGTAGAAGACTGAACAACCTCATGTATACCAGTGGAAATAACCGGATACTTTGTAGAGAGAACGATGCATGATCCTTCAGTCATGGCATCGGCAAGGTTGAAAGCCTTAGCACCAACAATGGCACTAGCTAGTAGGATGAGAGCCCTCTGCATTATAGAAGTGAATGTTTATATCAAAACTTCATCTTAAAAAGTGTGATGACAATCAGCAATGCGGATCAGCCACGTACTTATAGGTCAAGCAGGAGAAACAGGATAAGTACCGAGGACATTGTATAACGCCCACGGAGCTAACGCTGGTTCTCTGCAGTCGATACTGTCGATCGTCGATCTTTGTAGGCACAAAAACCTCCAAAGCAAAGCACAACCTCTTATCATTCGCCAGTTAAAGTGCCGTTTCTGCAGGATGTGCGGGTTTTGGGGGAAAGTGTATGGGTTATCCGCAGTTTGGTACCCTCGTGGGCATTCATTTACACTGTCGGGGACGCATTAGGGGGATGGAATGTGCACATATTCGAAGAGCATATGTAAGATCTATTGTCAGAATGGATGAATCCTGGTCTTAGCTTAAAGAGATTCAGACTTGCGCCCGTTTTTTACGGTACATCGTTTAAGTCTCGGTCTCGGTGCTCGGTCTCGGTGCTCGGTCTCGGTGCTCGAAAGATAAGAAGAGACCGTCGGTTTGCCGGTGGTGATCTGTGCTGGTTGGCTGGCTGGCCATGCTGTGTACTGGCGTATTACTGAAACCTTTACGAGTTACAGTAGTTCCTGTTTAATCTATTTCTAAATAGACAAATGATATTGTCTGCCTGCCACGTTGTGATCTCGGAACCTTACCCCTGCCCAGCCAACTGGCCAAGCATATCCGGCGACCCCATGTGGGCAGGCAACGTTTTGGATACTTATTTCCCAAAGCATGTTTCCGCTTAGATGCTCGTCAGTAATTAGATCATGCTTGTACAGTAAGCTCTATACCATTGGTGCTTCTCTACTGTCAAAGCCATCAATAAGCTTAGTACTATTGTTCACACACCGGTATTGGCGTAGGTTCATAGCACTAACGATGTGGTGAGTAAAGTCCTATCTGTTAACAGTAAAGCTTTCTTATTGGACACAAATTGACCACAAACTACGACAAAGGGTAGTTCTTTTAGCAGATGCATTCATTCCCAACTCTCAAAACTTCATCGACATGAGCACAGCATCCGGATTATCTAGTTTTTGATCCTTGTAGTAACCTGGGATAACCTCTTTCTCCGAGAAACCAATCTTTTCATACCATTCCTTAGTCTCTTTCATCTCAGTCCAGACATGAAGAGTCACCTCGTGTACATAACTCTTCTTAGCTTCATCGACAACGAATTGAACTAACTTCTTCCCAATACCCAGATGTCTATATGGCTCGAGCACAGCAACGGATTCGATATATACACCTTGTGGCACAGAGGAACCCTGTGGAACGTTTAACTTGGCCTTAATAGCACCAACGGCGACTTCACCATAGTAGGCAAATTTGGAGAATCCGGACAATGACGAGGCATAAAAGTCATCTGGGTAGCGTGTCGGAAGACACGTTTCATTAATAACGCGAAGACAGTTCTTGTTATTGACCGTGAGGTCATCGAGTTCGATTGCAGCCATCTCGAGTTGGTGTACAAATTTGATTAATGATGAGTTGGAGACCTTCTAAAAGTTGATCATTGGACATTTACCTTTTCCAACATGCGCGATCATCAAATGATCTATTTGGGAGGTTTGGGAGGGTAAGTTGATGTCTACGTGGTTAATTGTGTATGTATCAATGAGATATTATTGTATAGCATGTCGTAAAAGGCATTAAAAGGTTTGTAGGAGGAATTGAATAGAGAAATGTCTGAGTCCTCTATATTTGATAGTTGGCACGTGACCCCCTTGGAAGTCTAATGAAGTCTAATGGAGGTCTATAGATCACTTCTTCTCAGGAACAAGTTGTCCAACAACAGGGTACTTCTTCTTGAAATGCTCTTCCCAACCGTCCAACGCTTCGTGATCCTGTGCAGTAAGACCCTCGAGATCATCGATGGGCTGATGCCAGTCCCTAATTACATCCATATCGAATGAATTGCAAGCGAGTCCTCTAGAGGCATCATGACCTGCAAAATTGGAATATGGACCAGATGGTCCATAGAACTGACGACCTTGTGACACGTCAAACACAGTGCCCTTAACAGCAATGAAGATTCTCTCATCGTCGTGTCCATTATAGTGAGAAAGGGTACGAGGGGTAAAGATGCCCTCAACTAATGGATCTTTAGCCGCAGCTGACGAATCATCTGTAGGGTCTGAGGTCTTGACAGGGAAGATCAAATTCTTGATAAAGGACATTGTAGATGGATGAAATCGGTAATTGCGGGAGATAAACGATAAACTAGTAGTTATTTGTTTAGTTGGCATCACTCCACATTTCTGTTGGACCATTAGACTTGAATACATCCGAACACCATATTAACCTATAGACACTAGTAAACGTAGACTACCTATTTAGGAAGTCGAGGCTTTAAGGTATTTTGGTGTTCGGATGTTTCTGGACCTCTGATTAGAAGAAGACACTTTGTAATGGTTCTTTATCTCTTAAGTGATGGGTCTCTTAGGAACCTATTACTCCAATCCATAGCTTATAATGACATCACAAACATACAGCTGTCAACGATGTCATCTCCCACTTACAATCGACGCATCCTTGACAAACCTCTCACGGGCACAGTCTCATCTCCTAACATCACAACGTATGGGGTATGGCTCCTCCAAGTCTACACAACCCATGGGCTCAGAGCCCTTCATCCCTGAAGATAGACGTCGGTTAATGGACACTGTGAACAACACTGGTGATAAATCTTCTGTTATGAAATGGAGTGGACAGGATGGAGGTGCCGAATCGTTTGTTATCTTGCCACAGTTTGAAGGACAAGACAATGAAGATGGTGATGATGATGCGTTATCAGAGGATGATTCCGAAAATAAGATGCTTTCTAAGAGAATAAAGACATTGTCAACAATATTCAACCTGTTGAACTCGAAAGGTGAGCTGGATTACCCCGTATGCAAAGATTGTGCACAGTTCTTATTGGCAAGTATGCAATCTCAGTATGATAAGACAAGCAAGGAAAGAGATGTTTATATCCAATTCCTACAAAAATTACAGAATAAGCAACCCCCAATGGTGTCAAAGTCTGAAGAGAGTCTCAATGAAATCACCAGGTTGAAGAAACAAGAGGATGAATTGTTGAAAGAGCTTCAGGATCTAGAGAATGAGAAGGATGATATCGATAAGGAGATTTTAGCTATGGAGAAAGAACTAGAGGATATTACATTACAAGAACAAGAATTCCTCAAAGAGGAGAATGCCAAGGCAATCGAAATCACAGAATTCATTAAGGAACGTGATACTATCACCTCTGAGTACGAGTTCAATCTACTCCAATTGGAGAAACTAAGGAAAACCAACGTGTACAACGACACATTCCATATATCACATGATGGTCCCTTTGGAACTATTAACGGTCTCAGGCTTGGATCATTGGAAACAATAAGGGTCCCATGGCAGGAAATCAATGCTGCATTGGGTAATGTTGTATTACTCTTAGCAACTGTCGTTACAAAGTTGAACATTAAGTTACAAGGATACAGACTTAAACCCATGGGATCAACTTCAAGGATTGAGAAATATGAAAGGGATATAACCAATGCTTCAAAGCCAAAAGTGACAATATTGGAAGCATTCTCATCAGGTGAATATCAGATTGAAAGATTGTTCAACCATTCAAAGCTTGATAACTGTATGGTTGCACTCTTGGATATCTTATCACAAGTTGCAGAGAAGCTAAGGGAGTTTGATTCAAGTATTGATATCCCATACAAGATGAACAAAGATAAGATTGGGAATCTAAGTGTGAGATTGTCCTCAAAGACAGCAGATGAAGAGTGGACAAACGCATGCAAGTTTTTGTTAACAAAGTGAGTATACCGTTGCAGATCTGTGAGTTGACTATTACTAACATTACCAAACAGTACCAAGTGGATTCTTGCCTATTCGAGTGCTCATATCCCGTCAAGATCGTGATCAAGACTACTTAATGTCAGCTAACGTTGTCTGCAGTGCTCTTCTTTTGATTAATATGAACAGGAAGTGATTATTATCATTGTAGTTTATCTATTTACATATCTTCTCTTTCTCATAATTCATAATCTTTATCATCATTATCATTATCAGCTTCAATCTTAGCCAGAGCAGCTATCACAAGGTGAATCCTCCCTCATTAACGTACAAGACACAACGGACAATGGTCTTGAGCTGTGGATATCAAAATCATCTTCAGCAGATGATGGGGTTTCACCTTCATCCAAGAATCCATCGATATGTGACGTCTTCAATCTCTTGGCCTGTGGAGCAATAATCGGTAGTTCAGCAGAAGAGGCACTTCTACTCGAGCCTGTAGATGAGGACATACTCATACTCAATGGACTAGAGAATGGAGGCTTGTTTGAAACAGCTTCTGAAGGAAGGCGACTGGTAACTTGAGGAGTAGTTCTTGAAGACATGGGTGTTGACCGATCAATAGTGAACTTGATAGCAGATGAAGCAGCTTGAGTCCTTAAGTAATACATACCAGTCTTTAGTCCTTGCTTCCAGCCATAGAAATGCATCGAAGTGAGCTTTCGGAAAGTTGGATCCCTCATATGGATGTTTGTGGATTGGGATTGATCAATAAATGGTCCTCTCTCGGCACACATCTGTAAAATCCCACGTTGTGGGATTTCCCATACTGTACGATGAATCAGTTTCAAGTTCTCTGGGATCTCTCGTATGTCAGCAATTGATCCATCAGCATCAATAATACGATCTTTCATCTCCGGAGACCAAAGACCCAACTCAAGCAAGTCATTCACCAAATACTTATTGAGTAGTTGGAATTCACCAGAAAGTACACGACGAGTGTAAAGGTTTGAAGTTAAAGGTTCGAAGCATTCGTTAAAGCCCAAGATCTGAGACGTTGAGGCAGTAGGCATTGGTGCAACAAGCAATGAGTTTCTCAAACCATGGACCTGAACATCCCTCTTCAATGATGACCAGTCATACATACCAGAAAACTCAACCTTGGAATCATCCCATAGATCGAATTGTAGCAGACCCTGAGATGCAGGAGAACCTTCAAAAGACTCATATTTACCAAACTGTTTAGCGAGTTCCATAGAGCATTCAACGGCACCATGATACATGGTTTCAAAGATCTCTTTGTTAAGTTTGCGAGCCTTAGGGCTGTCAAATGGCAAATGGAGAGACATGTATAAGTCAGCAAGTCCTTGAACTCCAATAGCAATTGGACGGTGTTTCAAGTTACTTGACTCCGCCTCTGGTGTTGGGTAGATACCAACATCGATAACCTTGTTCAGATTCTTGGTCAATACTTTGACGACAGAGTGTAACTTTTGGTGATCGAAAACAAGTTCATTATCAACTTCACTTCGTTTCAAGAAAGTTGGAAGAGCAACAGAGGCCAAGTTACAAACGGCAGTCTCTTCAGGTGATGAGTATTGAACCACTTCACAACACAAGTTCGAGGACTTGATTGTACCCAAATTCTTCTGATTACTCTTTCTGTTACAAGCATCCTTATATAGCATGAAAGGACCACCAGTTTCAACTTGAGATTCCAAGATTGAGTGCCATAACTTCTGAGCCTTAATCTTCTTCTTTGCCAATCCTTCCTTCTCATATTTGTGATACAGTTGAACAAATTCTTCACCATACACCTCATTCAAACCAGGAGCATCATCTGGACTAAACAAGCACCATTCTTCATCTTTCTCAACTTTTTCCATGAATAAATCTGGGATCCATAGAGCATAGAACAAATCACGAGCTCTCATCTCTTCCTTTCCATGATTCTTCCTTAAGTTTAAGAAATCCATCACATCAGCATGCCATGGTTCCAAATAGATGGCAAATGCACCTGGTCTCTTATTACCACCTTGATCAACATATCTTGCAGTGTTATTAAACACTCTAAGCATAGGTACGATACCGTTTGAAGTACCATTTGATCCGGCAATGTATGCACCAGTGGCTCTAATGCTAGATATATGTAGACCGATACCACCAGCAGCCTTCGAGATTAGAGCAGTCTTGTGCAAAGTCTTATATATGCCATCGATGGAGTCATCTTCTATTCCAAGTAGGAAACAGGATGAGAGATATGGAGTTGGTGTACCAGAGTTGAATAGTGTTGGTGATGCATGGATGAGATACTTTTGTGACATGAGATCATAAGTCTCCTTTACCGATGCAAGATCGTCATTGTGGATACCAAGAGAAACACGGAGGAATAAGAATTGAGGAGTTTCTGCAATATGGGAGTCGTATTTGAGGAAATAGGACTTCTCTAAGGTCTTAAGTCCAAAGTATGTGAAGTCGTCATCTCTATGAGGTTGAATCATAGCGTCAATAATATCAGCATTAGCCATGACAATGTCATGAAGTTGTTTGGATACCAATGGAGAATGTCTTTTGGTAGTTTGACGGTGGTATTGGTACATTCTTGTAACATTTTCACTAAACTTTCTTGGTATCTTGGTCTTAAGATGGTCAATAGAGACTCTAGCAGCAAGTATTGAATGATCGGGATGAACAGTGACCATTGTGGATAATATCTCCGATGTCAACGTTGTGAGGTCATCATCGGTAAGCTCATTTGGCAGAGATAATTGTACCTTATTACAAACTGTGTTGATATCGATGAGCTTTGAAAGACCATGTTTGAGTCGTTCAAGTGTGGAGAATAGTTCGTCTCTCGAGAACTTAACACGTGAGCCATCTCGTAGCACCACTTGTACCTCTGTCATGTTTGTGATAGATTTGACCTTTGTATATGAGTTATGAGACTGTGGTAAGCTCCTTTATGAAGTTTGAGTAGTTGTGTCAGATTTGTAAGAGAAGCTGAGAAGACAAGAGCTATCCAGGGGGCTGTTTCTCGGGTGAATAGATGAGTCTGAATAAGTCTGACAGTACCCAGTGATATTAAACAAAAAGTAAACCCTCAATGAGTAACCACAACTGAGCAAAAGTACTTAGTAAATCATGTTAAACTACGACAAAGTGAAGGTTCTGAAGGCAAATATGAAAGAAATAAGTCGGTAGGAGCAACAAATGCACGCCATCTATTCTGTTTAGGGTAGTTTCCTTTTTGGGATGTTTTAAATGTTTTTAGTGTTATTAGTACTACTCTTATTCTATCATAAGGGGCATTAGATTGATATCTATAGTATACAAAGGAGTAGAGAAGGCTTACTTTGTCCATCTGTGAGCCTCATCACCTTCTTCCCAAGTTCTTTCAGTGTATCCTAAGATCTTCTTCACTTCTGTGACGGTCTTGGAATCACCAGTGTTCTTACCCAAATTATCACTAATCTTAATTGCTGGTTTACCATTAGCTTCTGATAGTTTAATGACGATATTGAGTGGTTCACTCTTTGAACCAGTTGATAATGACTTAAAATCATTAGTGAAGTTTGTACCAATACCAAATATAGCCTTTAGACCAACTTCATCTGCTTTCTTCTTATACTTGATAGATTTCTCCACATTAAGAGAATCAGAGAAACAGATCACTTTACTAAACTTGTCGTAACCAAGAGATTCATAGTGTTTAGCGATCTTAGTTGCATACTCTTCAGGATCACCAGAATCTTGTCTAACACCGGTATAATAATCAGAATATGGTTTAGTGAAAGCCTTTAAGAAGTTATCTGTACCAAAAGTGTCAGTTAGGGCAAGACCAGCATGATCTGGACCAAATGCCTCGATCCAATACTTTAGAGCTCTCTCATTAGCAGTAGTGTAATCTTGAGTGATAGCAGCGATACCCATAAACCATTCATGTGCAATTGTACCAATTGGTTTAAGGCTATATTGCATAGCGAGTAAAACGTTTGATGTACCTAAGAAGAACTTCTGCTTTGATGGATCGACTGTCTTAGTGAAGTGTGTCATTCCCTCAACAATCAACTTTTGCACTTCGAATGATCTTCTTCTTCTTGTACCGAATTCAGAGAAGGCAATACCAGCATCAAGTAATTGAGATGTCTTGATTTGTACTTGTTCCAATTGACCATCTAGTGACCAGTCTGTATCGACGAAACGGAAGTATGCTTCGGAGACTAGGGCAAGTAATGGGATCTCATACAAGATGGTATCTTGCCAAAGACCATGACATTGAAGATCAAGTGATCCATCATCTGACACGGTGAGTGTCACTTGTGTAGCTGGATCGAGTTTGAAACTTGAAATGTATTCAAAATACTCAGGTGGAAGGTATGAAACTTCCTTCTTTAGAAAGTTAATCTCCTTTGAAGTGAATCTAAGATCTGCTAAAGTGGAAATTTGATCTTTAAGCCATTCAATTGCTGTGGCGTTGAGTCTCTTCTCGGGTGTTCTATTGGTGAAGGAGTAAGAGACACTAGCAGTACTGAAATGTTTATGAACTGCCGCATGCATAGTGATCTTATAAAGATCTGTATCCAATAAAGAAGTGATTACTGGTGTCATAGTGGTTGGTAATACTGATATCGATACGGATAATGGTTATGGTTATGGTTAAGTTGAAGATAACGATTTGTATCTTTTTTCTGTCGTCCGAGAAAGAGGCGCAATCCCGGCAAAGCCGCTATTCTGATGTAGATGTAGTAATTACTAACCAGGGCCACAATGTAGTTGAAGAAGTATCTGATTAGCAGAATGTTAGTTATATATAAAGACTTTATTACGAGTCTTAGTATTTGTATGAATGATCTATTTGTTAAATGAGTCATATTAGTGTCATTGAAGGAGTCACTGGTCACTGGTCACTGGTCACAGGTAACCCTTGGGCACAGGATTACACTCATTGATGATTGTGTGTCAATGAGTTGCTCAAGTATACAAATCTATCACATGCTGACCTTCTGTTTGACTAGTTTATTTGTGTTGGTACACTGATTAAGGAGACCTATACCGGACATTACATGGACATTACATAGACCTCAAACCACAAGACATGATACAACCATAGCATCAATGTTATATCTACATCATAACACTACATAGTACCAAACTCATACTAACTACACATAATAAACCTCCACAATATACTAAACACTACTTAAGAGAAGCCCTAAAGGAAAATCATAGTAGTGGCCCTACCAACAAACACATTATGTCTCCCATAGAGCTCAACTCTCTCTTATATATTCTAATCAATGGAACAAACAACAGCGCGAGTGGTTTAGCGGTAAAATTCAAAGTTGCCATCTTTGAGCCCCCGGTTCGACTCCGGGCTCGCGCATATTGAACTTTAGAACCAATCAAATTGATTAGTTTAACTTGTTTTTTTGGTTATGTCTTGTATAGCCATGTAGTACCACGTAGTGGCTGTATAGGGTATTCTCTATAGATCTTCAATTATAGATTAAAGTCATGTCATTTATCTTAGTAGTATATGTTTAGTTCATTAGTTCATTTAGACTCTAATGAGTTAATAGAGTATTATAGTACAATAATCAATTGTCAGTATAACTCCAGTGAGAGAGATGACCAGAGTCACTGAGAGTCACTGAACCGAGTCACATTATGAAGAGATCTATAAACCAGGATAAACGAAAACAAAATAAAAACCCAATGAATGAAATTATCCAACATACACCTCAAACATACTAACATAGAATATATAATATATATAATATATATAATCTATATAATCAAATAGTTGAGTAAATACATTTATATATAAATCTTTAGAGATAGGTTTGTGTTTTCCAAAATAGGAAATATTCGCGTTTAAAACCCAAAACCGTTGGCACCAGTTTCGTTTCTTCTTCTTGTTAAAGATGAAATGATTTCATTTGATTAAAGAGTCTGATAAAGTTATCATATCCACTTGAAAAGAGTTCTTTGATCTGTTTGTGTGTGTGTGTGTGCTTGTGTTCTTTTCAGTTGCTTGTCTCTGCATCTGGAAGCTTTCTTTCCATCTTTTTATCCTGTTCAGATCAATAGGTACTATCTATTCATTGGTTTATCTCTACTACTTCATCAGTTGACCATAACACACAGAGATATGTCACAGGTACTTTATTACGACATCTCATCAACGGACAATGTTCTACAAGAGAACTCACGTCTCTTGGACATCTCACTTGAACGTTCATCAGTTCATACATTCCGCAATCTTTGTGATCTCCTATCATTCGTTTCAGTAACTGGAGCTTCAGAACTTGATTTAAACTATCCAACTGTTGTCATTATCAATGACCAAGGGATGACCTCTCCGACAAAAGTTGCATCTTTCAATCCATCAGCTAAGCAAACACCTTTGAACAAGTTGTCATATGTTGAAGTGGAACAACTGTTGAAAGAACACTATAAACATCTTGTCATCTTAACTTATAAACTAAGTGATCTGAGTCTTTCACGTATCAATTCAGACATTGAATCATATCATGAGACTCTAAAGAACAGAATTGTGAGGATGAAGACATGGGTAGGACTTAATAACGAAGCTGTTAAGAAATGTCCATGTCTTCATTCCATGACAAACTGTCTCTCAACGATTCTTCATAGTGATTATGAACTTCATTCACAAATGAGACGTTATTTGGAACTTATCAATTCAGAAGTTGACTTCTTTTCATTATTGAATCTACCGAAAGAACATGATTTCTATAAACATTGTATCGGTAATTGGGGGTTCATTGCTCATGAACTAACATGTGATGAATTGACATTCTGTGCCCTTCTTATCTTTCAACATGCCTTCTCAATCCTTGAACCCAATGGTGAATGTCTAAAGCTTGATACAAATGACATCTTGAGCTTCTTATTCTCACTAAGAGACTCATATAGAGGTGGGAACTCATTCCATAATTTCAGACATGCAGTTGATGTCTTACAGGCAACTTTCTACTTCTTGATCCGTTTAGGTGCCCTACCACAATTTGCACAGTTTACAAAGGAGTTTAACATCCATCCAAAGACACATTTTGAATCTGCAAAGCATCATACACAGACTATCGAGTTCAATAAGGATACGTCCTTGTTGGATCCTATTCAGACATTAGCACTACTTGTTTCATCTATTGGTCATGATGTTGGTCATCCAGGTCTTACAAATCTATTCTTAATTCAACAGAAATCACCAGTGGCACGTATCTACTCAAATCAATCCGTCTTAGAGAACTATCATTCAACTATCTTCCAAGATATTCTTGGTGTTCATTGGCCACAATTCCTTACAAATGAACATACTGCAAAAGGTCCAGATTGTCCCTTAAACACACGTGCAATGCAAGTTGAAAGTATCATTGCTACAGATATGGCAAATCATTTTGAATACATCTCTAAAGTTGAAGAGATCTCTGAAGTTTTGAAAAGTGAAGAAAAGAGACTTAAAGTGAAACATAGTCCAAAGCATACGGGGATCATCTTATCATTAATCATCAAATGTGCAGATATCTCTAATGTGGCAAGACCTTTATTGATATCTACCAAATGGGGGATTGTCTTATCAAGAGAGTTTAATGAGATTGCCATGTTAACTGATAACATGACTAAGGGTACCGATATTGAAGATGTTGCTGATCGTCGTGATGGTCCTTTCTTCCCAGCTTCTGTCGAAGAGGCACTAAGGGAGAACCCTTCATTGGCTAAAGGTCAATTGTTCTTTATAAACACATTTGCAGATTCTTTATTTAAAGAAGTTGCTACTGTGTTCCCAGAATTGACCTTCTCTGCTGAAATTGTATTGGAGAATAAGAGATTCTGGATGACAATATGACTTACTCGCATTTATACAAGTCATAGATCATTGATAATCTGTAGACTTACTTCTAGTGATCATTTGATAGATTTGACAATATATAAGCTTTTTATTGTATGCTCAAGTTATGTAGACATCCCCTGGATGATCATATGACTTGAGTCAGTTTACTGACCCAAGCACTTAAGGATATCGGACCAGACTTTTGGTGGAGCCTGAGAGGCATCGATACCGGACCAGATACCAGTCTTCTTATAGTAATCAACAATTGGTTCAGTTTGCTTATGGTAAGTGACCAATCTCTTAGTGAGAGCATCAGCATTGTCATCAGATCTCTGAACCAATGGCTCACCAGAGACATCATCAGTCATCTCCTTCTTTGGTGGGTTGAAGATCTTATGATAAGATCTACCAGAAGCTGGATGAACTAATCTACCAGTGATTCTAGCAACGAGAAGTTCATCATCAATCTTAAGTTCAACAGCCTTCTCCAATGGCTTTTGAGACTCTTTAAGCATCTCATCAAGCTTTTCAGCCTGTGGAATAGTTCTTGGGAAACCATCAAGAATGAAACCGGACTTACACTCTGGGTTGTTGTCCAATTCAGACTTGATCATGTTAACCATGATATCGTCAGAGACGAGACCACCTTGATCCATAATCTTCTTAGCCTCAAGACCAAGTTCGGTCTTCTTAGCAACCTGAGATCTAAGCATATCACCAGTGGCAAGATGACAAGCACAGAATTTCTCCTTAAGGTTTGGAGCCTGAGTACCCTTACCAGCACCTGGTGGACCAATAAGAACCATACGAATAGATTTTGGAACAACTGGAACGAGACCAGCCTTCTGCTCAAGGTGCTGGATTCTCTCCTGAAGCTTATGAACGACGTCTTTGAGTTCTTCGACAGATGACATTGTTGTTTGGGTCTAATTGATACAATTGAAGTTACAGAAGTACTAGACTAAGTTCAAAAGGAACAAGTTTATTGGTTATTGTTGGACGTTTTTTCGGCGATCGGGCGGCCGGGTGGTGTTGGGGTGTTTTTTGTTGGTGGGGGTGTTCCCTACATCGATATATATGTATATGTATATATATATATATATATATATAGGTCAATTGTATATGATTGTATTATATAACTATATCTCTAGTTATATATGAACTTTTCTTCTATATAACATATAATCAAAATCAATATGGCCAAATCAATATATCAATATATCAATATATCAATATATCAATATTAATATTTATCCGCGATTGTCCGAACTCAAGTCAAATATCGGATGAATTATCAGGTGATGGGAGGTTCAGACTTGTCACTTGAAGTTTAAAGTGTTATTCTAATAGATCAGCTTAAGCATAGATACAGAGACAATAACATAGTAGTATAAGTAAGATATGTTAGCTTCACCCGTCACCGGCCTAAGATTTATCCTCCACCGGTCCGCAGCGCGCGCGTTGAAAAATTTGATAGATTTTTAGATCTATGACTCTATCTCTCATTCTCTCTCTCTCTCTCTTGTTAGTTGTCACTCTCTCTAGCCATCACCAATGTCCCATTCTCATACTGACAAGAAGCAATCCGGTATTGCCAGAGTCCTTGGCTCAGCATCTGCTGGTATTTGTGAGATTGGTGTCTTCCACCCAGTTGACACCGTCTCTAAGAGACTCATGTCAAACAACACCAGAGTCACAAATCTCTCTCAACTCAATTCTGTCATCTTTAGAGAACATGCCTCTGAGGCTCTCGGTAAGAGACTCTTCACTTTGTTCCCAGGTCTCGGTTACGCTGCCGTTTACAAGATTCTTCAAAGAGTTTACAAATATGGTGGTCAACCATTCGCTAATGAGTTCCTAACAAAGAACTTTAAGGACACTTATGACAATGCCTTTGGTGCTAAGACCGGTAAGGCACTTCTATCTGCTACTGCAGGTTCTCTCATTGGTATTGGTGAGGTTGTGCTTCTCCCATTGGATGTTTTGAAGATCAAGAGACAGACAAACCCAGAATCTTTTAGAGGTCGTGGTTTCCTTAAGATCATACAAGATGAAGGCTTGGGATTGTATAGAGGTTGGGGATGGACCATGGCTAGAAACGCACCAGGTTCATTTGCCTTGTTTGGTGGTAATGCTTTTGCTAAGGAATACATCTTGGGTCTCCAGGATTACTCTCAGGCTACATGGGGTCAAAATTTTGTCTCTTCAATCGTTGGTGCATCTGCTTCTTTGATCGTTTCTGCACCATTAGACGTTATTAAGACTAGAATCCAAAACAGAAACTTTGAAAATCCAGAATCAGGTCTTACTATCATGAAGAATATGTTGAAAAATGAAGGTATTACATCTTTCTTTAAAGGTTTGACACCAAAGCTCTTGACTACTGGTCCAAAGCTTGTTTTCTCCTTTGCCTTGGCCCAATCTTTGATTCCAGCTTTCGACAAGGTCTTTGGTAACAAGTGATAACTTTGGTATGTGTTAATTCAGTTCCTGTACATAGAGTGTTCGCTGTTTAATGAATGTTGATAGTTTCTTACCATCTTATTTACTTTAAAGCTATACACAAGTGTATGGATACCGTCACTGGAATGCCTCTGGAGGAATTTGACCTTGTTGATGCGATTGTTGGAATCCACCAATTGCGTTCTCAAAGTTCCAACCAGCTTGTTCAGCGAGTAAAAGTGTAAATTGCATGTTCAATTTTGTCTCCATCATGATCTTAGTGGCAATCTCCTTTTGAATTGGTGTCAATGTATCTGGGAATGGAATCTGTGGTGTATGTGGTGACAACACACCAGGAGCAGATGGTTGTGATTGTAATTGTGGTGCTGGTGAAGCAGATGCAGGTGGAGATGCGTTTGTAGTTGTTACAGGTGCTGCTGCTGTTGTTGGAGTTTCATCCCATGCCGAATGTGAGGCGATTGGTCTCACAATGAGAAGATCTGAGGCAATAATGATTCCATTAGGAGTTGGAATGATAACAAAGACTCTATCAAATGATTTTGGTGTTAACTTGGAAGAAGCAGAACCGGCAAGGTTATTACGTCTATGACCACGATTATTATTGTTTGTAGTATCGAGTTGTGGAGTACCAGTTTCTTGGAATTCACCATGTAATGAGATGGTAATTCCATTCACTTGTGGATATCTCCATGCCTCCATAGAGTATGCAGAAGGGTCAGTATCAAGTTTATGCTTTGTCTTTGGCAATTGTTGGAAAAGTTTAGCAATTTGTTCTGGACCATGACCAAGTCTCTCTTTACGAGAACGTTCAGATGAGACACGTGACAAGTTTCTCGAGACTGGGATGTAAAAACCAAATGATACATCTGATGCAGATGCATCATTTGGAACAGATGAATCCATAGAGAGTGAGAATTGAGAATCTGGTGTATAGAGTGGTAAAAGTTGTGTACGATCATTATCCCAACATTGTAAGAAATTAGCGACAAATTGAGTTGAAACCTGTTGAATTTCAGCATCTTCAAAGAAGAACTGCTTGTGTTGCACAGGAAGTTCATAAATTGCCTTCAATTTATTCTCATCACGGATCACGATACCATCCAAGACAACGAGACGTGGGAACGTCTTGGCAACTTCATTCTTATATTGTGGATCCATTGTGATTGGATTACCACCCATAACAAGTTCACGCAAGCACCGGAACTTGTTTTTCCATGTCTCTAATGCTCTTAATTTGGAGATTCGATTATTTTGCAATGCCAAGTTTAAAAGCTTGGGGAAAGTCTGTGCTAGGGGAGATACACCTGTCAAGTCATCGAGATTGTTATCACTCAAGTTGACACTTTCAACCTGGAGATTAAGTTGAGAGGCAATCTTCATCAATGCAGCAAACATCTTACTCTGTGTTGAGACGTTTGTTATGATACCTTGTTGTTGAAGTTGAGGGTCCTGAGCTATACTTGAGAGATCCAACATCTTGATCTGTGGATTATAGCGACGTTGAAGGAAACCTTTAAGCATCTCAATGGTATTGGAAGTCCCCGGTGATGATCTTGATGTGATCTTAAGTGAACGACCAGCAAACCGAGCACCACTCCATTTAACAAGTGATTCAGCATCTGATTGAGAACGAACAGTTCCAACGAGTACATCACCTTCAATGGTAGAATTTTGAAGCGCAACACGTGACTTACGAGATAGGAAGGCAACACAATCCTCTTTAGAACCTCCTTGCCAATCACGAACTTCTATCACAATGGCATTGGCTTGTTGATGTTGATTAGCCGCCTGCGTTAATTGATGACCTTGAAGTGCTCCACCATTGCTTGGATTCGAGTCGTATTGCATCCCTCCATTATTATAGCCGCCACGGCGATTGCGGCCCCTATAACTCATTGTGAAAAGATGGTGATGTAATGTGAGTCAAGTGGAAGTGTGACGTTATGTCAGGGGCTTAACCGCTTCACGGTATATGTTGTAATCTTGAGACTAAAGTGTTGACGTTTCTTGAAGCCTTCGATGGGTCTTCGGTTTTTTTTTTTTTTTTTTCCTCGGCTGTCATTTTGAAACGGGTCAATAAAGTAGACAAACAACATATACATATAATTTAAATTATGATTACCGCATACGGAAGTCTAGTCTTTATCTTTATACACCCGTACACCACATGTAACACATTCTTTATCTCATTGTATTGTTTTAGTGGGGAAGCGACTGTTTAAGTAAACAATAAGACAACTGATCTTAATCTGAGACAAGAAGAATGTCACTTCCAAAGTTTGAACTTGACCCTGCTATTGGTCTCTCAGAGATCAAACTCGGTACGAGTCTTTACACAATGCTTCATCAGCTTTCACATCTTCATCTACAAGTTTCTTACTCGCCACCTCCTGACGTGTTAATTGACCCAATAACTTTGACAATTAAGAAATATGGTATCAGAATGACATTTGATCCCTCACGTCAACTATTGATTAAGATTGAACTATTGGATTTGGGGAAATTGGAGGTTTCCTATAAGGGGAAACCAATCCGTGATAAAGGGTTGAGAACGCTATATGATCATTACATTGGTCCAACTTATCCTGGAAGTTTCCATGATGGAGCATATGTATTATCATATCCTGGTGTATCTTTCAGGTTTGAGATGAAAAGGGAATGGCTTAGTCAGTTAGAGTCAAAGAAGGATGATAAGGAATTGCTTGAGTGGTTGCTTGAGATGAATCCAAGGGCAACTAGCATTGCTGTGCATCGGTATGATAAATGGTTACCGGGGGCTAATAAAGATAGTCTAAGTTTAGGAGCTAGGCTCGATGACATTGAAAGATTGTGTTCGGGGGACATTGAAGTGGATAAACTTATCAGTTATGGTGATGGCAAAGTATTGGTGAAGCTCTTTAAGCACCCATCATTGAAAGAGTTGAAATTAGTGCTTAAGGAAAGCATGCAACAGGATATCTTGGCAGATTTGGGCCCACCAGATGAAGTTTTCACTAAGAATGATTCAAGAACGTTAATACATAGCTCAAGTTCCAAATCATTGGGGTCAAATTCGGCATCAGTCTTCCATAACTATTTCAGATTTGGATTTGACCTGTTATACACGACTGAAAGAACTGGAGCTGTCCTTTCAAAAGTTATCATTCATAATAACTTACCCACATCTGTTATGTTTGGTAAATATGCAAAGTGTTATTGGGAATACACCAAGGGTAAGCTGTCTTTAGCGAGCTCTCGGATCCATGTTAAACCAAATGAGATGAGATTCTCCAAGTCTGGAATCCAAGAGTTATTTGAAGGGAAAATAACAGCTGTTGTGTTGAATAGAAATGAAATGCTTTCAAGTTCTATTGAGTTATTGGAACAGGATGGTATTGGTGAAGGCGATGGTAATGAGATTAAGTGGGGGAAATCAACTGTTTATGCTTGTGATGGTGTTATTTGGGATGTGGTTGATGATTGTATCAACTCTATAACTCTTTATTGATGGGTTTATTACTCTTATAGTTCTGTTGTTTGGTTTCGTTTGGCTCAATGGTATGATATTGCATGTTATGATGTAGGCGATGTCATAGCTAATCTCTACATAGACAGATTGATCGTAAGCTCGTTTAAATGACAATATATGAATGTAATGGAGTGGAAAGGAAGGTAAAGGACTCAATAATAACTTCTCTTGTCCCAGAGATCATCCTGGATGAAACTAACAAGTACTTTACTACCCGTTTGCAATAGAGGGTGGCCAGCCACCGTCTGTAAAAACTTCTCTAAACCTGCTCTTCTCTGTTCAATCACCTCATCACTGAATCTGTTTGTAAACACTTTACCAGGTAATTGAGGGATAACAACACGTGAACTCTCTGCCTCGAGCAGTGACCGGAAGGATTCAAAGTCTGAATAACGTCTTCTCACAGAACTCTGTTTTAGACGAAAAGCAGGGATATTGGTCCTGCAAACAATCTCATAGTCTGTATACATGTTTCTTCCATAATCATGAGTCCTTGGGTTAACCACTTCAATCTCTAAGAAGTTCTCTGGTTCTCCATAGAGTTCATCAAATGTCTGTTCTTTAAAAGTCTTCTTTGCCGAAGCGTCCTTTGACGACTGTTGCGACTGATGCTGATGTTGATGTGATGTAGCTGGACTCAAGGCCTCCTGTGCCTCTGTATCAAATGATCTAAATCTATGAGCCATGTTGTTTGGTCTATAGAGAGTAGTATATAAGTGAGTAAGGTCATTCATTAATAGTCATTTCGAAACACCCGCGAAACAAAACGTCGTCGACAAACGCAGGAACAAACAACATAAAACAGCATTCTCCTTGGATTTACACCTTCATAACTCTTATCTTGTACTCTTACATTCTTAGAGGTAACTTGGATACTCTAGAATAGTTACAGACTTCTTTATTGCTCGAAAAAACAAGCGAAAATGGAGGATCAATACGAGACTTACCTTAACGAGGAGCAGATGATGCTTCATAACCAACTCCCCGAAGACCAACAACAACAGGAACAACAACAACAGCAAAGGGAACAACAGCAGCAGCAACAGCAACAAGAACAAGGACAACAACAGAATGATCCACAGGTTCAGGTCGAGCACGATGTCGAACAAGGTGATGATATGATGGGTGACTCTGTGTTTGCCAACGTTGGTGCTGGACTCATGGGTCATTATCGTAACATGATGATGGCTTATTGGCAAGAGACTATTAATGCTATTGAACATGAAGATCATGATTTCAAGAACCATCAACTTCCGCTTGCACGTATTAAGAAAGTGATGAAGACAGATGAAGAAGTGCGGATGATCTCAGCAGAAGCTCCAATTCTCTTTGCTAAAGGTTGTGATATCTTCATCACAGAGCTTACAATGCGTGCTTGGATCCATGCTGAGGAGAACAAACGCAGAACACTCCAACGTAGTGATATAGCTGCTGCCTTACAGAAGTCTGATATGTTTGACTTCCTCATTGATATTGTGCCTCGTGATGATGATAGACCCAAGAGACATTCAACTTCAGAGAGACAGAACTCGATGGGGTTCACATCAAGTGGACAACCACAACCTCCATCATCTTCATCTTCTTCGTCTATAGCAACACAACCATCAGCTGCTCAGCGAGCTGCCCAGCAAGTTCCTCAGTCGACTCAACAGTCAACACAACAGCCAACACAACAACAACCTCCTTCTGCCTCTAACTCTGTACCAGGCCCAAACTCAGCTCAACAAGTGACAAATAACCCCCCACAACGAGGATATGATCCTACTGAATACCCTGGTTATGCCGACATGCCGTATGAAAACAGGTACTAATGTACCTAATGTACCACCTTCAACCCTTTTGCCTATGTGTTACGTCTTTTGCCTGTCTAATTAAGTCTGTTTTCCTCTCTATTTCTCTGTCTATTTCTCTGTCTCTTCTTGTATTACTTCTATTTGATGTCTCATGACTTGCTGTATATATGTAGATTGATCACCTCGATGGTCCAATCGTGACCAATTCAGCACGACGTACACGCTTGACTCTTCGTGTACTCTCATCAAACTCTTCTCCAGTTATTGGGTTAAACCCATTAACTTGAAACTTTTCAATCTTGTTCGATCCTAAACATACAACACTTGGACTTTGATTCCTTGATGGTCTCAAAGGTTTATAAGGCTCATCAACAACACTAGCGATAAATGATTTGAGTCTAGGTAGTTCAAACTCAATGATCTCTAATGGTCCCTTAGAAGAGGACGTTACTTCCAATGACTCAATCTTATAGTGTTTCAATCCACGTAATGGTTGAGGTATCGTGGTATGTAGTTCAAGATTGATAATGTTTGGGAACATTGTAGATATTGAGTCACTTATCAAGTTGAGGTCACTCTGGATGTGATGTAGTCTCAATGTTTGTAGTGAAATCAACTCTCTTGATGGCACGATGAGCTTTCCTCTACTGCAATTCAACGAAAGACTGGTCAGATGTGGTAAGTTGTAGTAACCCTCTGGAGCTGAAGGTCTGCTGCCCAATGGATCAAGACATCTGAGTGTCTTGATCTTTGTTGCAAGTTTGAGAAAGTTTGTACAATGTCCAATGTCAAGTTCTTCAACGTTGCTTAAGAAGGATAAATTGACCTTTGATTCACCAAACTCAACATGGGAAAAACGAAGCACTGCACTTTGGACTTTGTTCAACTCTTTTTGAGGCATAAAACGTTTCAAACAGGTTCCACTAAGCTCGATATGTTTCAAGTTTGGGGTATAAAGTCTCTCGATATCAATATCATGATTTGAATCAAAATTATCAGCACAGAGTGTCTCCAACAATGGGGAATAGAGACCTTGGATTATACCGATATCATGAAGTCTTAACTCTTTCAATCGTTCAAATCTAGCATTCGTCATATGTACTGTTAACAACGTAGCATTGTGCAATTGACTTAAAGATGAATCCCAAGTAATGACTTCCACTTTTGGCCATGTCAGATTATGCCATGCAGTAACATCTTGGATATGTTTCACAATGACTTGAGTAGCAGGAACAGTGTCAAAGTTTACAATTCTCTTTATACTCCACATTGTCCCGGAGACACGAATCGTCTTCAATGAACTTAGTTCCAATTTCATTGCCCCATGATCTCTAAAATCATCCTTGGATTGAATCGAGATTGCATGGGGGAATCTCAATAGTGGAAGTCTCGCTACGGGATCAGAGTCCAGTATTATAGATGTGACATCTTTAAATGTAATGGATTTCACATGAAATCGATCCCATTCCTCATTATACTGCTCATCATAGATATCATCCCATGATTGACTTGTGTTGGGCATCGTGATATCAATCATATCATTGATACGTGAGGAGTGAAACACATGGGGCACATCACGGATCGATATGTGTACATTAGAAAAGCTTCTCAATGCTTTAGATAGCTCAGTGCGGTTATCTTTATAGTGCAACTCGACAATGAGATATGGTAGCTTCTTCGCCTTAGATATGATCTCTGAGGGGATCTTATGGTCCAGTGGTATGATAAATTTCGTTTCAATATGGTTAAATTCGGAATCAATCGATAGATCAACATCACTAAAGAGTCCAACGAGACTCTTTAGCCGATCCTTGAGGATATAAGATGCGATACAGAGGTTATGGATGTCCTCTGGCCAGAGCTTATCAATGATAGAGAGCCATATTTCGTTCGGTAGATTGCAGAATATGGTGGTCATCTGACATGGTGTTCCTAAGAACGATTCAATTGTCACTCAGACAGATGATACAGAGTGATAGAGAGCGATATAGATATATTGATAGTGATAGAGATAGAGATATTGTTTATGGCTCATAGATCCAAAGATAGTCGTTCGCGAGGGGTCTATTCAATATATAGTCTATATTTAGATAAGACTACTTCATTAGGAAGTCTACGCATGGATGCGTCGTGTGCATATCAAGGGGATTGGTAGGGCCAACATCCTGCTTTAGCGCGTTAGGGGATCAGATACGCAAATGAGTCCTTTGGAGTAGTGCAAGTGACTTATCTTAGTACATTAAATGAAATATAGAGCACAGAATAACATAGATGTCAACTAAAACTTATGTATAATCCATTATTAAACCTAAATGACTTGCCGATAACGATTCCCGTAAGCTCCGAGATCCCCCGCAACTGCGCGGTGTCTCTTGAGGAGGCGAGTTGAATCGGCCCCTTAAAACACATAGCAGATCTGAGATCTTTAGAGATAAACGAGAGCAGTAACAGACAGACACTGTGATCTTGCAAAGGGAAGAGCTGAGTGGTATCCGGATCACTGGACCCCCACGACCCCATATTCTATTCGTCATGGACAGCCATATCTCTGGACCAACCCCTTACTATAGGGATAGTTGCACAAGAGATAAGCAGCAGTCGCCTGTCACGGAACCACCAGCGTGTGATGTGCTTATTATTCAACTTGAGCTGCTTTTTGGATCACTGGCTGGACCTGAGCATCGTGTTCTTTTGCAGATGACACATAGACAACCCATTGGTCGTGCCTTCCAATTCTACGCAGGTTATATGGGACTCCCGGCAAGTCTTCATGGATTACAATTTTCACTCCTTGATTCACCGATCCAACCGCTGAGGAGTCCCACATCTCTCAATATGGAACAAGGGGACGTCATACGTGTTAATCAGGCTGGTGATTACGTTCCGACACTTGCACAGCTTATTGGTACTTCGTCCCCCTCCAGGGGACTCTTTAAGTGTAATCATCGGGGTTGCGGTTTAGTCTTTAAGGAGAATTCTGATGAATTACTTAGGCATATGAATGTCCATTATAACACACAGGGTCTTTTCTACTGTCCTGATCCCAAGTGTCCTCTAGTTTTCACTTTAGAAGTTGAATTGGAGGCACACATGGCACAACATCAAGTCATCTCAGGACTCATGGAACTTGCAAGTATTTCACGAGATTCATCTAATTTACACCTACAGGCTCCAACAAAGCTTAGTCCCATTCTCAACAGATCTGTACTGGAGCAGCAGCCTTCGTTCGCATCTTTCAATACCCCTCGATCATCCATAACTACACCTATCGTTCCAATACCATCTACAGGACATCAACATTCATCACCCTCAACACAGATCACGGAAGGTACAGGTCTTTTCACCCCACAGACCAAATTTATCAATCAATACTCAAGCCAACATATGATCCCGTCTTCACCACCTGTACAGATGAAATCATTAAACTCCACATCAGACCCAATCACAATGGGGGACCTCACCACTACAGAGCATTCCAATAACTCCCACAGTGTTCCACAGGGTATCCCAATAAATCCCAGAATCTCAAATCCCATTATCAAAGAAGAATCACCCAACAACAGCGATATCATCGTACACTTCCAGAAACATCAGAATGGATACACAAACAAGCCAATCTCATACAGTATTGAACCGGATGAGAAACTTGAAGATGCATTCCACAAGTACTTAGATCAACGTTCTGATGGAATCATATCACTGAGACGATATATCTTTGTCCATAATGGTGACTTGTTGAATAAGGATCAAACTGCAATGGAAGCTGGGATTGCCACTGGTGATCGAATTAAGGTGTTTTTAAGAGGTGATAGTGCAATTGAAGAGTACATGGCTGAATGGAGACAAAAGAAAAACCAGGAAGAACAAGATCAAGAGCCACATACTATGATTGAGCCAACTTTCACGTGTAATGGTTGTGGTGAAATATTTGCAAAGAGAAGTCAACTAGCGGATCATAAGAAGAAAGCCCATGGTCAAAAGACGGATGCTGTTGATAATAAGCATGGTATCCCAATGAAGAGAAGCTCAACAACAGGTGCCGAAGTTAATGTCAAATCACAAAAGCTTAAGAAACTTTCTAATCCAGATCGTCCATATGTTTGTCAATACCCTAAATGCGGTATGGATTTCAAAAGGTCAGAGCATTTAAAGAGGCATTTCCATTCAAAGCATTCAGCTTCCAAGTTTTACACATGTCCTGTCAATGGTTGTAATCGTGCATTTACACGTAAGGACAACAGAAATCAACATTTGGGTAAACATATTCGTGCTAAGGAAGGTATACAAGAGATGGTTGATGCCGGGTTGTCTAGTTTTTTGGCACATGTTAGAGGCTTGAAGATTCCTCCAGCATCAAATGGAATTGCTTTAGATACGGATGTCACGAGGAATGCTTCATCATTGTCTCCGGAGTATGGTGCTAGTGTTGATGTTGAGTCTTCTCCTATTGGAGTTACTGCATCTCCAAGACCTGGATCTACGACACAATTGGATGCATTGTCGAGTGTTGCACTTGATATGGAGGAGTCAGATTTTGATGATGATCACAATGAGAATCGTCCACAATCTTCACCTAAGGACAATAATGGACCTACTACAGGTATTAGGACCAGAAGGACATCGACACAGCAAACGAAATCATCACCAACAACACACCCAAAGCGACATTCGTCCCCAACACGTTCTATTTCATCCCCCATCATGCTCTCTAAAAGACATCGAACAAGATCTTCAGGTTCCCTTTCAGATATCCATGACGTTCTTCTGATGGATAACCAACGCAACGAATTGCACAATATAACCTCAACAAGTACAACACATACATCAAGCCCCTATGAGCAAGTGCTTTCCTTACCTCGTCAACCACGTCTCTGTGCTCATTGTGGTACGAGTCAGTCGAGTCAATGGAGAAACGGAGCAGAGGGAGAGAAGTTGTGTAATGCATGTGGACTATATGCTGAGAGACATGGACGGATGAGACCATTGGATGCTTCACCACACTCCCTAAGGTTTGTTCAGATGAAGTCCAAGAAGTGACCGGTCAGTATCAAGATATATCAAGATATCTACTTTTCTGCTAATGATGCTACACAAAATATTGATGATTAATGGGTATAGAATGGAAGCGTAGTACCACTTGACTTCCTCATTAGGCAAACATAATATTAATTATACTCTACCAAAGGAAGATAATACCCCACGCCACACCCGAACACCACAACCCCCTTTCGCTGGAATCTCTCACATGTTTGCGCATCCCATTTCTCCTTATAAATCCCCTTATTAGTTGGTTTGCTTGCTGTTGCTCGGTTACATAAGACAACTCACGTTTGCCACAGGCCATTGACCTACACCAAGGACTAAAAAAAGTTTTTGGTCTAGAGCATGTTCCATAAGAGAAGTGCTGTTTCACTGCTGTCTGTCCGTAATACTCTTCGACTCCGCACTACAACTACAAGACCAGTTTTAGCCCTAAGACAAACACCATATAATATCACAATGCCATTGAGACCATTGCTCACCATCTCGAACTCGATTCTCGAGTCATTGAAGAAGGAGGAGATCTTTGAAGATGTTTTGCCACAATTTACACCAAAGGGATTACTTCAAGTTTCATATGGGGGTAATAATGAAGTTGCCCTAGGTAACACTCTTTCGGTTGCTGAAACCCAATCCAAGCCAAAGGTTCAGTTTGTGCTTGATGCACCAACCAATTCAAGTGAAGAAGGTGTCAACATCACTGAACAGGACCGTTTCACCTTGGTGCTTACAGACCCAGATGCTCCATCTAGAACTGATAAGAAATGGTCTGAGTATGCCCATTTCATTGCCTCTGACATCTCTTTGAAGAACACAGCTGATGCTGGTGCCGATTTCCTCGCTGCTGAGATTGATCTAGGTGCACAAGGTAAAGAGCTTCTCGAGTACGTTGGACCAGCTCCACCAGCGGGTACTGGTAAACATCGTTATGTGTTTTTGTTATATAAGCAGGCTGGTGTCTCACCACAGGCTCCAAAGGATAGACCTAACTGGGGATATGGGTCCCCTGCTACAGGTGTGTTGAAGTGGAGTGAGGAGTACTCTCTAGAGCCATGGGCAGTCAACTTCTTCTATGCTGAGAACAAGGGGTGATCAATTCCTTATCCATTGACCTTTTTCAGCTGGCTCAGTCTGCACCTGATGATTTAAGATAAGAGATGAACATATGATACGAGATATTGAGAATGTAGCAGAGAAATGCCCCCCAGAACTATCACCATTTCGGATCTCGGCCTTTGTTGCCGCGAATGTGTCTCTCGGGCCCAACTGAAACTCCACTGATCTTCAAAGCCTCGTTCGTTGGGATATTACGGGTGGTGATTGAAGAAAGAGCCTTATTTACACATAAACAGATCAGTTGGTGCCCTTCCAACTCAGATATCGAACGAAGAAACTTTAAAAGATGTTCCCTGGTCAACAAAGAAACAACCAGTACCAACAGGCTCCTCCACAGTTCTTCCAACAACAGCAGCAGCAGGGGTATAACCGTCCACAGGCCCCGATCCCTGCCCAGCAAATGACACAGCAGGAGCTCGAGCAGTGTGCACAGACGCAATCGCTCTACCGCATTGAGGATGACGGTTCTGCTGATCAAAAGGTGCAAGAGGCTGAGCATGTACAAGCACCAACGACAGCACCACAGTCCTTTGGTGTACAGGGTTATGAGTACAAGTATTCCAACTGCACTGGTCGTCGTAAGGCCTTGCTCATCGGAATCAACTACATTGGTACCAAGGCCCAGCTTAAAGGATGCATCAATGACGTGAACAATGTGAAACAGTTCCTCGTGCAGCATGGTTATGCTGAGGGCGACATTGTGGTACTCACCGACGATCAGACACAGATGGTGAAGGTTCCAATGCGTGCCAACATCATCAAGGCTATCGGATGGCTTGTGAATGGTGCTCAGCCGAACGACTCGCTATTCTTCCATTATTCGGGACACGGATCTCAGGTTCCTGACCAAGATGGTGATGAGGAAGATGGTATTGATGAGACGATCGTCCCGCTCGACTACGAAACAAGTGGCCAGATCATTGATGACGAGCTCCATGCTAGACTCGTCCAACCTTTACCAGCAGGTGTCAGACTCACAGCATTGTTTGATTCGTGTCACTCGGGTTCTGTCCTTGATTTGCCTTACACTTACTCTACCAAAGGTGTGTTAAAGGAGCCAAATCTTGCCAAGGAGGTTGGTGAGGGACTTCTCCAGGCTGCCAAGTCCTACATTATCAACGACCAGACCAACATGCTTAAGGGTCTTAAGGCTCTTGGAGAGATGGTGATGAAAGGTGGCCCAAACGAAGATGCATACGAAAAGACTAAACGTACAAAGACTGCCCCAGCAGATGTTGTGATGTTCTCTGGATCTAAGGATGATCAGACTTCTGCAGATGCTAATGAAGGAGGTGTTCCAACAGGTGCCATGTCCTTTGCCTTCATAAAAGTGATGAACAAGGCTCCACAACAGACATATCTGTCTCTTTTGCAGAATATGAGAGAGATCATGGTGGACAAGTACACCCAAAAGCCACAATTCTCTGCATCCCATCCAATTGATGTGAACTTACAGTTCATTTTCTGAGCATATATACCTTCTGATTTAATCATTAGACTGTTGATTGGGTGATGTTCGTAGATGGAGACCCATTGGACCAATCAGAGCGCGCGAAGTCAGTATGACCAGGGCCCTTTGATGGTGGTTGGCCACATTTTGCTATTGTTAGGGCCGTTTTCTTTAGACTAATGGTGAATTATGAGATTTTAGTATATCAATTGACCCTTCAATATTCATAAATACTAAAAAGAATAACTATCATCACCTAAACTCCACCTCTATACGTCTCACAAGATCTCATCGCGGGAAACAAACAAGAAACATTAAGGTCTCTAGATCATTCATCCCACTCATTTGGATCACAACGAGTAACCCTATCACTCTCATCTACTGAACAACCTTCCAATGTCACACGGTAATCACCACAAGTCAACACCGACAGCTCTCTCGCCAACGCCCAGCGATATTCACGAGGTGGCCCCGATCCCCATAAATCTCTCATCAGAAGACTTGCTCGAACCTGAAGACGCTCCTCCTCCACCGTCACCGCTTGCCAAACGACTATCCTCGTCCCTGCCCATTCTTAATTCCATCCAGAAATACTCTTCTATCTCCTTTACCGTATTCTCTCTCATCCACGGGGCCTCTGTCCTTGTCGCCCCGGCAATCTCTCCTTCTTTCTCAGACGAACTCATATCTCTTGGCCGTGCCATTTATCAGGCCCCCGGACTAGAAGAGCTCCTCGTCTTCGGATCACTCACTGCACACGTTCTCTCTGGGCTCTCTGCTCGTCTGGTACGTGGATGGATCTACCGTATTCATCACGATGAGGGGAAAGCTGAGCGTCGTCGTCGTCGTGCCCAAAAGGCCAAGCGAAGCACTTCATTCGTTGGGAGACAAGAGATTGAAACACAAGCTGATGGGAAAGTTATTGTGAGGGATGATGATGCGATGGGTCTCACTGGTGGTGTCTCTGGGTATGCTGGAGTTGCGCCAAAGAAGAGCTGGATCTTTAGAAAGTTTGGTTTGAGTCCCCTGCAGTTTGCCGGATATGCTAGTATCTTACCTGTGTTGTTCCATGTTACTCAGATGAGACTGATCCCGCTGTTTGTCGACGGAGATTCCAGTTATGTCACTATGGACTATGTCAGTCATATCTTTGGTACCACCCAGGGCCTGTGGAGACCTCTTTTAAATTGGGTTGTGTACCCACCAATGATTCTAATGACGACTTATCATACCATATATGGTATGCTTCGTTGGTTGAGAGTCAAGGATCTTAAATTGAGAAAAGTGGCTGTTAATGTCATCTCATTGATCAGTCTTTGTGGTGTGTGGAGTATTTATACCGTCTCTAAGATGGAGAGCACTGCTCCTGGTTTCATCCAGAAGAAGTTTGATAAGTACTTGGACGTATTGTACTTCGGCAAGCTTGTTTGAACGCTTATTTATTAGAGTATTTATACAATATGGTCACTGTATATACGAACTCTCAAGTGCCTAATAGCGTAATCACTTCGAGATACGGCTTAATCTTATGATGATCCTACATCTAAGCGCTTAAAACGATCTACATTATAGACATAAATCATGGGTATCAAATGCTCACAATCATTGAATCTCAAAACTGTCCTCCCTAGTAGTAGCAGGACGTTGAGGTTCGCCCTCTTCCTCGTCCTCATCTTGCTGATGAATTGGCTCACCCACCGACTCATCTAGCAATTCGTTCTCCTGGAGACCAAGCTCCAAGTCTTCATTATCAATCTCCACAGGGGAATAAAGACCTCCTTTGAATCTATTGCCCACCATCCTCTTAACAGCATCAACGATATTCTGTCTCTTGGTCTTCCCCATCAGCAGGTACGCAACAATGAACAAGATAATCAAGAACGATAACGACCCCCACAATCTGTGATCCTCCACGTCATCCCAATCATCGTTATTACCATCATCGTGGGTATCATCATCATCGTCGTTCTCAGTGAATGGAACCTCATCACCGTAATAATCTTGAACATACAAAGGTCTTGGTGAGATCCCAATAGCTTCACCACCAGGGACAAACACCTGACTAGAAGGTTCATAGTACCCGATTCTCGGCACTGTCTCATTATGCAGCCTAGACGCAGTCTCAAAGAAGTTGTACAGCACGGCACGACCCAAAGTCCATGAGAATCCCTCTAACACGGCGAAATCAGGAGTTGTGCTCGTTCCTGATGCGGTTTGATCTTGCTTCGAAGTGGTGTCATCCTCCTCATCGATACCATATCGTGGAAATCCAACACCCTGGTGTAGGACATTGATGATCCATGCTGATTTGAAACAGATCTCTGAAGTCTTTTCAGGTTCATTGTCTTCAGAAATCTCCTTTGATGAAAGGATCTCCGTGTATGAGTATGAGCAAAACTTTTGGGCACGATCATAACAGTCTTTGTAGTTGAGAAACTCTTTAAGATTGGAATAGAACTCGTTGATACCGACGAATTTCTTCACGTTGAATTCCATCTTTGGCAGTGAGTCAGAGAGGAGACATGAAGTGGTCTGCATCTCGGCATCCGGATCACAAAACTTGTCAATGGAAACTTCATTGAGGACGCTGTATAACGATTTTAAGCACTCAGTAAAGTCTGAAGATCCTTGAATATCAACTTTTTCACCATTCTTCGATGTGACCGTCTTGATGTATCCATCGGGCAAACATGGGTCCACTAACTGATTGTTTTGTATAAGCCATTCCTCATACTTGGTGTGTGCTCGGCTCATACCACCGAGGAAAGACTCGGAGAAGACCTTGTAGTTGAAACGTGATTCATCCGATGGATCAGCATAGTTAAGATCAACTTTGAACAAGTAATCAACGTGCTCATCCTTGACATTTGAAGGTTCGAAAGCCATCTGTGAGGAGACACCACCCATATCAAGAGCACCATACGTTGACTTGTCCTCTACCGTTGTGTCAAACATGCCATATTTGTAGTTGAGGCCAATCCAAGAGTACAACCCTTCAACTTCCCCAGATATAATGTTCACGTGGGACTGACAATCTGGAAGATAGAAATCACTGTGCTTCTGGATATAAGTGCAGATTTCCGAGAGAATCTTCTCCTGGTCTTCTGGTTTCAACAACCTCATTCCACCAGTGGCATGGAGGAACACCGGTGTTCGCGTGATTTGATCCTTTGGGATGTATTTCTCCATATCATGTAGCATCTTCCCCACGTACTTCGACCCAAGCTTCTTTGGATTGTTGGCAAACTCGGCAATCCCGGGCTTTACCTTCTTTCTTCTTACAAGTTCAATCAAGGGGTAATCCCTGGGCGTTGAATCATCAATTGAATCGATATCAGCCCATGTGGAGCCCTTCTTCTCATCATAATCCTCATCGTCACTATCACTGTCATCCCCAGACGCTGAAAATGACAGAGATTGCGATTCCCCGGTGTATTGCTTCGCACGGTAGAGATGGGCTCTGGATCCCTTTGATCCCGCATCAATGACGACTATGTAGTCGTAGGGGTTTCCTAATTCATCCACAGACGGTCCTGTCTTCTTCCCCATTGCTTCTTTGTGTCAAAATACAGTCACAGGGCTAACAAAGAGAGATAAAAGATTAACACGCGTCGGATGATTCGTCCAATTCCCCACGATCAGGATTAAAATGAGGTGTACGGATGTTTTATTTTTTTTATTTTTTTTTTATTTTTTATTTTATTTTAGTCCGCTGTAGTGCGCTAACCGAGTTATCAGGGGCATTTCCAACGCGCGCGCGTACAGGCGCATATTTTGCGGGGCAACGATACGGAGTTCGGCTTTTGTGTAAACTTTGAGGCTTTCGACTTACACAAATGCTTTATAAATCACAAGCTTTGGAGCATCCGTATTATTCGATACCATGGAGATATGAGGAGCTGAATGGGGCACTTGCCATGCCTCAAGGTGGGTCAGTTGGGGTTGAGAGTGGTGTCTTACCACGTATTTCATACGTGTGAACTCGCATTTTAGGAGTGTTGCGGTACTCCTATCTATAGGTCGAGGAGAAGAGCTTAAGTGCTCTTCATTCACCACTCTCACACTCTGGCAAGACTTCGGCCTCTCCATCTTTCTGAAGGTGTGGGTCAATGGACACTATGGTCCTCCGGTGATGCGTCTGATAAGTAACAGGTTTAACACATGTATACATGTGTGTCCTTGCATGATACGTCTTTTGACTATCTATAAGTCAAGGCAAGTGAGCTAGCTGCCTCCATTCCAGTATCTTGTCTTGGCAAAGCACTGAAGCTATGATCCCTTACAGGGTTCTCCGGACCACTGTGCTGTTGAATGTTCACGTGTTGACTCAGAGTTGCTGGAAGTAATGTTTACCCATGTGTCTTCACATGTGTCCTCGTTTGACGAGGCTGATGAGCTAACTGCCTTCATTCATTACTACCGCACTCTGACAAGATACTGAGCACCTATAACCCTACTGCCTAAATAGAATATAACTTGAGCTGTCAGTTGACAGCTTCTCAGAGAGGTGGATTGGTCTCAGGGGAATCGTCCACATTTGGTTACTATTTGAAAGTCGGAGTTGAAGAATGCCCAGCCAAAGAAGAGCTGCGAGCAGGGAGGAGTCCGTTGCCTTATATCACACCCAGCTTGTATATAATACATGTCTAGGGTGCCCTAAGGGCCAGTGCTTCTTCTGGGTCAGTGTCTGCATGGAGGTCGGTGTTATACCTCTTAGTTGAAGGACTCCGTACACCTCCCGCTGGCCCCACCTAACGAGGGGGAAGCCAGTATGGCCTCGCACATGACGGTGGACTAGACCTACCACGACAGTCATCGGGGTGTGAGCTTCCTTCTTGGGACAGTGACATGGGGGCTCGTGTGCACCTCAATAGTAGGCTCCGGATTCCCCTGTGCCTGGCAACCCGAACGGGGGAAGTCGGCAAACCCTAGGTGGTGTCCCTCGCAGACAGGTGGAGAAATCCTGGAGGGTCATCCCAGGATGTCGGACACTTCTCCCCCCAGGTAAAGACTACGGAGATGGTCGTCAGAGTGCCACCTAGGATGGAATAGGAAGGAATTGGTGGTCTCTGGACACGACTATCCCGAATAGTCCCTGGCAGTGGGATAAGCCTTACGCTGACCCAAAAGTAGATCCGCGGCCCCTGGGAAGAGGTACTAACGTTGAACATAGACAGGGTGGACAGAGTGATGGATGATACCCCGGTGGTGTTGTTCTTCCCCCAGGTGGGGATACTCAGGTGGCCATGAATCGTCATAGGCAGTGAGGTGATGCCTCACCATAGTGAGGCATCGGACAAATTCACCGGGGCCCAACTCTTTGCACACAACCTGTAGTTTCAACGTAGAGGCCACCATTAAAGCAAGAGGCCCTTCCTTGCTATATTAATGGTCCCAGTGGGGTCAAAAATGTTGGGTAATCATGGAAGAGCGGGGGCATGTCCGATTTTTCGTAGGTAAAGGGCTATGGCTCACTATGTTGTAGAAGGCGCTGGAGACACAACCTAGCCTTCTATGCGTGAATGAAGCACATAGACGTGTGTACTAGCTACCTAGTAACAGTATAAAGCCCTTTTTGTAGCTGTATTTACTGCGCTGGTTGAGTTATTGCCAAAAAAGCCAGGTGAGGTAGTGTAGGGATGCGCGTCATGGGCCCATACTGTGAACTATCTTTGATAATCGTCCATAGTCTGGCTTTACAAGGGTGATTAATGTCTCACTACTGTTGTTGGAGTGATAAGCCATGAACTGAGGTATTTAAAATGACTTTGCATGGATACACAGCTTCAGTTAAGGCTTTGTTGTAGCTGGACGCGTTACCTGGTCAGAAGCTCAAGACCACTGATTTGAATATATTCATGCCATGCGCGGCTAACTTGGGAAGCAGAGCATGTAGAATGATAGAAGTGAGCCACCTGAGTACAATTCATGTAGGTAAGCGTGGTATTGTAGCGATACCATCGAGTATGATCGTGTAATAGATACTGCAAACTTGCCACATTCGATGCTCTAGACGTCAGAAACTACAGACGATCATACACGATGTAAGTACAATTTGCAAAGCATACAAGCTACTGGTAGAGTACATGAGCTCACTCTCTATCCGGTATAGGCTCTTTAAGGCTCTAACCTTCGTTCGTCGTTGTATATGATTGTAATACGTACCAGAAGCACCTGTTGGCACGGGGAGCTCATATCAGCTGGATGTGGCTCCATCAACCTAAACCACCAGCTTGCATAGTAGCTACTGGGCTATACCAAATGGAAACTCGAAGCCAGGGCACCATTATACGGCTTTTGACCGGAGTGGAACACTTAGTATCTGTGCGTATGACGATGTTTAAAATGTGGTCTTTTTCTCAATAATATATGCACATTTCGCGAAGACTATGCACAATCTTCGTATAAATATGCATAAGTTTAAATTATGCCGATTTAGACGTTTGAGTGCATAAGTATGCATAACCAATTCCATCTTAAGCTCAAATGAGTGTATAGACTTTGAAGAAGTGGAACATCGAAGCTATGCTTTAAGACAACTATGTACATCCATCTCAGGTGAGCAATACCTAACGGTATCACTTTTACCTATTTCCTAGGTTTTCTGAGCTTTATAGAGGCTGTGCTCCAAGCAATATGTTAGATCTAAGGATACTTGGTTATCTCTATATCGTGGATTAAGTATATATATGTAGGAAAAAGCACTCAAACGGACAAGTTGGATATATACACCGCTCAAAATAAATAACGTAAAGCCGGTCAACCTCTCAGACGTGGACAGGACCAAACTGTTCAGAGTTAACCTTTGCAACGTCAACACCTTTCTGTGACAAGAAGGACGTCATTGCCTCCATATAAGACAGTGGACCAATCATGAAGTACTGGAAGTCGTTGGCATTACTCTCGTTGACGAGATCCAAATCGGTGATGACAGGTCTTCTATTGAAAATCTTGAAATTAGTGGAGCTTGTGATAGCATCAGTTGTTGGAAGACGAGAAAGGAACTGATAGAGGACGACGTTTGGATACTTGAGTGAAAGATCTTGGAAGTCCTTTTGGAACACAGTACTTTCAAGGTTGGAGAACGAAAGGAAGATGCTGACCTTGTTACCTCTCTTGGCAAAGTACTCAGCAATAGACAAGGATGGAGTGACACCGATTCCAGCAACAAACATCATAACTGGCTTCTTGTGGTCCTCATCACCATTCTTAATGGACTTCAAAGCTGGTTCTAACAACTTACCGTATGGTGAAGAGATCTCAACAGTGTCACCAACTGCCAACTTATTGTGGATGAAGTTGGAGACAGCACCACCCTGTATCTTCTTGACAGAGATTCTATAGTAGTCATACTTGTCACTCAAATTATTTGAAAGAGAGTATTCTCTGCTCTGAATATTACCATCAACCTTGAAACGGATACAGATGTATTGACCAGGGAATGGTGTAGCGAACTCACCATCTTCAGTCTTGAAGTAGACACTCTGCACGAGGTCGTTCTCCTTGACGAGCTTGACAACCTTGGCCGGTTTGAAACCTTCCCAGCCTTTCTCCGTTGTGATTACTTCTTCATATCTTGCCTTTTCGAGATCAATGAGAATGTTGGCAAGGTCAAAGTATGCAACTTTCCAAGCCTCCATGAACTCCGGAGTAGCAGCGTCTCCGAGCATGTCCTTGAGTGTGTGCAAGAGACATGAACCAACAATGTTATAATGCTCTGGCTGAACTTGAAGACCAACGTGCTTCTCAACAATCTGGCGAACGAATCCCAAGAGAGGAGTCAAGTCGTTGATGTTCTTAGCGTAGGCAACGAGGGCAAAGGCGAGAATCTTTGGCTGGGACTTGGTGATCTGATGGGCCTTGTTGAAGAAAGGACGCACTTCTGGATGGTTTTCCAACATGTAGGCGTAGAAGTTAGATGTCAGAGTGACACCATGCTCTTCGAGAACTGGTACGGAGGCGGAGATGATGGCCTTCTGGTCTTCTGTGAGGGGCATTATGGGCAGATGATATTGTGTTGAATGTAGTGATGATTACAACATCACAGCACATTCCAGACCGGTGCTATCGGGGACATCATCGCTGCTCTTTATACCAATTCCCAGACAACTGTCGAGCCCTAACTTGTCAACGTATTCTCCGCTAGTGCGTCTCTATGGTTCCACTTTTAAACTGTTAGTTCCGTTAAATAATGCAGTACGCACGTGATAATCACGTGATCACCATACATTTGTATCGGACATAACTTTAAAACCATGACCAAACTAATCCAGAGATGAACATATCTTCCGAGTGAAGCGAGAAGACAGTTAGTGCACAGGACTGGAATGGACTCTCTGGCCCGCAGCAGTGCCAAGGCTCATCGTCAGCCTCGGAACCGACTTCTGTCGATTGCACATGACGTGCAGTGGGTCGAAGAGGTTCATGAAGCCTATGGCCTGGAGAGGCCTCTCGTCCCTAATGAGCGATGTGGGTTGTGGTATGTCGCTCCTGATGATAGAGGGGAGACGTGTTACTTCAAGAGTACAGACGGGCACACTGGTGAGTGGGGGTTCTCGACGAGAAGACTCAACTTCCACCTGCTGGATCTCATGGCGAAGAACAACGGCGCCATCATTGTCGACTCAACAAGGAGGGGTAAGACCATGCCTGATGCCTTATCGAAGACGGTGCCTATCTGGTGTGCTGTTATCAACTACATCATGAACTACGGACAAGTGGATATTCTCCCAGAGCACAACTACTTCTTTTGGCCGAGACAGACAATCTCCGCCAATGAGGCCAACTCCATTATTAAGCTGATTCCACAGTTTGCACACATGGTGATGGACCTGGGGCTTATCTCACCACAATCCATCCGAGAGAAACTCGGTGGCAAGATTCTAAGGCCACTATGGGTGTACCCTGGTCTCTCATTACCATTTGAGGTTCCGGAGTATGAGAACTTTATACCTGTGATCTGTTGTGTTGCATCTGAAAGGGCCGATGATGGTTCAAAACAGATGAGGGCAGATGGAACGAACTATACCTACGTGCAAGGAGCTGCAGATGATCATGAACTCTGGGCAGCAGCGTTGAGTCCGGAACTTTTCTGGAAAAACTTCAAGGAGCTCACAAACCCAAAGTTGAGTGCTGAGGAGATGGAGACACTCATTGAAAAGGTATCATCACAGAAAGAGGCAGCTCAAGATGGAAATGTATCTAGTTTGAAAGATGTTGTGAGCTTCACAAGCACCCTCGATGTTGGTACGGTTACATCATGTGTCTCTGAATCACAAATCAAGATGTACCCAACAGTAATTATACTCAGTGGGCACCACACATTTGAAAAACCTAATGAGAAACTCACAAGGCTCCATTTTGCCTGCCCTTCAAACAAGAAGGGATCAAATGAACTTCGAAAGCATCTTCCCTTGATAATGAACACCATCAAATCTGAGAAAAGATGTCTTATTTTATGTGATAACGGTACCGACCTTAGTATCGGTGTGGCACTTGCCGTTCTTGCCTCTCGTTATGACCTCGAATGGCAACTAAAAGACGGTATTATAGTCACTAAGGATGTGATAAAGAGGCAATTAGCCAAGATTTTGGAAAAGAAGAAAGTTAATCCAAGTAGGGCTACATTGCAAGCCATCAACACAAATCTTATGTGATTGATATAATGAAATGATAATGACCAGCTTATAAACTTTTACTATAGATTAGGTGAACATGTCTATTGATTAGCAAAATCCCGGGATCACTAGTATACATATACTGCACTTGCACTCACCTTAATCCTGCTCCGCATCAGTGTCAGAGTCGATATCTGTAAAGTCCTCATCCTCTTCAAATTCACTATCATCCTCATCACTGTCGATAGCACCAACATCCTCACCTCTAAGACCAGCCATTGCACCAGCAATGGAATCCTCCTTCGGCGTTGGAATGTCATAGTCCACTTCTTCAACCTTTGGTGGGTTTTGAACGTGCATATTCACTGGAACATCAATGTCTGTAGTGAAGTAGTCCAAGGATTTGATAATGACGCGGAATTGGAAATGACCAGTCTCCTTTGGGGTTGGTTGTGTTAGTGGGATCTTAAAAGTCCCCACTTGTAGCTTTGTACCATCCTTAAACTCGGATTCCTCGAGGGCCAAGTTCTCCAACGACAAGTTCTTTATAATCACTGGAGATTCACAGATCTTACCATCCTTTTGCAACACGACGAATGCAATGTATCCAGATTGTCTCTCCTCTGGGAAGTAAGGAGCGTGGGCAATAGGCAATTGAGGTTGTTCAAACATCACTTTGATTGGATCAGACAAGTTCTCATGGGTTTCCTCCTCTTTAAGCTTGCTGGCCTCAATCTTAGCAACACCGTGATGCTTTGGAGATCTAACAAGAACCTTAATGGAGATATGAGCCTGAGATTGTGGTGTAACGACGGTATCACCAGGGACCTTGAATTCAGCATGTACGACATCGAGTCTTGGGATCTGTGAACCTACAGAGATCGCCTCTTCAAGCTTGGCATCATCTTGGATCCCCAAGACACTCTTAATCTCATCACGTGGCAGTGTGAAGAGCTTACCAAGTCTGACGATCTTGGACTGAGCAATGGCACTAGGATCAACATGTGGGAGTTGAAGAAGCTCTGGCTTCTGAGCCTCAGGAACAGCCTGGATGAAATGCTTAAGTGTTGTAGTGGCAACGAGAGACATATCGGTGTTTCTAAAAGTGGCTGCAATGTCAACGAGACCATTGATCAATGTTGGAACAATCGAGACAGCGGTGAGACAGTCTGTAGTGATGTCTCTGTTAAGGTATGCCTTATACAAAGAGATTATCTGTTCTGGTGTCTTTCCTGGCAACAAGGTCTTGTATTCATCGGCCTGTGCGATGAAAGACATGATGACGCTTGGTGTAATGATCTCTGTGTTTTTCTGGTTAAGCAATCTCTCGGTGAACAACGTGGCAGTGGTGGAGTAGATACCTTTCTTTGTGATCTTTTTGGAGTTGTTCCAGGCGTTGCTAATGAGTAATGGCAACACGAAACAAATCAAGAGAATGTATGCGACGATAAGGAGTGGGGATGAGGCACCTTCAACAAGCCATTTTGGTAGGGCAATTCCATGTGTAGTTGTTTGTGGACCATCTGGGTTACCATATTTCTCATAGTTTTCCTTGATGACATCGTCAGTGAGTGCCTTGTATGCCTTTGTGATGAGGACAAACTTTTGTTCAATCTCGAGCATTTCCTCTTCGGACTTGTTTCTAATCTTGTCGGGATGGAACTTGATGGAAAGCTTCTTGTAGACGGATTTGATATCCTTATCGGAGGCACCGTACTCAATTCCCAAGAGCTCATATGGATCAAAGCTTTGACCAACGGTGATGGTCTCGGTTGTGCGGATGACGTAGATGAGGTATGCGATGAGTATCCATCCAATCAGGAGGAAAGCCGTCTTCTTAGAGAATAGTGAAGATCTGCGCTTCTTGTGTGTCTTGTAAATGCTCACATCCTTTGGGATAGACTTCTGAGGGATCTGACCATTGGATGCGTCAGCTGTGTTCTCGGGTGAGGCAAATGTCTTGTAAATGGCATGAGCCGTGACGGGGACCACGGTGACTGTGGCGATGGAAAGGGCAAAGGCCGGCCAAATTTGGCTAGCACCGTCGTACTCGTAACTAGAGTTCATCGATGACTGATCTTAGTTTCTAATTGAACAGTCAGGAAGAAAAACAAGAAATCGAGCTTTCCTTGTGTTTGTTTAAGGAGTTTGAAAGTGATTAAAGTGTTCACATTGAACAGTTTCTGCCACGTCCACGCGAAATGGGGTCTTTGGTTAGTGGCACGTGCAGGAATGACAGATGAGATCGGGCCATTGGAGTTCATTAAATCTACTTGAAGAAGTTTAGATTGGTATTGGTTGTGACTAAAGTACGTATCTAAAAGTCTTTAAAGGCTTTAAACCTTCTTTTCTGTGGAGTGGTATGTATCTACGTAGTACACAAGGGTCAATAAAGTAGGTACATTTGATGCCTTGGACTGAAAGCAATAAATAGAATAAATAGAGCTGTATCTATCAGATACAGCTGATAAATAAAAAGGCTAATTAAAAGCCCAATAGATTCTTAATCTCCGTTTCAATCTGTGTCTTGTCCAATCCCTCTAAACTCTTCTTAACCTCCTGACCTTTCTCAAATCTAACAAACACAGTTGGCCTAGCGAAGGAAGCCTCACGAATCAAAATTGGAAGCTCAGGATTAGCCTTCGATAGTGTCGGATAGGAGCTCGTGATGAACGATCTGGTGATAAGTGGGTTAGTAAGAGAAGAGTTATACGTCTAAGTCGGGAGAGAGAGGGGTAACCTACCTGAGAGCAGTCGACGACTCTGCGGCCTGCGAGAGATGGAATCTGATCTCCTTAACAGCACTTCCAATAACGAACTTGGACATGGTGTAATTGGGTGCTAGAGTTGCTGGACTATGTGGAGGTAGCGTACATCTTGATATGTTCTAGGTTGATAAAAGTGGGGTGGGTTGAAGTTGTAGCCTAATGACACGTAAACTATTGGCAGACTCTTTTGGCATAACCGTCGCGTCGCGCAACATCGCGTTTATGCTGAACCAGCCTTGTTTTTTTCTGAAAGGACAATTGGATTCGGCGGCTCTTCAACTAAGATCAACTAAGAACTCCACTACATAAAAGTAGGGAAACTTTCCTTTTTGCTAAGACTTTCTTGTGTGCATCTATCCTGGTGCTCTGTTCTCACTCTCTGGCGTCTTATTTGCTTTTTTGACCACGGCGGTATCCACCAAGTTGTGTGTTTCTTGTTGTTGTATCATTAGCCGCCGCCACCGAGTCGACTACATCAGCTCTGGAATTTTCTTTCAATCGTATATACATACTTCTTTTTATTGAATTGCATTGTCTTTTCTGACTGCTCTGATAATACTTTTCCCCTTTGCCTTTTGACACTTCTTCACTCACCCCACAATGGATCCTGATCAGGATCTTGAGCAAATTGGAGAAGACTTTGCTGTCTCTCTTCAAGACTTGACTTTCAACTCGAAACCCATCATCACTACTCTGACCATGATTGCCCAGGAGAATATCAATGCTGCTGAACAGATCACTACTGCTGTAGAACAGAGAATTGACAAGGTATGTCTTCGTCTCACCCCTATACGTCCTACTCTTGACACTTTACTCTTTACTCCTACTAGAACCCTAATACTAACACTATACACAGGCCATTCCAACTCATAAGCTATTTGCCATATATTTGCTTGATTCTATTTGCAAAAATGTTGGATCGCCTTATTCTCTTCTCTTTGGTCAAAAATTGTTCCAGACTTTTACACGAGCATACCTTCTTGTCGATGATCCAACAAGGAAGAAACTGATTGATCTTTTTAGAACTTGGAAAACTGCTCGTACATCAAGTGGGTTACCAGTGTTCCCAGATGAACCAATCAACAAGATTGAACAATTCTTGATCAAGGCTTCTACTTTGTATCAACAACAATTCTCATCAACACCCCAACAACAACATTTTACTCCACCACCACAACAGCATCAACCACAACAGCAACAACCACAACAGCAACAAATACTTGTCAATTCACAAACACTGATTCCAATCATTGACAGACTGCTCTATCTCACCGAACAGAGAAGAAATTTGACTCCAGGTGATGATAAGATTCTTCAAAAACTTCAGATCATTAATCAGTTAAAGATTGCAATCCAGGCTGAGCAACTCGATCCACAGAGTCTAGCTGGTGCTAAGACCCAATTAGATGAAATGACAAGACAAGAGGAACATCTATTGAGAAATACACCTCCGATTAAATCTCCAGCTTTGGCTCAACCAGTTCCAAACTTGAACAATCTCTTGCAGAGTGCTAATGCCCCACCACCACAACCATACCCGCAGCAACAGCAGCAGCAAACTGCTCCTGCTCCTATCCCAGCTTCAGCTCCATTGCCAACTTCAAAGACTGCACCACCAATACCACAGGGAAATCTCTTGGGTATGGGTAATCTGAATAATTTAATCAACTTGAGACCAGGTTCAACACCAACTCCACCAGTTCAAGCTTCAGTCTCAGCACCACCAGCAAAGCCTACACCGCCAGCAAACTTAGCTAGTATACTTTCAACTCTTTCTCAAAAGGGTGTCATCAGACCAAAGACTGCATCCCCTAAACCATCGATCCCAAACATGTCTCTGCTGGGATCAATCCTGCAAAAGACGTCAACACCAACGTCACAGCCGCAAACGGCAACACCAACACCACCACCTCAAACATCCATTGACACCTCAAACAGTAACACCTCGCTCTCTTCCTACTTCTCACAATTCGAAATCACAGCCAAGTTCCTTACATTGGACCCCTCAGCCACATTCACAACACTTTTTATCACCGATAGACCAAACAAGTGTGGTACATGTGGTAAACGATTCACTAATACCGCCACGGGTCAAGTGAAGTATCGTTCACATCTCGATTGGCATTTCCGTGTTAATAAAAAGTTACGTGATGGATCGGGTGCATCTAGTCGTAATTGGTTCTTGGATGATGAGGAATTTGTTGCATTTAGAGATGATGAAGTCATTGGAGCCACTGATGATGGTGTTAAAGAGGTTAAAAAAGTTAAGAAAGAGAGGAAATATGTTGTGGTTCCAAGTGATGAAAGTAGTGAGATGTCATGTGTTTGTGGTATTTGTAAAGAAGTTATGAAGGCTAAATTTGATGATGATCTTGGTGAATGGATCTGGGATGGTGCTGTTATGAATAATGGTAAAGTTTTCCATCAAACTTGCTTTGAAGAAGCTCAGGGACTTGATATGAAGAGAGTTAGGGATGAAAAACCAGGTGTTGATTTCAATCTCTTGAGTAATATCTTAAACAATGGTAAAAGAGTCAAGTCGGAAAGTAATTAGATGACTTGTTCTGTAGTACCTTCGGCTAATATAATAAAAGACTTGTCTCGTCTTATTAAACATTATGTAGAGAAGCATTATCATATTATCAGTAGTACTATTTATAATCACAACTCACCAAGTTTGTTTGCCAATGGTTCAAAACAATCTTGTAACCCCAAACGTTTCACCATCTCCTCATGATGTTCAATCCAATCAGAGTCCATCATTCTACGGGTAGACTCCACAGGCTTCAAGACACCCGAATGGGACTTAAACTTCAAGAAGCTCGAACGATATGAATCAAGGAGTTTCAATTGATCCACAGAGGCAAATAGTGCCTGGACATCGTCACTGGATTCCTCCGAGATCTCACCTCCGAGCTCCAGGTCCTCCAACACTGGGAAAGACAGATTTTTAAGTGTTAGCGGGCTAACTTTAAGCTGTGTGGATTGTGCTGACATGTAAGTGATGAGTTTGAGACTGAGAAGATGTGGAGCATTTATATCAGTTAATTCAAAGTTCTTTGTCTGGACCTCAAGATGTATCTTTGTACATAATGGCAAATCCAAGTTACATATGAATGAATGAGTTGGTATCTCACGAGTTGCAGTGAACATGAGATGCAAACCTGTGAGTCTTAGGGAGATCGGGTCCTTGAGCTTTAACTCACCAGTCATTGTAACGATGGCCTCAACACCATTGGCATTCTCGAGCTCTGTAATTTGGAACTCAGGGCAACGAACAACTTCCAGAATAACATCTTCCGGTAAGTGAGAGATGATAGACGCTCTAACGGGTTTCTGAACGTTACTGAGTATAGCATGGTCCCAGATTGGTGCATGGATGATTCCACTCTTGTGTCTGATTGGATCTTTCTTAAGGTCTCTGAATAGGAGCATGTCCACATCGGGCAATCTGAGCATATCTATTGGTAATCCAAAGTTTTCAAAGACTTGGAGCTTCTGTAATTCAGGTAATTCCAATGAGCAGACACGAGGCCCAAGATAGGGCCACATCTGTGAGGTTGGAACGTAACCAACGTTCTCCCAATCCACTGTTAGATGCGAGTCTCTCGCCGTTGTTATGGCCTTGACACTTCTGCCACATCTTGTTGGACCACTCCACCCGAGAGAGTCGACACTAAGTTCAAGACATACCACGAGATACTTCAGGTGTCTTGTCTCTGGCTCATCTGTTGATTGTGAGGGTTTACGGGCTCGAACATGGTATGAGAATGCGGTATCTTCCTCACTATCAGAACCGTCACCCATCACATAATCCGCATCCTCACCATAGTAGTCATCCACGTATATATCACCCACTTCGTCATCGCTTCCACCAGCTTCAATGATTTGAACATCATCCTCCTCTGCAATAGGCACAAACTCAGGGTCGTCGTCGTCTTCCTCTTCCTGTTCGTGTTCGTGTTCCTCTTCCTCTTGCTCATCTTCTTCTTGCTCACTATCATCATTGCTCTCTCCATCATCGTCATCGTAGCCCGAACCTGGGTCTGGAGTAAACTTGAACACGTTGGTGAAGTTCTTATGTCTCGGCCCAGTCAATGAATCGGTAAAGAGACATACGAACACTTCAATTCTCTGTCTGATCTCCGGGATCAAGTGAAGAGTGTTAATAGTCTCGACATCAAGACAACGTAGTATCTCCACCACCATTTCGTTGGGCAAATTATCCCAGAACTCTGACATGATCTTTTCTTTCTTGGTTTATCTGTAGGGTTTGGACTCGCACTATGTGTAGTGTGACTGATTTACAGAAGTAGTTCAATAGTTTCCTAAGCTTTTATGTCAAATAAGATATATTGATAAACTCCGTTAATGTGTCACGTGCACGTCGCGATAAAGTCCCATCTCTCGGAAACAACGGGCGAGACATAAAGACTATTAGCTCTTACTATAAACTACAAATATCTGACTAAGAGTACTGTTGTGTATGACAAGGTTAGATCGAGGACGTCAAGCCCGCGATCTCTATAAGTAGATGAGTTTGGTGTAGATCCATATGACTTGGGGCGGTGTAGATCTTATGATTTGAAGCGATGTTGATCAAGCAGATGCAGAGGGGATAAGTCCATCCTCGTAGTACTGCCTCACAACTTCAAATGCCTTTAAAAGCTTACCTCTAGCACCCATTGCTGTAACACCCTTCTGAGTGAGTTTTTCATCATCGAAATAGATGAGTTCCTTCCATGGAGTATCTTGGAGACATGGTGTATACTTGTGCAATCTAAGAGTCTTGAGCCAAGATGGAATGTCTGCCAATAGTTTTGGATTTGTGATTTGCTTTGGGTTAATAGCTGGTGATTTTGGTTGACCAGATGTTGGACTCTGTGGGGATTTAAGAGGTGTCAACGAGTTTGAATCATCAAGCGTAAGGCCCTTGGTAGCAGAGTTTAGAGATGCCATCTTGGAAAGGTCCTTGCCCTGATTGTGTAACGATTCGTAATAATTAACACGTTGTGGTGGTGGAACAGATGAAGTACGATTGTAATCATCGTTTGTCAAGTGTCTACCACGATCATCAGTGTGCTTTCTGTTCTTACCAGAGTCCAGTTGCACACGTGAATTGATTGTCGAGAGAGCACTGAGCTTCAATGCATTCATGTTGTTGTAATCCATACCAGAATTACTATTGTTGTTGGTGTTATTGTTAGTGTTGTTATTGTTACCATTGTTACTGTTGTTATTGCTGTTACTGCTAGTGCTGTTGCTGCCACCACTACCGAGCTGTTGAGCAGTTAACTGCTGGGCAAGATTCGTAATGTCAAATGCACGTTGACCTTGACCACCTTGTTGTTGACCAGATTGGTTATTGGCGTAATAGTTAACATTTTCATTGTTATGACCGTATTGGTAACCACGGTTTTTAGATGGAGTCTTGCTATATGGATCAGCACTGCGTGGTCTGTTCAACATAGCAGCCTCATGCACAAGGACACTACTGCGATCCATTGGGGAGACAAAGTTTGGTGATAATGCCCTTTGAAGATTTGATGCTGCTGTTGGTGGTGACCATGGTTGTTGACTACCATTCAAGATAGAGTCAAGTGTTGCTGGTTCATGCATCGATGATGACTGATACAATGGTTGTGGGGCAACAATATGGCTCTGCTCCGACTGCTTCTGGTATGTCAAATCTTCCACTTTTGTTCTAGCATAAGCTAAGATGTCCTCTGGAAGGTTAGACAAGAGGTTATCAATAACTGAACGTTGTTGGTTCGAATTGAGTGAACCAAGCCAGTTAACTAGATTACTAACGTCGTTCTTGAACGTGAACGAGTCAATCTCCATAGCACTCATAGGTCTTTCAGGGACTCCTAATGGTTGTTGCTGCTGTTGTTGCTGATGCTGATGCTGATTCTGATGCTGCTGTTGATGTTGCTGTTGCTGTTGCTGTTGCTGTTGCTGTTGATGATGTTGCTGCTGGTATTCAGACTGAACTGGCTGAGCAGAGAACGGTCTAAAGGCATCAAACGTGTTAGATCCAAAGCTACTATTGAAATCCTGAGCACTAAGTGGTCGATTGTTGAATCCCGACATTGATGTATCGATGATTGGTGACATTGGACGTGGAGCTAAGATCTCTGGTTCTTCGGACTCAAATTTGTAACGAGATCCCGATGGGGAAAGTAAACCACTAATTTGGCCACCAGATTGTGCAAATGGTTGTGGTGACATAAGAATCGAAGGAGTATTAGAAGCCTGGACTTGTGGAGACAAGAGAGCGGCACCTGGGTGTTGTCTGTTGGATACGTTGCTCACGCTGTTATTACCCGACGGTGGTGGGGATGACGATGTAATGGTTCCCAAGACACCCTCCTCGAACCTCTTCTCCATCTCACTCTCCTCAGACATGGTTTTGCTAGTTGTGTTTTGTCTTGTAGTGATGTACTTTTGGAACCGGGATGAGGTTACCCAGAAGAGACAAAGCTGAACAGGGGAAAAGAAAAGGATAAACTGAGGCTAGACTGAGGTTGAAAAGCTTGTTTTTCTCGAGTAATAACAAATCTCCAATCTCCTGTTACAACCAGTGTACAGGGAATGCACTGCGAGTTAGTAATCCTCTCAATATGCGCAATTGGTTGAGTTTTATCCAATAAAAGTTGAAAAGCCTTTTGAACGTGGCAGGTTTTTTTGACAGAGCCGTATGAAATTTGGTACGCGCACTATTATAAGGCCCTCGCCAGGGCTCATAACGCTCTCAGTGGTAGTTTAAAAGTTGTTTAGGGTCTGGTTATAAAGAGTCTTTAGTGGCTATTAAAGGTATGGATGTGGCCATAGAAGTCGATTAGTGTTGAGATATATGCATGGTTTTACGCTATAACTACGAAGCTAGTCCACTAATCTACAATAAATCAAGCTCTAACATCATGTTATTCCAACTCAATATAGTGTATCACAACTAATCCCCGCTTAGTCGAAGAACTTTCTTGTCAAGGAAGGACCAAACAACTCAAGTCTGATGGCTGGAAGGGACTCTTCAGAGAGCAACTTAAGTCTTTCTTCCAATGTGTTGTTGACTTCAATCTTACCATTAGCATTAGTCAAGATGACACCACCGGCAGCCTCGGCGTTGAGGAAGGACTCTTCGTCGACAGTGACCTTGGTTTCGAACTTGGCCTTCTCTTCAAATGCCTTAGCAGCCTCCTGGGCAGCCTCTTTGGCAATTTCGACATCTTGTTTACGAACCTTGACGGTAACATCCTTCTCCATAAGAGACAAGAGACCTTCTTCGATCAAACCTGCAAGGACCGGCTTATACTCATTCTTCTTCTTAGAGATCTCTTTCAAAGCCTTTTCAGCATCGGCAAAGATTTCATCGAGAACAGTTTCTCTCTGTGAAAGGATTTTAAGTCTGGTCTTGTTAGCAATGGTAGACTTGGTGATTTGCTGAGCAAGAGAAGCCTTCTTCAACTTTTGTTCATGAAGGGCATCGATAGCAGCGGTCTCTGAGCGGAAGATGCTTGATTTTTCAATCTCATACTCCTCATCGGCCTGTTTTAAAAGCATAGTTAGTACAAACGTCACAAATTGAAGTTCAAATGAAACCACCACCAAAAGAATGATTAAAGATAACTCACCTTAAGCTGAATCTCCTTGGCCTTCTCCTCAGCCTCCTTCTTAATGAAGGACTCCATCTTCTTGAGCTCATCGGCCACCTGGGGTGATTGATGTTAGTACATGTTTCCAATGATAACACGGGAGTATGAAACTAGGCTGCTAAGGGGAGTGACATTAGTTAACGACACTCCACACAGAGCACCCAATTGAAATATCCACCCTCCCAAGTCATACCAGTGAACATACCTGAGAGTCACTGAGAGCACGGGATGACATGATTGACAATTGTGTAAGTTGATGTGATACAAAAAGAGATAAGTAGTTTGGACATGTGGCTGCTCTCTCTCTTTATCTTCGAACCTCTCAAAGCGCGAGCATAACCCTCAATGAATACTGACGGCGACGAGACGGTTATGCTGAGTGTAACCAAAACAAATGTAATGTTCCAAAAAGGGTAATTTTTTCTTCTCTTCTCTCTTTGTTTTATATCTTTATTAAAGAGATACAATAACAACAACAGTGTTGTGTGAGGAGTGTACACAGTGTTTCTGTGAAGTCTCTACATTGGTATTTGTTTTGCTTTGTCTTTTTCTTGAAACAATTGAAGTCTATCAGGTTACCGCCTCACTTCCATCATACGCCATCATCACTTATCTCCATACATGCAAAGGTGTCGATCAACACGAACCGCTGGTGGCTTCCGCTGGGCATGGGACTCCTTTACTAGGTTTAAATCAACATCTGCTGTCTCTTCTGTCTCTGCCGCCTCATCTGGCACAGCGGAACCGCCGCGTATTAACCCAGTAGGTATCCAATACCTTTCTCGTGGTCTTGACAAGCAGGTGTTCCCCTCTAAATCTCTTGGGAGTCGTAATGACAAGTCACAGAGCTCTACAGATGCCCTGACAGATATATCAAGGGCATATCTCAATCAGCATGGACTTCTGGGGAAGAAAACCGATATCACTACTCCATTAAACTTCAAGATGCCAGATCTTGAAGGAGATACGCTCGATGACCATTTCCGCCGATTAGCAATCTTTGCCTCAGAACCATATATCGATGGTGCTCTTTCCCTAGCTCATTCCGAGCTTCCACCACGTCCACAAAAGTTTGAATTCGTCTCGGGTTGGATGAAATACACACAGGGTGGCAAGAAACCTATCAAAGTTGATTATCCAGATTCTAACGCACTAGTCTTTGACGTTGAGACCCAGTATAAAGTATCCAAATATGCTCTTATGGCCGTGGCTGCTTCGAAAGACGCCTGGTACGTCTGGGTATCGCCCAAGCTGACCGGTGAATCTGACTCTTACGATCATTTGATCCCCATGAACACACTACAAGATGAGAAGGTTATCGTTGGTCATAATGTCGGATATGACAGGGCAAGAGTCGCTGAAGAATATAACTTGGCTGAGACAAAGGCTTTCTTCTTGGATACTATGTCGCTTCATATTGCTGTCTCCGGAATGTGCTCACGACAGAGGGCTCGCTGGATGGAACATCGTAAGCTCAAGAACGATGATGACACAAGTGCTGATGAATTAGAGGAGTTCGAAGTGAGTGACCCTTGGGTCAAGTCTTCTAGTCCAAACTCTTTAGCTGATGTTGCACAATTTTATTTTGAAGAGAAACTGGACAAGGGAGTTAGAGATTCTTTCACCACAGAAGACATTGACGAGCTAAGAAATGATTTTCAAAACTTGGTATCTTACTGTGCTAATGATGTCTTTGCCACCCATAGGGTCTACAGCAAAGTTCTACCGGAATTCCTAAAAGAATCTCCTCATCCTGTATCATTTGCTGCCCTCAGATTCATGGGTGCCGGTATCTTACCTACCAATGAGCAATGGGACGATTATATCCACAGCGCTGAGACCATGTACCAGGAGAGCAGAGCCAAGATTGAAAAATCTCTTTGTGAATTAGCAGAAACCGCTGTTGCACTAAGAGACACACCAGAGAAGTACCAAAGTGACCCATGGTTGAGTCAACTAGATTGGTCCTCAACACCACTTAAGTTAACAAAGAAAGGTGAACCTTACAAGAATCAGAAACTTCCAGGGTATCCAGAATGGTATAAAGAACTCTACATTGCCAAAGAGAACAGACTTGATATCACCATCAGGGCCCGTATCACACCAATCTTGTTGAAATTAACATGGGAAGATTGTCCAGTCGTCTGGCATGATATGTATGGTTGGTGTTTTAAGGCACCTTCTTCGGAATACGAAAGACTCAAGGCCAAGAACTATGTTCTTGTTCCAGCGTTTGAAGCAACCTTAGGGAAGAAAAAGCTAACCAAGTCACAACTTGAAAAAGCTGAGAAGGAAGGAGATTATGAAAAGCTTGAAGAACATGAGCAACTCGAACTCATCACTCGACAGGAGAAGGCCATTGATGCCTTTTTCGAAACAGACCTCCCTGAATCAATATACTTCCGGATCCCAAACTCTGTGGGTCCGTTGCATAGGACCACTCTCCTTCTGGCCAAATCATTCACTAACTGCTTCGAGAAAGGTCTTCTAAAATCTGATAACCCAGTTGCACAAGAGGCACTCTCCATGAATGCTAGTTGCAGTTATTGGATAAGTGCTCGTGAGCGTATCATGTCTCAATTTGTCGTTAAGAATGAAGACTCACCTTGTTCATTCATTCTTCCACAAGTTGTCACTATGGGAACTGTCACTCGTCGTGCTGTTGAAAAGACATGGTTGACAGCTTCCAATGCTAAAAAATCGAGAATCGGTTCCGAGTTGAAGAGTAAAGTCATTGCTCCACCAGGATATTGCTTCGTTGGTGCTGATGTTGATTCCGAGGAACTGTGGATTGCTTCCTTGGTTGGTGATTCTTTGTTTGGCATTCATGGTGGTACAGCCATTGGTTGGATGACACTCGAAGGTTCCAAGAGTGAAGGTACGGATTTGCATTCCAAGACTGCTAATATCTTGGGTATTTCAAGAAATGAGGCCAAGATTTTCAATTATGGTCGTATCTACGGTGCTGGTGTGAAATTTGCCACTTCATTGCTTAAGAAATTCAACCCAGAATTAACCGACGATGAATGTACTCAGAGAGCTAAGGCCCTTTATATTGAGACCAAGGGTCAGGCTGGATACTACCATGCCAACGGTAAGTCCCACAAGATCTGGTATGGTGGTTCTGAGTCTGTTCTTTTCAACGAATTGGAAAGAATTGCCCATCAGGAGCATCCAAAGACACCGGTGCTAGGTGCTAGTATCACAAGAGCCTTGATGAAGAAAAACTTGAATGCCAATTCCTTCCTCACTTCTAGGGTTAACTGGGCCATCCAGTCGTCTGGTGTTGATTATTTGCACTTGCTCTGTGTCTCCATGAACTACTTGATTAAAAAGTATGGTATTCATGCTAGATTGAGTTTGAGTGTCCATGATGAAATCAGATACTTGGTCAAAGAAGAGGATAAGTATCGTGCTGCTATGGCTTTACAAATCAGTAATATCTGGACAAGGGCCATCTTCTCTGAGAATTTGGGTATGAAAGATCTACCTCAGTCATGTGCATTCTTCTCTGCTGTTGATATTGACCACATCCTAAGAAAAGAGGTTGATATGGATTGTATAACGCCTTCCAACAAGACTGCAGTTGAGCCAGGTGAGTCCTTGAATATTGCTCAGTTGTTGGAACATCCTGGTGCAAAGTTGTTAAGGGGCAAGATGCTACGTCTAAAGAAGAACATTGCCTTAGAAAAACCAGCCAATGATGTTGAAGATGTTGACGTTGTTCATGCAACTCCTGCTGACTTGAAATTCTCATTGAGCAATCCAATTTGGAAGGAAACTTATTTGAAGATGCAGACCGTCACCACTGAAAAGGAGTTCAAGTCAATTTTTTCCGCTTACAAGAAGAATTCAAGATCCTTGTTGGCTGACTCTGATATCTTTCGCAGTGACTACCACGATGTGATTAAAGAGACAACTGTCAAGAAGAATACTAAGGCTTCCACGTCTAAGACTAAGACAAATGTTTCCAAAGCTCCAAAGGACAAGATCTCAACTAAGTCCAAGTTAGCGACACCAAAGACTGAAAATGTTGTCAAGGGATCCTCCAAGGGTTCTTCCAAGTCTTCAAAGTCGACTGCAAAGTCCACCAAGACATCTTCCAAGGCCAAATCTAAGAAGTTCGCCAATAAAGAGAACTTTGACACCTCAATTGATCAAACAGATCTTTTGGAATCTATTGACATGACTGACGATATAAATCTTGAGCTGTACAACCAACTATCATGGGAGGAGGCCAATGATCAATCGAGATTTTATGAGTTCCCGATCAATGAGGTTACAGTACCATTGAGAAACAAGCCAAAGGGGTTTGATCGTAAAGGTGAGTCTGCTTCTGCTTCATTCTGGGCTCGTCAACAAGCTCCTCGTGGTACCATTGGGGGTCTCTAAGTAATTTATAGAAAGTTTATTAATGCCGTTATGATTATGATGATACTATAGTGTAAGATCTATTTTGGTTGTTATTATAAACGTCGTTTCGTCGTCTATGCAAAGCTTGACTATCACCTTGTCTATATGTACAAAGAGGTGAACCAGTAGCCTTCACTTTTTCTTTTCATCAATCAACCACTTCCAAACCACTTCTCTCTGTCCATGATCTGCCAGTTTCTTCTTTCTAGCAATATTTCTCCATCTCTGGAAGAACCACTTATTACTCATTGCATCTTTTCTTGCCCTTGCGTGTCTTGATCTTTGACCTGGGTTCATGAGGGTCAATTTCTGTACTCCACGTAATGTCTTGAAGTTTGCAGCAGTGATGAATAGTGCCATCATCACAGATATCACCATAACTCCTCCAAATCCAAAATTTGATTCCTCGATGAAGTTTTTCAAGTTCATACCATAGAATGCTGGGAGAAGAGTAGCAACTGTGAACCCTAAGGTGTAAATAGTCACTTTCAGTTCAAATAACATCAGTGCGTTTCTGTTTGCGTCCAAGATGATGTTAACAATCTCCTCTGTGCTCTTGATATCACTGATTAGGGACTCGGACTGTTGAACGAATTCATCACACTGTTTATAGTATGCCTCGAACAACATCTCCACTTCACCAAAATCTGTTCTCTCCTCCTTAGTGTTCTTCTTCTCAAGTTTATCTGTCAAGTACATCCCTAGAAGATCCTCATCGTGGTCCAGCACTTCATCGAGAACGTTTCTAATCAACAATGCCTTTTGATAGAAGGCTGATAGGGCCTTGGACTTAACCAAGAGAGATTGAAGCTTATCACGATCGAGTTGGTCTTCGAGTTCAGCAAGGATCAATCCACAAGATTTTAAGTGCTGTCGCAGTTCTGTATCAAGCCCTGTCATAACGTTGATCAAGATAGATTCAAGTGCCCTATGTTCATATTGTTGGATCCATCCGTGGTTCTGTGCCTTAAGTTTTGCCTCAAGGTCATATACAAACAGTCCAAGTCTCGATGCGGCTCTTGGGTCGCTTGTGTCAAAGATCATAACTTTATCAGCGGTGACAAGTGCCTTGATATGGAGTAAGTTAACGAGGATGCAGTTATCTCTAATCACGATGGATGGCACAACGTCAACGGCTGAAGTGTCAATCTTACGAAGATCACGAGGGTATAGTCCATGTTCCTGAAGAAATTTCATCTTGGGGAAGTGTTTCGAGACAGCCACAACGTTTCCCTTAATATCAAAGACTGTGCAACTGACATATGCATCGTTTGGTGTTATGGGTTTAACAATCTTAGTAAGATCGACTGGGAAAGTGTCATTAGCGTTGAAATCAAGCGGAGACTTTAGTTGTGGTGGAGGTGTGATTGCTGGTGGTTTGGGTGCCCTTGACGATATTAGACGGTACTGATTGTGGTATGAGTGGAGATATGGAGTTATCACTGGCCGTACGAAGGACACATTCACACGCACCAATCTGGGACTTATCCGTGTTCTTGTGAGTAGACTAAGTGACATTAATGGGTTCGATGAGTTCGATGAGCTTGTGGCAACTGTAGAGTATTAGATCTGCTAAGTGGTCTCTCTGTTGGAAAGGCTGTCGTTTATATCGGTCAATAGATGTATATGACGATGTATATGATGGATCAAGGGCTCAAATGACCCACTCTAGATCTTAAATAAAGGGTAATAAACAGTATAAACTACTACTATGTATATAAACCATTCATATATCAAAAAAGAGCTTAAGTTTTTAGTATATGGGGAGATGTCCGGGTGTTTTTTCCGCGAAAATGTATTCCATTAGGTTTAATCTTTGATTATATAACGCGTATTTATGACCTTTAAGTGGAGTTTAAAGACCATTTAAACTCTTTGTTGTGTATCTGTTGTGTTACTGTGTTGTTTATTCCTTTGAGTCTTCTCTTTCACTCGTCTTTGTTCCCCTCATAGCGCTTTCTTAGCGCATTACTTCGTCGGTGTCTCGCCTTTGCTCCCCCTCATTGACGCGTTGACTCTTTGCCTTATCTGGCACAAACAACTATTACAATACTAGAGAGAGGACCACTGGTGACGTAACCTCCCAACTCCCAATCTCTGCAGATGAACCCTGCTAGTGCTGCAGCTGCTGCCTCGACTCCGAGCTTTAAAGGTGGTGTTCACCTCGATAGCTTTGATGCTCGTATTGTGGAGTACCACTGTGCCCTCCGCAAGCTCGAGTTACTCGCCACTCATACGAGGGCAGTTCACATCAAAGTTCGTTCTCAACATGATACTGTGCCTCTACTTCACTACATTGTCACTCTGAGTGGTCCTTGGATTGCCAATGCCCACGAGACGCTGAAGAAGAGACTCGACCAAGTGGCTCGTCTCGAAGTCCCCGATATGAAGAAGGTTTCTCCACAAGTTTCCACCAACGCTATCAATTTTGAAGTAGATGAAACATTGGAATCAGTGATTCCTGATTATACGCGTACAGATGTGGATTATCCAGCTCTTTTCACGGGCTTGCTTGCCATCATTGAAAACTCGATCGGTATCTATCAACAAAGACTTAAACAGTGTGTTATCGAAAGAGATGCCCACAGAAGGCCCGATGCCAATCATAAACCGATTCCACTCGATCCAAATGCCTTCAAGGACCTCTTGGAGCCACATGAGATCCTCACTCTTTCAAAACTTGTGACGTTAAGGACCCAAGCCACGACATACCAATTCAAGATTTCCCCCATAATCCTAGGAGCCATCACCACCACGATACAAAACATTACAAAGTACCGAGATCAACTGTCTCAATACAAAAAGCGAACCACTGAGGCCATCTTCAAGAGACTACCCGAGTGGCAACACACAAATCATAGACTCTTTGCATGCTTTGTCAAACTTGGTGAACTTTATAACATCTTGAGGAAATTTGGTAGAGATCTCTACCTCCCCGTGTTTGATCAATTACACAGTCCAAAACTTCTTCATAAGAATGTTAAGCTTGAACTTGCATTGCAAAGATGTGATGAATTCCTAAAGTCCTCTCGAAAGAATGAAAACATTATGTTTATGCTCACAAGGTCAACACGACAGGGTTCCATGTTCCAATTGAAACGAGATGTGGTGTTATCCTTCTTACAGCCATTAGACCAAGCTATTCAATTGGATAATAGTATCATATCCACCATCTCTGAATTTGTTACGAATTGGGAAATTGCTGATACATTAGAGAGACGTTCAAAGCTTTCTTTAGAGACTAAGGCCCATAACGATAAGGCTCGTGTTAGATCCACTTCACCATTGTCCCCAGAGTCTGAAAGCAGAAGAATGAGTTTATTGTTTGATCCAAGTAAGGAGAAGTTGTCTCAGGAGATGGTTGCTAAGCAGCAGAGAGATCGTGAGCGTAAGTTCACTGAGGAACGTGCTGAAAGGGAGAGAATTGAGAGAGAAAGACAAACTGTTGAAGATATCAAATCCAAGAGAAGAATGGAGGAAAGAGAAAGGAAACTCCGTGGTGAGTTAACCAAGGATAGAACGTCTCCTCAAGTTTCACGTTCAGGTTCATTGATGAAATCAAGACAACGCTCTGGTAGTAATGCCTCTAATTCATCAATATCAAGACCTTCTGCTCCAATCGTCACGAGACAAAGATCTGGAAGTAATGCATCGACAACTTCAAACTCGAGTAACTCTTCTGTCTTGAACAGTATGAGAACTAACTCATTGACAGGGTCAGTGAGACCATCTCAGAGATCACCATCTTCAATCTCTCGTTCACCATCATTACAAGTTAGAAGACCAGTGTCTGCATACATGTCAAGTCCGGCATTTGACATTAGAAGTGAATTGAAGAGACAAGAAAGAGCAAAAGCAGCAGCTGCTTCGACAACTACTGCATCGTCTGCTGGGTCCCCGTTGTTATCACCACCTCATAATTCATCTTTAAAGAGAACACCATCGCTTCCAACGAATCGTTCTCCAAGAAACAGTGCTCAACATGCTGCTGGTGCTGCTGCTGCTGCTTTGAAGCAAGAGAGACATTCTTCATTAAAGTCCAACTCTGAGATGAATCGTGTACATGTGTCACAACAGCAGACATCTGGATCAACTCAAAGGAGATCCCCTTCATCGTTGAAGATGAGTAACAATACCACTGATCACTATCTACCAGATATTAATGAGCTTTCCATCACTGATGATGTGATGAAAACACCACCTCGTTCAACAGGTTCGAAATTGACTACACCAGAGATTACAATTGCTCCACCTCCTTCAGATCATCAGGAAGACATGTCAGGAAACATTACTCCTTCGTCTACAATCGCTGATGAGTCTGATGAGTATTTCAATACCCCATCCAAGACCACAACAACTTCTGCTAATGCTCCTCCTCCACGTCTCAAGTCTTCTTTGAAACAGCCAACTCGTACACTTGATCCATCAGCAACTAGTGATGCCAGTCCAGTGCCTGAACTAAGCAATACTCGTGAAACAACCTCTGGAGAGTCTTCCATTGACACGTCGGACACTGAGGACAATCGTACAAGTATCCAGGAGACATATATTGCTTCCCCGTCTTCTCCATCATCACCACCACCACCAAAGAAGATCATTAAGAAGGTTCGCTTTACTGGTGTACCTGACCTTCCTGAAGAGAGTAAACCTAAGCGTAAAGGTTGGATTAATCCTCCAAAGCTTCCCCTGATGAAAACGAAACAACAACCAACATCTTTATCATATGCTGCACAGGCACTAGTACATCAGGAGCGTATGACTTTCTCAAGTATTAAGAGGGGACAATTTGATGTTAAGACTGGTAAAGTTGTTTATCCGGAAAAGAACACAAGGATGATGAATGTTATGGGAAACGGTGGTGGACAGAGCACTTCGAAGAAATGGAGTCTTGGTGGTAGATTGAAAGATAGATTTGGTTAATATGGTTTAATGATACAATGACACGGTTAATGTTATGAGTTTGATGTAGATAGATATGACGTCATTATATGCCACGAGTCTACATTTTGTTCGGGGTTTAATCAGCAGACAATTGGACCATTAGCGGGGACAATGAAGACTAAGACAAAGACAAAGAGAAGACAAAGACAGGACAATAGGGCTTGTGTTAGAGCAGCAGATCATCCAATAAGAATGTGGAGAAAACTGTGGCTTGTCGAACTGTCGGATGACTGCGAGAAGCACTAAATTTAATCACCCGCACTCCGCCACGGTTTTTGTTACTATCTACGCATAAAACCATATAAGCTTGCCCTTGATCCAAGTCTTATTAGTGGTATGAATCATCATACAAACGAATGCATCCACAGACTTCATTGTTGATTGTTGTTCTCGTTGCCATATTCGCTTTGCTCATCCCAAAGTTCTCCTTCTTTCAGCTTAAGCTGTTCTCCACTGCTATTGTCCGTAATAACTCGACTATCATGCCAACGACTACTACACCTACATCTTCATCTCCAGCTTCATACTTGTTTGACTCCACTAAGCCAAAGACCCCTGTGTTCTTTCTAAGCCATGGTGGACCAACGTTCATGTACCCAGACGACGCTAGAGGTGAACCTGGAGCCTATAGAGCCGTCTCTAAAGTTGGTAAATATATCAGAGACACAATCAAACCACAGTTTGTTATTGTCGTGAGTGCTCATTGGGAAGGTTCTAATGCCATTGAGATTGGTATTCCTGAGTCTGTCAAGCAGTTATTCGAAGGAGGTAATGAAACCCTTGAGAATGAGTTGATTTATGACTTTTACAACTTCCCAGATTACATGTATCAGGAGAAGTTCCATACACGTAATTCTATTGAGCTTGCTGAAGACATTAGAAACAGACTCAAAGGACAAGGTGTTAATGCAAAGACTACTAATAGAGGACTTGATCATGGAGTGTGGGTGCCATTTAAAGTTGCCTTCTCTACAAGCAAACCTGAAGGTTCTTATTGGGACATTGATGTTCCACTTATTCAAGTGTCTTTAAAGAAGACGGAGGATTTTGACATCCATAGAAGACTAGGTGAAGTATTGTCTCAATACCGTGAGCTTGGAGGTGTTGTAGTATGCTCTGGTATGTCTGTTCACAACTTAAGAGAATTGGGGAAAGCATTGTCATTTGATGGTGAAGCTTTACCATACGTTGCTCCATTCAACTCACTCTTGACTAAGATCCTCAAGAAAACAGGTGAAGAGAGATTTAATGAGCTTGAGTCACTCAAGACAGAACATAATACTCTTTTAAGACAAGCTCATCCAACTATTGAACATTTTATGCCAATAGTTGTCGCTGCCGGTGCTGCTAATGACGAACCAGCTAGGGAACTTTACAACAGTGCTAAACTCTCACTTGGTTGGGGTGTCTACCAGTTTGGTGAGTATGAGGGTGGCTTCCTTAAGCTATGACTTGTTCGTAGATAGCTAGGTTATTGGATGTATAATACAAGGTCGTCAATAGCATCATGTTAGTTATATACAGGTTATGCACCTCATGAACGCTTCCACCAACTCTTCACCTCTTCTCTTGTCTCCTTAACCTTCTCATCAATCGTCTCACTTTGTTGTTTCATCATTGGACGTTCCTTATTAGCAACAGTTTGTTTAGCTTGTTGAGCAAATGCCATCTCTTTACGTCTTTGTGAACGACATTGTTCCCATGCAACGGTTGAACCGACTAAAAACCCACCAACGGCCCAATTAGCAGCCTTTGCTGGAGATTTCTGTGCCAAGAAGACAGCAGCTCCAAGGACACCAAGTGCTGAGAATCCTGTGAGTCCAGCTTCACGGAAACATGGCATCTTTACTAGTGAAGAGAAACGGAAGTCGTCGAATGAAATCCGACTCACTGCTTCTTTAATGGGAAGATCTGGTTTAGCTGCACCATTGTTAAAACGTGGCTCTGTATCTTCAAGAAGAAGTGGTTTTGATGGTGATGGTGAAGATGGTGATGGTAAAGAAGATGAAGAAGAAGATGATGATGATGATGATGATGATGTGTCGAACTCTACAGGCACAGTTCTAACACGCTCCGATGATCTCCGAGGTGTCGTATTTGGTGTCTGTGTCTGTGTCTGTGTCTCACCAGATGAACTAAATGGCCAAACCATCTCTTTACCGTTTTATCCTTATGATTAACTCATATAAATGCTCTCCATCCACCCAGTTAAAAACCTTTGGAAAAGAATTAATCCTCCTCCCGTCCTCGACCCCCCCTAAGAGTGGCCCTACCAGGCTCATCGCGAATTTTTTTTTTCTCCTCTGCTTCGTCTGATACTTTTCTCTCTTAAGCATTTCTCTCTTATATCTCTCTCTCTCTTATATCTCTTAGTTAACAGTGTTTAAGACATCAATATGGGTAAAGTGTCTAAGGCCACCAAGAAGTTCCAGTCGAAACATCTCAAGCATACGCTTGACCACCGTAAGGAGGTCAAGAAGCACAATCAGATGCTCGCTAAACACAAGTCTACAAAGAAGGGAGGAGATAGAGATACTGCTGCTTATGTTGGTTCTGAAGCTGTTACTGAAGCTAAACAAGCTGCTCAGAAGAAGAAAGAGGAGATATTTGATGATATGAATGTCGAGGAGTTCTTTGAGAAGGGTTTTGATGTTCCAAAGGAGAAGAAGGGCTCCAAGAAACAGAAAGAACAGAGTGATGATGATGATGATGATGATGAAAGTTCCTCTGATGAAGAGGAAATCTTGGAGCATCAGCATGATCTTGAGAAGCTTGCTGAGAAGGATCCAGAGTTCTACAAGTATCTTCAGGAAAATGATAAAGGTTTACTTGATTTTGACCCTGTGAACCCTCTCGATGCCATTAGTGATGATGAAGATGATGAGGAACAAGAAGGTCAACCACAGGCTCAAGAGGATGACCAGGTTGATGCCGACAAGATCGAAGTCACTACTGCAATGGTCAAAGATTGGGCTAAGAAACTTCAGGATCCACAACTTAAGCTTATTAAGAACATTGTTATGGCTTTCAAAGCTGCCGTTAATGTCAACAGGGACTCTGATGAGTACAAGTATGCTGTTACTGATCCAAAGGCATTCCAACAATTGATTCTTCTCGGTCTTAAACAGTTGCCAATCGCTGTTCAGAAAATTGTCTCCTATAAAGTTGTCAAGGGCACAAGAACCGTTCCAAATAACACCAAAGTGAAACAATTGAACACCATTCTCAAATCTCATGCTGCTTCATTGCTCACTTTGCTTCAGGATATCACCAACACTGAGACTGCTGCCCTTGTTCTTTCTTCTGTTCAGGAACTCTTGCCATATTTCATCTCTTTTAGAAGACTCTTGAAACAGATCATTTCAGCTATTGTGACAGTGTGGTCTACTACCCCAGACGTTGAGACACAAATTGCCTCCTTTGCCTTCTTGAACAATGCCGCTAGAGAATTCTCCAAATCATGTCTTGAGTCCATTCTTAAGCAGACTTATTCGACATTTATCAAGAATTGTCGTCAGACAAACGTTCATACAATGCCAATGATTAACTTCCAAAAGAACTCTGCAGCTGAACTCTTTGGTATCGATCAAACATTGTCCTATCAAATTGGATTCGATTACGTTCGTCAATTGGCAATCCACTTAAGAAACTCTATCAATAACACTAAGGATGGTTATAAGACAATTTACAATTGGCAATACACCCATTCTCTTGATTTTTGGTCTCGTGTCCTTGCAGTTCAATGCAATTCTGAAAGAGAAGGTAAAAAGGAATCTCCACTTCGTCAACTCATCTATCCATTGGTTCAAGTGACTCTTGGAGCTACTCGTCTTATTCCAACTGCTCAATATTTCCCATTGAGATTCTATTTGATTAGATCTCTTTTGCGTCTTTCACAAAACACTGGTGTCTTCATCCCTGTTTTCCCATTGCTTCAAGAGATCCTAAACTCTACAACTCTTACACGTAACCCAAAGAACACAAACCTTACAGCTTTTGACTTTGAACACAACATTAAGGCTAACTCGGCATATTTGGGTACCCGTGTTTATCAACAGGGTGTTTGTGAACAATTTGTTGAACTAACTGGTGAATTCTTTGTTCTCTACTCCAAGTCTATCTCATTCCCAGAATTAGCTACTCCAGTGACAATCTCCTTAAGAAGATACATCAAGCAGAGTAAGAATGTCAAGTTCAACAAACAGTTGTCCAATCTTGTTGAGAAACTTAACCAAAATGCTAAGTTTATTGAGCAAAAGAGGGCAAATGTCGAATTTGGACCAACTAATAGAGTTGAAGTGAATAGATTCTTACAGGATTTAAGTTGGGAAAAGACACCACTTGGTGCTTATGTCGTTGTTCAAAGAGATGTTAAGGAAGAGAAGATGAGAATCTTGAGAGAATCCCTTGCTGAAGAAGATGAGGAGAGAAAGAGAGCAAAAGAGGCAAAGATTGATGGTGAAAGTGCTGATGAAGATGATGGTGATGATGATGAGGAGATGAGTGAAGCTGATGATGATGATGAAGAGTAAAAAAAGTCGGCATATCATTTGCATAATTGATCAATACGTTAACGTAATATTGTACATTCTGTTTGAAATTGCTTGCTTGTAGCCGACCCTACAAATCGAAGATTGATCATGCATGGTATTAAACATAAGCTAATGACATTCTTGTGTTTATGGGTATCGTAAGTTAATGAGTCTGATCGGTATTCTCCTTTTGCATAGAGGCAAAATATTCCAATATGGATTCATAGCAGAAGACAAATTGATCCAAGCTTTGAACCATTGAGATTCTTTGTTTGCGTAATTGTTGCACAGTCAAGTAAATCAGATCTTCGTCTGTTCTCCAAATGTCGATGATGTTAGAATCAGTCATTTTATCATCTTCTGAAAGTCTTTTCATTTGCAACTTCTTGAAAGCTTCAATAAGGATATCAATGGTGATAAATACCCCTGTTCTTCCACATCCAGCAGAACAATGAACAACAATAGGTGTCTTCTTATCCTTTGAGAAGAAATCTCTCACACGGATCAAATTATGAAGTTCAGAATACTTGACTGTACCAAAATCTGGCCAACATTTAAGATGAAGTTGATGAACAGTACGGGTCTGACCACGTTTTGTAAGTTCAATGGTTCTCACAGTCAAGTTTTCAACTCCTTGGAAATTATCTTCTTCACTGACAAGATGAACCATAGAGCTCTCTTGCCAATAGACATCAGACTTCTTCATACCATTCTCAGCGAGATTCGTTAATGAAATCACAAGTTCAACATTATTTGACCATACCACTTTCCAGAAATCATTAATGGTTGCCGGTAGTGGAGCCTGTGTAGCAATGTATTTAGCATCAGAGTTAACTTGTGGAACGCTTAAGAAGTTAGCGTTGAAATAATCATCGGTACGCTTAGAAGTTGCACTATTGTTGGAAGATGTTGAGACACTAGCGTTAGGTGAGACAGATGATGATGTAGGCTTTACTGTGAGAGATCCAGGGTTTCCAAATGGTGTATTGGCACCAGACATTGGTGATGGCATAAGTTTGACTCTTGAGTGTTCATATGGCAAAATATTTGGATATCTGTTCTTAAACCCGTATTCGGAACCATTGAGTGTAATGTGGTCACCTGGAGATTGGATAGATGATGCTGGTGATCTATTGGACCCAGTGCTTATAGATTTTCTCTTGACTGAAGCTCCAATGCGGGCATTTTCCAAATTTTCAATGTTCATGAAATTGCTTATAATTGAATTGACTGCATCTGGTTTAGAATAACGTTGTAACCAAATTGGAAGTTCGTTAGGATCTTTAAAAGTTGGTGCTCTTAGCACTGTACCCTTTGTATCTGGGAATGCACTGTTGTTCTTCAAAGACATGATAAAAGTAGATGCTGGGTCTGCAGATGGAAGAACAAAACTGGCAAATGCACCACCGGATTCAGTTGTGTCTTGCATTCCTGGTTCTTTGAACTTGGTATTGTCAATGAAATGATGCTCAGTGGACCCCATCTCAGATTTTTCAAACATGGAGAATCCTTCATCAACGATGTAAAGATCAATGTTTTTGTCATAGTCATTAATGGAATCTTGGAACTTTTTGATGATTTGATGTAGATGTAAAGAACAATGTTTGAGGTTTGATGAAGAGTCGTAGAAAATCACACGAAGATCACGTTGACTTTCAAGCTTGGATTGAAGTATTTGCTCTTGAGAAGCCACCATTGTCTTAAAGATGTTACTTAAATGGAAAGATGACCGTTTCAAAAGTGTTGTTGGAACACATATACTAAGTGAATCCTTTACACGTGACACGTTATACTGATTGAAAGGTCTTAAGTCAAGGATAACAACATCGATAGCATCACCAATGTTTTGAGTCAATGCCTTGAATTCCTCTGTAGACTTGATTGAACCAATCCCCATGTTTGCCATATCTGTGAATTTACTATGAGCATGAGCGACATTAAGTTGATGTGGTAATCTTGATATTTTCTTCTGCAGGTCCTGCGAGTTGAAAGGACTTGATGGTGGACTCACCGTGATACTTATCTGGGGCATGGCGGGCATGACGGGCAAAGCCGGTAGTGGTTTACTGCTGTCAAGCATCTTCTTAGATGTAGATGTAGATGATGCTGATGGTGCCGATGACGCCGATGGTGGCGAGTTTGATACTAGTTTGGATAAGCCGCTGGCGGCTGGTGAGGCATTGGATGAGTTATACGTCACGGCGGCACGCGTACAAGGACTTCCTCCGCTGGCGGTAGATGATGAGCTGCTCTTATCGAAGCCAAAGTAGCAGTGGTCTGTGGGCAGACAGGGTGATGTTTCTGCTGAGGTTGCCATTGATGTTATGTGGCGGTTAATGTGGGCGTGTTGATGTGTGTGTGTGTATATAGCGGGTAAGCTTCAAATCCAAAACAAAGGCAAGCGAGATGAGATGAGGAGAGAGAAGATTGCTTTAAGGACTGCAAGATCCGTTTATGAGGACCTGTGGAGGGCTGTGTTGAAAGTAATATGAAGGAAGTGAAAGGGATGAAGAAGGGATGAGGAAGGAATAAGAAGGAAGGTGTCAGACTTTGTTTTGATTTTACACTAGTGCTGTCTTAGCCGCCCCCCGGCTTTTCTGGACCTGTCCAGCCTCTCAAATGCGTAATTCGGGATGTTATTTTTGTCGCCAGGCGGAGCTTTGCAGCATGTCACCGGTGGCGCCGGTACCGGGGTGACCGCCCCCCGAATAGTCAGACACCGTAGGCAGGGCTAGGCAGAGCCCTCTAGGCGAAGTCTAGGCAGAGTTCTGCCTAGAGTGATCTGCCAAGCTTCCCCCCGAGTCCTGCCTAAGCTTAAAAAAAAAAAAAATTGACGTTCTAGATTTTGCCTTCCGGCATTTAAAATTCTATCCACGTCTAATGACGCCATTGGTGCGTTGCCGAAAAAAGAAACGTCATAACCCGCGGGAGGCGCAAGCCGACTTGATATCTTCTATTACACACTGTCTTATGACTTGTATCATATGCAATTATGAAATGATGTTCCCTCATCTTCTAGCAGGTAGATATCCTTTTGATGCGACACTGTCGTTTCGCATCGTACTTTTTTTAGCCACATCCATAAATACATATAAACTGTACATAAAAGGTGTTAGCAGTATCCCCTTCTAGAACACTTCCAAGCAGCATAAAGAACCCATTGTACACATAAGCATCATATTCGATGCCCCCTCCTTACTTTCAAGTTTTCAGGCAACCAACTAACCCCACTACAAAATATTCAGTAGGTCTTCTTCAGTTAACCAGAATGACATCAGCAACTTTCATCTGCGTCGTCACATCACTCAATTGACCCAAAGTACTGATATCTTAACTGTTGCAGATGCAAGATGAGGTGCCTTTCTGTTGACATAACCTCGGTCTTACATCATCACGGTGATATGGGCACGTCACGTGTAGCTGTCAACTCTGCTGGCCTATCGGCTCTTCATGTGATGTCAGTTATTCCTACATTGGAAATATATCACTTGGTCATTAGACTAAGTGGATAACTCTTGGTGTAAAGCAAGACAGTAGTGTACCTATCCATTCGATCTAGAACCATATTTATGTTATTTCCTGTGTGTTTTCTTATCATACGAGAACACGGTAATGATTAATTAGTCTCTCGACATACTTGTTTAAGGGGCCATGTCCGTGTCCGTTGTTCTTGAGGCTTCTTATGGCTTTGAAACTTTTAAGTTGATATGGTTCTAATAGTAGCTTTTATTATCCTCTTGTACTGGAGTCTTCTACATCCTCCTGTACTAAAGTCTTACTAACAACATCAATTGATCGGAAAATAGCATCTCAACGATGACACCTGTCTTAATTTTAGTTAACATGTTATGATGCAGAACAACCGATGATGGCGTGGTCGGCTCTCGCCATAGCTCAGCCGCCGAGACAACATAACCAATCATTTGTTAAAGTAAATATAACCTCAAGTTATATTTATCGAAGTCGGAGGGATTGCTCAATGAACTTCATTGGACTGGATGAGGTTAAATTAAGCGCCTGATACGCGTCGATCTAGGCACGCGTCGACATAGACAGAGTACCTGACTTCTACATAAACAACTATCGTAACATCAACTGTCCTTTCCAGGTAATGAAGACCCCAGTGGACTTTGCATATATGCGAGAACTGTGGGTTAACCCACTATTATGTACATTTTATAGCTTCCCCATCATCACTGCTCTTCACTTCCACTCTCCTCCTCTTTCTTCTCACTTGGATCGTTATTCTTTCTGTGTGATTCAAGTGTAAGGTAAAGATGTTGTGATGAAGCCTGTAATGTCTGAACGAGACCAGCACCGCTAAGCATCGTAAGCATACCGGCAAGTTGTGAATGAAGTTGCTCTTTTGTCGGAAGATCCTTAAATTGCTTAATCTGGTTAATATCAAACAAATTGTTCTCAATACGAGCACCAACGATAAATAACTTTTCATTAGTTGTGTTAGTGAACTTGAGAATCTTAGCAACAACTTGTGGATCATTCTCCTTCACTGTAACAATTGCCGTTGGTCCATTCAACAATGGTGCAAGGGAATGTTTAACAGATCTGTTTCTCTTGTATGCTTCAACACTAGCAGGTTCAGATTCATGTTCGGATCTGAGGTAGGCTTTAAACAGATGATTTCTCACAACTGTCATATCGGCACCAAATGATCTAATCTGATCTCTGTATGTGTTGATCTCAGTCTTGACGAGATTGTTGTGATGAAGGAAAAGTACTATCTGAGCATCGGAGAGTAATGTGTTGTATCTGTTGATGAGGTATGTCTTTCTCGACAAAGGATCCTTAAGGTATTGCACTGGAGTAACACCCTTTGGAACAGCCTTAGCGGATGTCGCAGCGCCTGCCGTAGCATATAGTCTCACGGGGCTCACCACATATGGAAGTTTTCCAAGTTTAAACATAATGATAACTGATAGATCCAATAGATAGAACTCCGGAGTTCAACTGCCGTCCTTCAACTGAAAATTTCCTCAACGTTGAAATCCAAAAGTCGCGATAAACCCGAACACCACCACCCACCCGCCAATATAATTTCCTCCTAACATCTTTTTGCTTATCAAAACATAACAAAGTAGAGCAATCCACTCGTTAGATCTACCGCCTCATTGAAAGTTGTCGCCTTGGTGACCTTTATAGTCGCTATTCATACCCAAGCTTACCGCCGTGTTTAATCTCAAGAAAACCTTGCGCTGAGACTGAGCTGCTGTTGAATTCCCCCCGCCCAGTTCTCCGCAACGACACGCACATCCACCTTGGTCTAGTTAACTCATCATCATCATTTTAATTTCATCATCATCATTTGCAGGAACTCTAAGGTCAATACATACCGAACAAATGGCCGAAGACCAACCTTCCAAGGTCACATCGCCCTCACGATACTCTAAGGCAACACACCTTACGGAATTCTATCCTTACCTGAATGGAGGTACCTTGTCCCAACCATACACCACGACTAATGAAACATCACAACAATACCCAGCTTCCGGTTTGCATTCACGTAAACAGTCATTGAGCTCCTATACATCTTTCACACCTTCGACTCTTGACTTTAGAAGTCTGGTGACAAAGACGGAAATTTCCCATACAAGTGAATCATTTGAAGAACTCTTGGCCGCGTCAGATAAGTATAGAAGGGCATTGCTACTCGTTGCTGAAGCCGCTGGAGACTTTGGTGCAGCATTAGAGAAAACTGCTAAGTGTAAAGGAGCAGGATCCGCTGCTGATGGACTCTTAAACGCTGGTGGATTGTTCTTCCTCGTGGCTAATCATCAACAATTGCTTGCACACAGCGTTGGAGAAACATTTGAAAAACCAGTGAGGCAACAAGTTGGGAAATTTAAAGAGCAATCTATGAAAAATGATGAATCTTTCAAGACAGAGATTAAAGATCGTGTTAAAGAGTTGAAACAACAAGAAAAGGAGAATGCTAAGTTGAGTAAATCTAAGACGAGAAATCTCGTTGCATACAGAACTAAACTCATGCAATTGACATCACACATTGATGAAATTGATAAATTAAAGCATGAATATTACCAATCAGCATTTGACCTGGTTCAAGATACTTCAAATAATGTCCTAATGCAAGTTGGATCTGTCGTTAGAGCACAGGTGGAGATATATGAAGGAATCGCAAGAAAAGGTTGGTCCGGTGGTGGACTCGATGAGTTAATTGCTCAATGTCCAGATCCATTTACCATTGCTGATGATGAAGATGATGATGAAGATGAAGAAGCAGTTAATGAAGATGAAAGTCAGAAGAATAATGAAAATGCACACCAATCCATCCATGCATCATCTACATCATCAACACATACATCTAACTCTACAATCAAGAAGGAATCTGAGGTACGAGCAGATGATCACGGTCTAAGTTTCAACAGAGGTGTCTTTGCCACGAAACCTATCTTAAGTCATCAACAATCAATCCAAACTTTTAAGACAAGTGATCCATTAATCGCAAGTACCCCAATTATGATGTCACCAAAGTCATCGAACCGTGAAGACGAACAAGACAGGACCATAACAATGGATGATAATTCGTTTTCATTACCTGTTCCCGGGTCTGCTAGAGTGAAGAAAGAGGATACTCAGAGTCAAAAGAGTTCAGTTGGTGCCGATGTCTTGAATGGTGGTATCATTGAGAATACCGAGGAAGCTAATGCAGGTGAAGACGAAGAAGAAGCGGAGGGAAAAGGATCAGAGGAGGAAGAAGAAAAAAGAGAGGGACTTGCACCAAGTGCAAAATTAGATCATTTCCCTGTACAGAATGAATGGAGAGACGATGGTGATAGTGAAGATGGTGGATAATTCTCTGGTTATGACAAAGACACATGTCGTTACTTTAAACGTATCTACTGTCTAATATGCAACGAAGAATGGACATTTATGATTAATGTTAACAAGACAAACACTATAGAAGCTCTGGAAGCCCAATTATACTGTATATATGAAGAGAAGAGATAATGGTACGGACCACACACTCCAGCCCCCCGCCACTGAGATAACGCGATAAGACATCTCGAGAGCACTTCCCCACGTATTTATAGCCCACGCGTTCTTCTTCTCTTCTTTCAATCTCATAAACAGATATACACGTATACACAGACTCACTTATGCCCCCATTAAACAAGGACATCATCCAGAGTCGACTCAGTCAGAGAGTTCTAGCCCTAATCGGCTCCCTTGGTCTCACGGGTATGGGTCTCTTTGACTCCTCTCAACTCTCTTCTTCTCCTGAACTAGTTGAAACATCTTATCACGACGCGTCATCATTATCTTCAGGACCAATCTTCTCCTCACGTCAACAATGTCCTCTTGATCTCCCGTTCTCATGTACCAATACCACCGATATGGATGTTGATCTATGTTGCTTTGAGTACCCAGGTGGTGTCGTGTTACAAACCCAATTTTGGGATTATAAACCTGCCACGGGTCCAAATGATTCATTTACACTCCATGGTCTATGGCCAGATAACTGTGATGGATCTTTTGAGCAATTCTGTGATAACTCGATGGAGATCTCAGACCCGGTTAGTATCATTGAACAACACGATCGGGACTTGCTAGACACTATGCACAAGTATTGGAAGGATTTCAAAGGTAATGACGCATATCTATGGAAACATGAATGGAATAAGCATGGAACTTGTTATTCTACTCTTAAACCTTCTTGTTATGGTAATCAGATGTCCGCTTACAACAACGTTGTTGATTACTTTAACCAATCCGTGGCTCTTTTCACCTCACTACCTACATATGACTGGCTAGTTGAGGCTGGGATCACTCCTTCAGAGACTGCAACTTACACCAAATCACAGATCCTTGAGGCTCTCACCTCTAAATTCGGTGCTGAACCATATATACGTTGTGATACCACTAATGCCCTCCAGGAAGTTTGGTACTTCCATCACCTTCGTGGATCACTAGTTGGTGGAGACTACCTTCCAATTGATACACTTACCACGTCTCGTTGCAGATCTGACGGTATTAGGTTCCCACCAAAAGTCCCAGGTCTGAATCCAACACAGACCCATACGGTTCCTGGTCCTTCTCCAACTGACCCAACAGTTAAGGGTCATATTAGACTTAGTGGTCAACAAGGTTGTCTTATCAGAAATGGACATTGGTACACGTCTGGTGCATGTGCCGGATATTCACTCATTCAACTTGAAACTGGTTCAGTTAATTTGAAAAGCTCAGGTGGATATTGTACTATTCATGAAGGTGGATTCATATGTGCTTCTAATGTTCAACCATTTGAGTTTGAATATGATCAAGAGACTGGGATCATTAGTGCTAATGGACAGAGTACATTCTCTGCTGATGCTATTCCAAGAGGTAGAGTCCAACAGAAGATCATGCTTGGACATGGTCAGATTGATTTTAATCTGAAGTTTAGTATGAACTAATCATGTGCTTATAATCTATCAACACAACTACTCATTAGATAAGTTCATACTCATATTCATTAGAGGAAGTTAAGAAGCTTTTCCGTAGAGTCGTCATCATTCGTTTTGATAGTATTAGTCTTCCATGTCTTTGGTCTTGGTGTATCATCCAACTTTACCTTATTCATCTTATCAACCATTTTTTGAAGCTTTTCTTTCTCTTCCTTATCTGCCCTCCATTTTTGATACATATCACTGAAACTAGTATCCATAAACTCAATGAATTGTTTCAGTTTTCTTGTCTCAGAGACTAATAAAGCGTTCTCCTTATATAAATCTTCATCTTTGTATGAGGATGATTTGGAGTCGATTAGTTCATGATAATGTTCAAGTTGTGATTCCATTTTCTTCACTTTAGATCTTAAAGAGCTGAGCTCTAAGTCCATAGTTCCTGACTTCTTCTTATCAAGGGTGTATTCTGTTTCATTCTTGAGGTTATACTTGTTGATAAGTTGTTCGAAATCATCAAATTCATCTTTCTTTGGTGATCTTTTCTTCAATGGAGAAGTGGGACTTCTCCTAGATCTTATCAATGGACTCATATCAGAGTTTGGGGGTCTCAGATCAGGAATATCTCTTGACCTAAATCCTAGGCTCTTCATTGGAGACATGACACGAGAATTCCTTGAGTGTCCTTCCCTTCCGAGTTTAAACTTTGATGAATTGTTTGGTGATGGAGATGTCACAATGTCTCTTAAGAATCTATGTCTTTTTTCATTATTGATCTTGATATCCTTATCATATGATGAATCATCCAAATATCTCAGATTCTCGACATCTAAGAGACTCGTATCAACATCTCTTGAGTTTTGAGCCCCAATTAGATCACCTCTCGACCTAGGTAAAGACCCATTTTTATCATTTTCCAATGATGATGACATCTTTGTACTAATCCATGGCTTTATCGGTGACATTGTACTTTCATCATTAAAATCCATATGAATGTTCCCTTGGTGGCTTGAGTCATTAAGAGCTTCTCTATAAAGACGAGACTTTGCACGACGAGTATTAAGACGAATATTGGTCAATGTTGAAAGATCAGAGTCTGGATCGTGTCTTGACATGATTAATCCAACTAAATATCCAAGTTATACCAGTATAATCTCTTTATAAAGTAGTAGTAGTATACGTTACTTCTTTGTTTACGTTTTGAGGGGGAGTTTGTATTTTGTGGTGTGTGGGTGTGTCTGGGTGTCTGTGTGTATATGTGTGTTGCTATGGTAACCATTACTAACAACACTACTTCATTTATACTATAATCATCAATAAAGAGGAATTAAACCTTGTTAAAATAGTTAAATGAGTATATTTCTACTAAGTCATAATCAATAATACTCCATTGATGATTGATTAAGTCCCATATCTAAATGCATTAACAGTTGGTCCAGCACTTGTCATACCTCTTGGAGCCGGTAGTAACTGTTTACTATTCATAAAGTTTGTTGTAGTTTGTGATATTCTTTCATCTGTTCTCATGTTGTTTACATTGTTTACATCTCTTGGTTTTAATTGGATTGGTGGGAGTTTTATACGATCTGGAATTGCAAGATGATGTGATGGTGGTGTTAAGGATATAAACTTGTGTTCATCTGGTGATGGTGGGTATGAAGAGAGTGGAGAATGCGATTGTTGGATTGAAGGTGGTGCTTGTGATTGTGATTGTGATTGTTCAAGTGGTGGTGGGAGGGTCATTGATGTTGATGGGATAGAGAGAGAGATACCTTCAAAGATGTGAGGTTTGGTTGAAGTCAATGAGAGCCAAGTTTGTAGATTTGACAGAATATTAGTTATAAGATAGTTGATTGAAGCAGTTGAAAGTGTAGTGCTTGAAGAGTGTACCATGTTATTTATCTCTGATTGAATATGAGATGGAGTTGTGGTACCCATTTCTGAAATGAGATACACAATGGATTGAATGATGGGGTTATCAAGGTGTTGACAATGTGTTGTAAGGAGTACCTTCAAAAGGAAAAGGTATGTTTCAATGATTGGAATGGAGAAGTTTCTTGGGAGGTTAAGATATGATTGAAATGAGTTCTGCAAAGGTGGATGAGCAATGAAACCCAAGAAAAGCAATGGTAATGAAGTTAGACCCAAGTTGTTATTAACCTCTGGGATTGACAATGAGTTCATATATGATATAGTAGCAGAAGTCACTTCTTCTTGTGTTGCCAGTTCTAATAGATTGTGCAATGTTTGATGCTGATCAATGCAAAACTCCTTCAGTGTAAGACTCAACATGTTCCAATGATGTTTAGTAGTTGGAGGAGTGATATAATCCACAACCAGGTCTTGAAACTTTAGAGGACAACTTAGTAATAAACTTCTCTTTGAGATCATTATCAAGTTCTTAACAACATCAGTTTCAAGTAGATCTTCATCACCTTCTGTCTCTATATCCTCAATCAATGATGGAAGATTAGATAATGATGATGATAAGATGAAAGATTTGTTTGCCATTATGATTGCATTATGAATCGAGTTACGATTCAATGAACAACTTTCATGTGATTTGATAGTTTGTAACTCGTTTGATAGACCCATAATGAGACATTGTGATGACAACTCGGTATTGATTGGAAGTGATGGTGATTTAGAGAGTTGTATCAGATCTTCTAAGAGTGTTGTATTGGATGAATATGGGACAGGTTTGGATAGGAATAACTTATGACATGATGGTGGTTTCCTATTGGATGACATTGAAAAAGCTGAAAGTATAAGAAAGATAAACCAGTAGTTGAAGAGAGGGACATCTGTTGATGATTGCATCAAAGAACATGTCGTCTTATCGAGATAATCCATGATTATCTCTATTGGTATCAACTCTTGCTCTGAGTTAAGTCTCTTTAAGGTATGATAGTTAATGAGATAGATATGTGAAAGTATAGTAAGAGATTGAATGATCTCCATTGGATTTGAATTGGACTTGAGTATAAGAATCCATGATTTGTTCAAGAGCTTAATACAATCTTCAAATTGATCTGAATATGAAGCACCAAATGCCAAGATTGCATATAACAAAGATGAGTGTTCATCTAGTGAAGGGATTTGATCATTCTTAACAATAGGTAGATGTAAGTTTGACATAGTACCCCAGACTAAGAATAGTGAAGAGACTTTAGAGTTGAGATCAAGGTATGCTAACTTGTTAAACTTCTTTGATAGAGTTAACAGAGAGATTATATTCTTCTCATTGAACTTGTATCGTGGGGTATCGATGTTAACCATTGATGTGGCTGGGACTATAGAAGACTGCTGCTGATGCTGATGATGATGATTGGAGTTATGAGTATGAAACAAAGGATTTGACTGTTTGAAGACATCGGGTGATGAGATAGGTGAAGTCTTATCTTTCGAATGAACCGTACGCATATGTCTTTGGAGTAGATCTCTTCTAACAAAAGCCGAAGGACATTTTTCACATGAAAAAGGTTTCTCTCTTGTATGTGATCTTTCATGTCTTGCCCTATGTTCTGAACGAGAGAATGCTCTTGCACAAAATGAACAAATATAACGACGTTGTGTGGGCATATCTTCTTCCTCTTATTCCTTATTCCTATTCTTCCAATAGATAATATATGTCTAAGTAATAGAATGTGGCATAAGCCACTATATAAGCAGTGGGGATAAATCAGTTGATGTACTCTGCCCATCTGCGAGATGCGGGTTGTCGGACTGCGGAGCTGCACAATTCGCCGCCGGCTTCGGACTCCACCACTCCAGGTGGTTATATTAAATCAATATACGTAGCTATATAACTACATACTATATAACTAATACTATATAGTACTGTACTATATAGTATTTCAATACTATATGATACTATACTATATGACACAATACTATATGATACGGTCTACTATATGAAAAACAGCCTACCACTTAATCGGCATAATTGTACTCAACAAAGAATTTCCCCGCTCTCTCGGCTCCCCGCAACAACCCTTCTCCTTTATACACATTTAATGAACCAACTTGGAAAAGTACTCGAGTGTTTTATTACTTCCGTTATATGTTCAGGGCCAACATATAACTCAACAAATCTCTTAATATTTCCTTTTAATGATATAGTTAATTAATCATAGGCGCAAATGTCCGTCTCCGATCGGACACCGATAGATCTGCATAATATAAAGTTACCACTATATTGGTTTAGGTCTACATTACTCTTTAATAGATGGCTATGTCTTTATAGCTAAGTCTTTATTAGTCATCAATGGAGACTGAGTCATCAATAGAGAGTCAATACTCTAATACTAAACTCATCTGTTAATTGTTTTAGTATAGTAGTTCATTATAGTGCACTTTGACACCCGGACATGAACCAGGTACACAAACCCGAACACCATTTGTTTCTTTTCTTCAGTTATAAAGTGATTTTATAGGGTTGATTTTATATGTTTATATGGCGACCCAAGAACTAATAGATATAGTGCTTGAAGTTATGATATATAGATTATGAATATGAATATGTTTTTTGTATATTGTAGTGACGTGGGGTATATAACTTAAGTTGTGTCTATTAAAATGTACCTTATTGGTTATATATAAAATCCATTTTAATATATTGAGTTTAATAGTTAAATATAAAAAAATGTATTAATAGATCATAAACTAATATATAACCATATAATCATATGACAGTCAAATCTACATAATTATCAAACTATAACCAACATGTATTACCCTACTGACTAAACCTTAACCGCACTTCCCTTTCTCTTAAACAACCCACCAAAACTAAACTTCTTCTTTTCTTTCTTAGACTTAACAGCTTCACCAACAGTAGGATCATCCTGAACAACAGGCATTGTGATCGAATGATCAGAAGTCACCCCTTCAGGTGTAAACTTATTGTTAATCTGATAGTTATAATTCTTTGTAGATGGAGTAGTATTTGCAGATGACGAACGAAGTGTATGCTTTTTAAAAGTTGTATTGTTAACTTCTGGAACATTTTGATACTTTAATGATGGATGTCCAAAGAATTGGGAGATTGATGTCTTGCGACGGATCTTCTTCTCTGTCTTGGTGTCATTTGGTTGTGTAGAGTCAGTTTCTTGTATACCGAGACCTGTTGTTGTTGGTGGTGGTGGTAGTGGTGGTGATACAGACGCCATAGAGATATCTGACACCCTATCCCCAAACTGAGGAGTTGGTTCCATTTCTGGTGAGCGTGTTGGATTTTGAATTGGTGTTGAAACATTTGAATCAATAGGTGATGTTGTAGAGAATACCTGTGGTCTTGTCATTGATGTCAATGAACTAGTTCTTGAAGTACTTATTCTTGGTGAAGTTTTACTCTTTGGCCTCTCACCTCTAAGTGAATATGTCTTAAACCCACTCTTCTTTTGTTCTGGTATACTAGATTCACCTTTCTCACCATAAACTTTCTTTAGGGCAACTTGATATGCCATTTGATACATATCTTCTTCACTCATAGGTTTTGAAGTAGACTCTTCGAGTGGTGGTGATTCATCAGTATGTTTAACCCTTGGAGCAAATCTAGTATCTTCGGATACCTTAACGTTATCCAAAGTACTATTACTTCCCTTCATTCGAACAGTTCTATGAGATTGTGGTAACATGTCAAGAGCATCCGAATAGACACTTCCACCATCACTAACTTCTTCATCATCACCAATAAGAGTCACACGTTTCTCTTTAGAGGCACTTCTCTTATTACCATTCTTTAAGATACTTCTCACAGGTGACTTGGATCTTTCAATCCCTCCAGTAACACCTTCAGTTATTGATGGTGGTCTTAATGATTGACGAGCAACCCTACCTTCCTCTTGTGGTTCCACAAATCTTGCACCACGTTTACTCTGAGATTGAGATTGAGATGAGTAATCAATACCAAGATTCTCACCATCACTAACACCATCTTCTTCTTCCAAGATACTTCCCAATTCGTTATCAAGTGGACTTCCACCAAAGGCACCAGTATGATGATGCGTCATAGGTGGTGGTTGTAATGACACATCCTTAACTTCTTTCTTAACAAGCTCGTAACTACCCATGTGTCTTATCGTTTCTGTTGTGATTGATGTAGTACGACCGTATTGGTCTTTAGTCTTAGTAGTACGTATGATAATCTTCTCGGGTTGCTGGGATAAACGGGATGAATTACTCGTGAGAGAATTGGATCGGCCATTAAGGGCAGATAAGGAGTTCGATCGATAGTTAGGTTGTGATGTGAGAGACATTGTACGTTGTTGCTGGCGTTGTTGTTGATATGGGTTCAAACTACTATGTGGATTGTATGACCCACTAGTAAGAGAGTGGGTCCGTAAAGCACTAGCAGCAGCACCTGTAGAGATAAGAGAGTCTCTATCGGACTGCTGATTGTACTGTGAGTACCTGCTAAGGTCTGGAACCCTGTGTTTCTGCTAATGGTTAGTACTACTCTGCATTTAGAGACATGCCGTTCCACCCATGTGCCATTGGGGCCCAAGGCCAATGGGGAAAGACAAGACAAGACAAGACGAAACCACCCACTTTTGTTTTGCGATCAAATATACCCATTGCTTTTTGTTATATCCTTAAAGACTTCAATTACAAGGAACAAGTAATCTTCAAAGACCTTTCCGGTAAATTAGGCAAACATGAAATTTGCGGTTCACCTCACCCCAAAATTGGGCTCTCTCTATAAAATTCCCTTTGTTTTTATTGTGGCCCCTACCACCCCATTAGATAGCGCAAACTGTTTCGCGAAAAATAGACACATCCGAACACCATTAAATAAACTGATAAATAAAAAAATAAATAAATAAATAAATAAATAAATAAATAAATAAAACACCCAGACATCTAGACATCCAAACATTACAAAAAATTACCCTACCTTTTGAAGATAACCCGTACATCAATATCAGTAATACAACACAATACAAAACAATACAATACCATACAATACTAATACTGATACAGTCAATTGAAGGCACTGCATTATACACAGACCATGTCTACACCTTCTCTCGGATGGGAACGTCTTCGGGACGTTTATTACCGTACACGTGAACTATACTCTCTCTCATGGGATATCGATACCCTCACTTTGCTAACGGCTCTTGCCCCATTGACACATACAATCGCTACATATGCATCCAATGCTCATGATACAGATAGTATTGATATCTATACGGCATCAGGTGAGCTCATTACAAGTATTCAATGGAATTATCATATGAATGGTCGCGTTGCTGGGCTTGGATGGACTCATAATGAGGAACTAGTTGTTGTGCTAAATAACGGTAGAGTAAGGTGGTACTACAATTTTGAAGGTGATTTTGATGAATATTCAATTGGACAAAATGCAAATGTCATTGGAGTGCGTACTTGGAAGTTGGAAAGAAGAGGAATTGTTGTATTGCTCCAGGATAATCGTATCGTGCGACTAACGAGATCTGGAAGGTCGGCATTGGTTAGAGATATGAAAGACCGTGGTGAATTCCATAGTTGGTGTATCATCGAAAGTGATATTTATGTTTCCATGGAGACAGAAGTTTACAAAGTGACCTCGAGAGACTGCGTGAGGTGCTCCGTTGATGGACCATTTGAGATTATGTGTGCAAGTTCTGATGGAAGATTGATTGCATTGTGGAGCTTGGACAAAGGTTTGGCCATTGTGACTAGTACATTTGACAGGGTCATCATGACATGGAACTGTCCAAGACCACGTGATATGATGTGGTGTGGAAGTGATGCTGTTGCCCTTCAATACGAAGAAACACTCAAGATTGTTGCTCCCGGTGGTGAGTTAGAGTTCTTCTACGATGGTTACGTTGCACAGGGAGAACCTGACTCTCTCACAATATTGACTACAACAAGTATAGAGATCCTGGCAAAAGTTGGTAATGCCACTGTTGACTGTTTCAAGATTGGATCCAGAGCTAAGGCTGCCATCCTCATGGATGCAGTCGATAAGCTTACAAGACATTCTCCAAAGGCTAATGAAAACCTTCAAATCATTGGTGATGGACTCTTACAGGCAATTAATGACTCCTTAGATGCTGCTCTCGAAGAGTTTGATCCATATTGGCAAAAAAAGCTCTTGAAAGCTGCATCTTTTGGTAAGGCAGAGCTTGAGATGCGTAATGGTGAGAGTGACATTGCTATCAGATTCGTCAAAGTATGTGATGAACTTCGTATCCTAAACCTGATAAGGGATCGTGATATCGGCCTCTTCTTGACTTACTCCACTTTTAAGAAGTTAGGTGTCACAAGAGTTGTCGAACTGTTGGTCAAGAGACAAAAGTTTGCTGAAGCATTCCAGATTTCCAAGTTCTTGAAGTTACCATTGGATGCTGTTTTCGTTTCTTGGGCATGTTGTAAGATCAAATACTCCACTTCTGGAGATGAGGAACTTTCACAAGCACTCCTGGGAAGATTCCAGCAATTGAGTGGAGGTAAATACATCTCTTTCGCTCGTGTTGCAGAGGTTGCCTTCCAAGAAGGTCGTCTAAATCTGGCAAAGGTATTGATCAACTTTGAATCACTCTTTGAGAAACAAATCCCATTATTACTAACCATGGAAGAGAATGAACTTGCCCTTCAAAAATCCATTGAGTCCCAAAATATTGACCTAATCTTGGAAACTATTCTCATCCTTAAGTCGACACTTTCATATCCACAATTCTTCAAGCTGCTCAACTCATCCAAACCAAGCTCTAACGTCTTTGAATACTTCTACCGTACAAACTCACAGATCATTCATGATTTCTACAACCAGGCTGATAGACCTATAGATCTTGCCAATTATGAACTCTCAACTTCGAACTTCTCCCCCGCAAGCGTTAAGACAGCAATAACGACTTACAATACACGCAACACTGCCATCACATCACAACTCGACAAACAGTCCAAACTGATGAATCACCAAGAAGAGCTTACCACTGAATTTAACGTTGACTTTACCAATCTTTCATTGTCTGAGACGATCTTAAAACTTCTAACCCTTTCTCAACAGACTCGTGCTCTCCAGTTAGTCAAAGAGTTCAAGTTCCCTGAACGCAAGTTGGGATATCTCAAACTTGAACACTTTGTTATAACACAACGATTTGACGAGCTGTATCAATGGGCTATCAATGAGAAACCATCTATTGGTCTCGAACCAATTGTGGAGAGATGTATCAAGGCTGACGAGAAGAGATTGGCATTGAGACTGTTGCAGAGGGGGAAGTTGTCATATGAGCAAAAGACAAGCCTGTTGCTACAATTGAAAGAATGGAAACAGGTTATTGAAGAGGCTGTAAAGAAGAGAGATGGGGCCTTAATTGAACATGTTGCAGAGGTTAGTGGTGGTGCTGTTGAGGCAGAGGTAAACGAGGCTAGAAGTAGGATCGGTGCAAGTTCAAGATTCTTTTGAGTCGAAATGTATGTGCTATCAATACTACAATGTCTTTATGATCATCAATTCATTATTCTCGGAACACTAGATTAGTGAACCACCACGAGGTTCAGGACGACTCTCTGTAAAGACACCATCGACAATCTTACCACCCACAACGGTCTCGCCTGTAAGCCAGCCAGGGATTAGTTCCGGATCTGCAATTTCCTTATCACACAGTTCATGTAGTCCACCAAATACGTCATTCCCCTGTAGTTTAATCTTCACCGTAGGTCTGACACCTTTCCATTCTGATGTAAGTTTGAACTCAATGTTCTGGACCGGGACAAGACTTTCATATTCATTCTCAACGTAATCTTCATCGTCACTTCCATCGCTATCATCATCACTGTCTTTCTCATCATTGTTCATATCAGAGACATCCACTTTCCTTCTTTTCCGTCCACCTTCATATAACTTCACTTTATTCTTCACCACACCACCTTTAAACCTCAACATTGCAATCCTTTTCCTCCTCTCATCAACACTTATCATTTCTGGCGTCTTGAAAGTATCATGCTTCTTAGCATCGTCAAAGGGAGAGATATCCACCAATCCAGCAGCATAAACTGCCCAAGCTCCCAATGATCCTTCAAATCTTGAGTTACCAGCCATAACGAATGCAGAGTCTAATGAGCGAACAATGATATCACTTGCAGGGGTTATACGCACCTCACGTGACATTGTATCTGATAATGCCGTCGTGAGAGATTGTAGTATGAGATTGTAAGATGTATCAGGTTCTAATGTTAAGTTGTTAGAATGTGGGGTTATAAGGAGACGTGATGAGTTCATTGGGAGGCCAATAAAGATCGGTTTACGAGAGATGATGGTATTAGCGTTGGTGTCGGTACCGATGGATGATGCGAGGTGTGGATCATGTGATATATCAAACAGTTGGATACGAATTATGATTAGTGGATAATGAGGATGACGTGAAATGTAGATATGTGTTTGATAAAGTGAAGAGAGTGTGTTTAAGATAGATTGAAGAAACTTTTGTGGATCTGGGATCGATGCAATAGGGGATGAGTTCTCTGGTGTTTTAAGTTCAAATACCCTCCATTGGAAAGATGTGGGTCTTGAGACAAGCAATTGAGAGTCAAGTTGGGCAAGTTGAAGTAAGTTTAACCCTGAATGATACTGTTCTGAAAGGATCTTATCGATTACTTTACTCTTTTTCTGTGTCTTTAAAGTCTTGAAATGTTCAAGCCATTGCTTCCAGTCCTTAATGAAATCATCTCTTGATTCAAATCCTAGTGATCTTAACAGTTTTAGCGATGGGTTTGGTCGTGTTGATGGTATAGTCAGCCAGAGAAGACATAGATTTGTAAGCTCATTGACTGATTGTCGAGACAATAATCGAGCCGTCACAGCCGGTGGCTGAGATGGAACGAATGTATTACCCAATGACCGGGCCATTATCTTGCTTTGTATGAGTTATACTTATAAAGAGCTCTTATAAGAGAGACGTTTTGTTTACATTTTTTGTTTAATACGCGTTTATTGATAGTGTGCGCGAACCAGAAAACACAAGTCACGTGATTACCAGCTATGGATCCACTTAATGTTACTACTCCCTTTTAAGTCTTTATTTATGATTTTACAATGTCAATTGTCTTCTATAATTTAGTATATTTGCAAAAGAACTAGGAGGGCACATGACCTTACGATCTGTACTTCTCTGGGGTATCGTTATAGTCGTTGTCGTCATCATCATCGTCTGAATAACTTTGATCATGGAGTGTTGTATCATTCATTGTTTCATCTGGATTCACCACTCTTAATGTCTTCTCATGTCTTGCATCTGGTAAAGAACCATTACTGAGTCTTTTTCTACCATTTTCTGTGGCGTAGAACGGCACTGGTGGTACAGTTTGGAATGGATCCTGAGCACCATAACCATTAAATCCATAACCACCAGTAGCTCCCTGGGATGGTGCAAAGTCATTATGGACCGGTGGAGGAGTATGTTTATCAGAGTAATGATCTTCATCATCGTCGTCATTATTACGACGATGACGGAGGAAGAAGAAGATAATGATGGCAAAGAGCGCTAAGACACCCAAGACTGCACCAACGGCAATACCAGCAATAGCACCTTTACTGAGACCATTAGATCCGTTGTCATCATCATTTTTATTGGTATCTGTTGAGGTCTTTGCACCGGATGTTGATGTAGAAGTTGGTGATGACTGTGTTGCGGTCATTGTTGTAGTGGCTCCACTGTTAGACGCTGTGATGATGGATGTAATCACAGAGGTCGAAGGTGCGGAAGAGGATGGAGAGGTTGTGCTCGATGAAGATTTTGAAGATATGCTTGATTGGGAGGAGGAAGTGGGGGAGGAAGATGATGAGGATGAGGTGGAAGGAGTTGAAGAAGATGAAGAAGAAGAAGAAGAAGAAGAAGAAGAAGATGAAGTCGTTGACGTTGACGAAGTTGTTGAAGACTCGGATGCGGATGTGGTTGAAGAAGATGAAGATGAAGAAGATGATGACGAAGAAGAAGAAGAAGAAGAAGAAGATGAAGAAGACTCATCTGAAGTGTCCTCCTCACCATTAGTGTTAACGGTTAAGTAGCCATCACCACCACAGATCTCGGTTCCATAACCGTTACAAGTGGAGGAACATTTATCGTTGTCAACAGTATCGATGTTTGATGGTAGTTTATTACCACAATAGCATGTTGAACCATCAAGGGTAGCAGCAACTGAGAATCCCTGATTATCACATAAGTCTTCACAGTATGAGTTTGTTTGGAATGTATAAGATCCTTGAGAAGAGAGGTAAGACTTGAGAGAGGACAGAGAATAGCATCCACTTGTGGAGAAAGTGGATGAGTCTGCAGAGCTCAATGGGAGCCAAAAAAGCGAAAGGAGAGCCACTTGTTTGAGCATTGTGACTCTTGATGAACGAATGTGAATGATTGTTGGATGTGGGATGTGGTTGTTGATGGTTTTGATGATGGTGATGGTGCACGAAGCCCGTTGTTTACCTACCGTATGAGAGGTCTGAGACAGGGGTAAAGAGAGAGGGATAGAGAGAGACAGGGAGAGATAGGGAAGCAAAGAGAAGGATAGAAAAGATAGCAGGATGGTGGAAGCAACTGCGTGTAGAATGAAAGAAGTGTATAGTTCTCTAGAGTTCCTAGTAAAAGAGAAGAATTGATTAAATTTGCAAACAAAGCAAATTTCATGAAGCCTCCTTCGCTTGCAGCGCGTTTTGTTGCCCCGCTGCCGGATGATGCGACTTGGATCGGCAAAAGTGAAAAAACACACAAACTAACGACAGGTCTGGGCCTAGAACCTTAGTTCCTTCGCGGCATGTAGATATCTATCTTCTATGGTGATTGACAATGACAAGATCTAGACAAAGACATATAAAAACACACCTTCTATAGCTGGTTATATCCTCATTACTAACAAACAACTGCCATAGACCACTGAACTCTCTTATGGTTTTCTTAAGATCAAAAAGTAACCAGGACAACTACTATAGCCCCCCTTTCCTGTTTTTTTTTTTTATTTTTTTTTTTTTTTAATATAATTCGAACACGCGCAAGCGCGCTCTTGCGCGCGCGTCGCCATAACAACAAGACACATTATAAAACAATAACAACAACAAAACAAACAACAACAACATTGCCGAGCCGACCGCGGCGGCTCATACAAATAAGGCTGAACGTGGGTTCTTGTTCTGGGTCTATGTGAGGTCTGGCCAACCCAAGATATAAGCAGTTTGCTAGGCATAAGTAGATGTTGACACCTACTCAGGGGTTGGGCTTTGATACTAACCAGGGCTCATCTCTCTGTTTGATCTTGATACATCATAGCCTTCACCTATACTCATAAAGCTCCTCTATCTCATAAAGCTCCCTTATCACAGACCAAAACCATCTGTCACAGTCTGAAACCAGACACAGCCTAAAATGTAACTTGTCAACAGATTCCCAATTAGGCAATAATCAAGATCTCAGACACGTCAGACACTGTCTCGTAGCGAAATGTTCTCCACATGTTGATCTTTTCTTTGCCAAGGATTTAGCATATCTTCTTTGGGATATAGTTTACATCTCCTTTGGGATATAAAGTGTTGTTTTGAGCTGTACAGTACTTCTTTGGGATAGTCTGTCAAGGGATCATATCCTATATTTAGAAGTAAGCCTCATTTGGTTATAGCCTTCAGTAAGCCTTAACTTGTAAAACTGTTCAAGTAACACTGAAAAAGGAAGAACAGCAGGAAACTACAAGATACAAGGATTTATCATAAAACGTTAAATGTAAACTAGTATACAAGGGGTCATAACAAAATCATTAGAAGCAATAAGAGAACTGAAGAGGGACAAAAAGAAACAAGCATAGCCACAGGCTAATACCCGATTAGAAGTCCTCATCGAAAGCAAAGTCATCAGCAGCAGCTTCAGTCTTCTTAGCAGTAGATGCCATAACACCAGCCTTTTGATAATCAGAAACTCTCTTCTCAAAGAAGTTAGTCTTACCAGCCAAGGAAATGTTCTCCATAAAGTCGAATGGGTTAGAAACGTTGTAGAACTTCTTGTTACCAAGGGCAATAAGAAGACGATCAGCACAGAACTGAACGTATTGAACCATAAGCTTGGCGTTCATACCGAGCAAAGAAGCTGGAAGAGCATCGGTAAAGTACTCAGATTCAATTTCAACAGCCTCAGTGATAATCTTTTCGACAATTTCAGAAGATGGCTTGTTCTTCAAATGAGCAAACAACAAACAGGCAAAGTCAGTGTGCAAACCTTCATCACGGCAAATCAACTCGTTAGAGAAAGTCAAACCTGGCATCAAACCTCTCTTCTTCAACCAGAAAATAGAGGCAAAGGAACCAGAGAAGAAGATACCTTCAACAGCGGCAAAGGCAACAAGTCTCTCACCGAACAAGGCTTCTTCATCGGCAATCCATCTCAAAGCCCAATCAGCCTTCTTCTTAATACATGGAATAGTCTCAATGGCATTAAACAAATACTCAGCCTGTTGTGGATCCTTGATATAAGTGTCAATCAAGAGAGAGTATGTCTCAGAGTGAATGTTCTCCATCATGATTTGGAAACCGTAGAAACACTTAGCTTCTGGAATTTGCACCTCGGCAGAGAAGTTCTCAACCAAGTTCTCATTAACGATACCGTCAGAAGCGGCAAAGAAGGCAAGAACACGAGAGATGAAGAAACGTTCATTCTCATTCAATCTGTTGTTCCAATCATGCAAATCCTTAGACAAATCAATCTCCTCAGCGGTCCAGAAAGAAGCTTCAGCCTTCTTGTATGCCTGCCAGATCTCATGGTACTTGATTGGGAAAAGAACAAAACGGCGCTTGTTCTCAACAAGAAGTGGCTCATCCTTCTCAAGCTCTTTCAACTGATGTCTATGAGACTTGTGCTTAGCAAGGAACTGCTTGTGCTTTTCAGTGTCAGCATCAGAAGTGTCCTCGATGGCCTTGTCTTCAAGCTTAACACCGGCAGCAGCCTGCTTAGCAGCATTGATGGCAGTGAGCTCAGCTCTCAAGTCCTTCTTGGAATCGTCGAGATCGAGGTTGGAAAGAACCTTGGCAGCGGCCTTAGATGGGGTCTCCTGGATTGACATTATGGGATTTGGATACGATAATGATATAGTGTGATGGGATCGGAGTAAGGATTAAGAAAGGAGCAAAGGTGATGATAAGATGGATTGAAATCTCCTTTGTTCGATGGTGGTGAGAATAAGTAGAAGTCAAGAAGGAAGGGACAAGACAGTGGACACACAGGAGTACTTATACTTTCTCGATCAGACGCGCTTAGGGTGTAACGTGTTTCGGGTTTTGTTTACAGAGAGACGCGTCAAGGCGAAGAAAAACTCGGTGGCAAAACGCGGTCGCGTCGTGCACACACCGGCTCTGATTGGCTGTCGCGAAATTGCGGCGCGTACCAACGCGTGTCCTCGTTCTAGGGCTTTAATAGCGTGTTTCCAAGACTTTGAGAAGTGTTAAAAAGATGGGAATTTGTTGTGTATATTATGACAATTGTTGCGATCCTATTGGCTTTTATCTCAAGTTTCCATGATTTCAGAACACCAGTTAAATAGTGAATACTTCGTCGTTTAACGCCAAATTCGGCACGCGTAGACTTCCCGTTTCGCGTCGTCCTTTGTTTACATTTGTCTTCTTTTGGGCAATTACGTGACGCGTCACTCTTATGATTTAACGCGACGCGTCACTCAATCATTACCATAATGTAAACAAATACATGCATCGAAGTCATGACAAATGGACCATGTCACTCCCAAATAACACCCCATTTACTCTTCTTGACACAATTGAAAGCATGATGGACAGATGCGTCCATACGTTTGATTGGGGCCCTTCGAGACATATGCAGGGTGTCAATTGGGTGCACATCTTGGCCTAACCATTGATTCTGATTGATTGCCTCGAAGGTTTTTACCCCAGTCAGATCATCATGTATCATGTGTGTACTTCTGGGGACGATTCAAACTGTATTAGGGACCACCTGATGACAGTGTATTGAGTACTTTGATGGTGTAACGTTTAGCCGTTCCCTCATGATCAATACAACTCATGCATTGACTCACTTGCTGATGAATTTCTTACTGATACTCCGTGTCTGAACTTGATTGCTTAACGAGCTGTGTTCTGGGATTCTCGGATGCACAGAGTGCCGCAAGTCGATGTACTTGAGTTAGCGAGTTGCGGAGCTACAGGATGATGTCGGAGATGGCATAGATAACAAGTCGCTAATAGCCTATTTCAACAGAATCAGGCCAGCCTGCTTTCTACTTGGTATCAGCTCATTAGTGACAGCACTGCATGATGCATGTACACTACAACGGACAAGCCATATCAGTTACTCATTGTTTTCAGAACATTAGCCATAAATACCCACATGCAATTCAATCGTAAGCAAAACAAAGACATAGTTATCATTCGGCATCAATCATGGCAACATCTGCCTCTTCGATTGTTGTACTCTCGTGCTGTATCACCGGGACGCCTTCTTCTTCAACTCTGGTCTCATCAAGACGCTGTACACCTTTCTGAATAGGCTTAGCAGTCGCCTCCTCCTCCTCTTCCTCCTCAGCATCACCAACTTCAGAGACAACAACATTAGCATACAAGTCACCCAAAATATCAGCGTTCAGATCAATTCTCTTGATTAGAGTCTCAGGATCACTAATCATACCGTATTTTGCAATTCTCAATAACTTGGCAGTGAACACCACAAGCTCTCTCTCGGCAGCCCATTGAACGGCTTCCTTCTCTTCATCGTCATCAAATTGGGCATTGATATCATTGTATGCAATATCTTCATCATCATCTCTCTCCAACATTACTTCAATGATACTTGCATAGTAGGCCTCATTTCTCAAAAAGATATCTTTAAGCGCACTAACAAGTGGATCAGGTAAAACCATATCTGGGAATTCCATCTCCTTGAACCTGGAAACGTTGCTCAAGTTGGTCTTCTCAGATTTCTCATAAGCCAAGAAGAAACCCTTAACCATAGTATAGATATCCATTGTAGTCTTAGCAACACTAGTACGTATTTCAATTGGAATCCTCGTTTTCTCCTTAGTGACATCCTTCGCCTCGTCCAACACTTCAACAAGTACCTTCAACTCCTTCTCAACGTCATGCAACTCATTGGTCTTGAGCAAGTGGTTGAGCCTCCATGTAAGAGCAGACATCATGAGTTGGAAGATACCAGATACAGCACTGTGTACGATCGGATTGCTCAAATCAAAGTCGGTAAGTGTGAGAAGAAGCTGTTCCTTAATAGTCTCGAACAATGGAAGTATTTGACTGACGTCAATTGTTTTACCTAGGAGGAGTAGTTTGGTAAGGAAGTCATCATGAAGCTGCTCCAAAGACTCAACAGAGAATTCAAAGTCGGGCGATTTGAGGAAATTTGAGAGCTCGATACGGAGCTCAGAGACAAAGTCTTGGAAGAGGGTAGTGACTTCGGTGATGGTGGTGGATTCTGGGGAAGTCGTGAGGATGTTGGCGAGAAGAACGTATTCATGTTTCAATGCAATCATATCGTTATTCTTGAAGTGCTTGACAAGGGTTTGATATACCTTTTTGAATGTAGTTGTCTCGTTGTGCTCCTCAAAGTAACTCAATGGGAGCAGTGCAAATATTTGGATGAATTCAGAGAGGTCTGCTGTGCTGTTTTCAGACTTCTTCAAGAGTTTAGGAATCTGTGAGATCAACTTTGGAGAAAATGAAACGTTGTTCTTACCGAGATTCTCATACACACTCAACAAGAAGCCATGTATGAGTCCCAAAAGTACAGTTCTGTCAGAGCCATCAAGGGCAATCAGCTTCGAGACCTCCTTGTCAACCGAACTCAAAGTCGAATTGTCAAGCAAGAAGAGTTCTATGGATGTGTCAAGTGTAATATCACTCAAACCTTTAGAGTCGGCAAGTGCCTTACCGACTTTAGCAAAGTCAGAGACCTCAAGTGTATCTGGCTTGAAACCGGACACACTAGTTTCATGCTCTGCATGGGCCTCACCAAGAATACTCACTAAATTAGCCAGTCTGATACCTTCTTCAAGGCTGAATGGGAAACCGTTTTGTTCAAGGTCGATAGCAGCACGATGAGCTTCCAGAGTCTCTAAAGTTCTCTCTTCCTGAACAGTTCTGATAAAGCTGGCAACTAATGGTGTATTCTTCTTCTCGTCCCAATGAAAAATGAGGGAACTAAGCTTTGCAACCTCAGCTTCATCCAAGAATCCAAGCTTATTAACCTCTGTAAGTAATGTCACAGCGTTGTTCTTGACATGTACATCAATATCGGAGAGGGCCATCTCAACGATTCTGTCTTTGAATCTTTCAAAGAATTGTCTCACACCAGCGGTGACGGTGTTGTGCTTCAACAACTTGACTAGAGTCTTGAGCACCTGTAATCTGACACTCGAGCTCTCATCAGATAAGACCCAACCCAAATATTTCAAATACTTTACGTTGTAGAAAGTCTGTGGTGCCAACTCCATCCACTCACCGAGCGAACTCATGGCATCGACACGGATATGGCTATCAACATCCTTGAATCTGTGTATAAATGTGGTGTTGACAACATCTTCAATGAAGTTCTCCAAGATCTCAGATTGTCTCACGTAGTCATCAACTGTGGACTGGACTTGATCTACTCTCTTCTTGACTGCGGCTGTCTGCTTCTTTGCCTTCTCCACAGCAAGTTGTTTCTTGAACTTCTCCAACGCGATGTTGTTCTTTTGTGATGATCTGCAGAGTGCAGTCTCCATGGTGAAGAGACAAAGCGTCGAAATGTATCTGAGTGCTCTAACATTACACACGGAGAATGATGATAACCAGATCAACATGTCCTCCACGACGTTGGTTTCTTGCAATGACTCTTCCTCTTCCGCATCTTCTTCAATCAAAACGTTCTCATAAAGCAATCCATTCTCATCACTAATTGAAATGATGTGTGCAATGAATTGAATCAAGTTCTTCTTTAAGTGCTTATGTTCTGGCTTCTTAGACATGATGAAGAACTCATGTAGTTTCTGACGTTTGAAGAAAGTCTGTATCTCACCGACGGTCTCAGATGCACTCTCATTATTAGCCACATCGTGTTCCTCGATCTTTGTGAAGCACCCAACGGCGTTCAAGATGAAGTTAACGAGGTCTCTCTTAGCGATATCCTTGCCATTCTTATATTGGTCAACCCACTCAGTGGCGAGCTCAGCGACGGAAACTTCACCGTCGTTAAGCGCTTCGAATAAGTAATGTTGTTCAAATTCCTGACGCAGCTCTGCAAACTGAGACTCACCTGTCTTGGCCTTCTTAGTCTGCTTTGGTTTAGTAGAAGTCAAAGCACGTTTTCTCTTGCGAGGGGTGCTCTGCTCAAAGTCTTCATCCTGTTCATCGTTGTCGTACTGTTCACCATCAATCTCGTCGTCCTCATACACAGGTTGTGATGCTCCCTTATCCTGGATACGTCTTGAGCGACGCACTCCTGCATCTTCAACAGTCATGATTATGATGCTCTCTCACTGATTCAAAAGCTTTTCTAAGTGATGATGGAGTGACGCGTCCTAGTTTTAAAGCGCGTCTCTGATCGCGATTTTCAATGTTTACGCGTACACCCGGACACCTTGACACATAGGTGATCTAAAGGCAGTTACATGTATATATTCCCTACATGGAACAAGCAAAGTAGTCCATTCTTTGATTACAAGAAACCTAAACATAACAACATACGAGGGCAAAGCAGCTAAGGAAACCAAACACATATACAGTGAGGCAAACTTTGTGAGAAGACAACAACAACAACAACAAAACATTCTTGGGCAACTAAGTCTTACGGTAAAAGGCGGGAGTTTTACGTAAAAACGAGTGTATTGTGCGTCAACCATATCATCTCACCAGTTTACCCAATATTTTTTCATCTCAACGAAGGAACCCCTTTCTTGTCTTCGATGATGGGGCTGGAGCTGGCTCAACCAATGTTGGGTTAAGACGAGCATTTTCCAATTGTTTCTTCTTCTCCTCCAATTGTTTGACCTGCTTCAACAATTTCTCCTTAACTTCCTTATGTCTGGAGAACAATTCAGCCTCTGACTTCTGCAATTTCTTCTCCTTCTCAGAGACTTTTTGTTGGAAGATCTGCTTCATCTCTGCTTCCAGCTTGGCCAGTTTAGCTTCATGAAGAGCCTTCTCCTCTTGTTGTTTGATGGATGGATCAAACTCTCTGAAAACGTTTTCATCTTGTACGATTCCGAGCTTAAGTAGCTTCTCTGATCTGTAGGTCTCATACAAGACATTGGCAGTCTTCTCACGAAGCTCTTCCAAGAAGTTTCTCACCAACAATTGACGCAATTTAACAAAATCATTGTGATCTTCGTTGTCAACCTCAATGATACCCCATGGATATTGACGAGCTCTCACCAGACGTCCATCTGGTGTTTGAACCTCCTTAGTAGAGCCAACGATGGCGAATGGAAGCTTACTCAGGATTTCATTTGAAGCCTCGATTGTCTCTTCATCATCATCATCGTAGATCTTTGGCTCAAAGATCTCAATTCCCTGAGACTTGATGTCATCTTTGATTCTCTGCTTAAACTCCAAGATCTCCTCCTCTGTCAAAGTATCAGATTTGGCAATCACTGGAATGATGTTGACCTTCTTGTGAACGTGTTGCAAAAATTCGATATCGAGTGGCTTCAATGAGTGACCTGTTGGCTCAATGAAGTACAGACAAGCATGAATTCTCGAATCAACATATGTAGCTCTGTTAATCTTGTTCTCAAACTCCAGGTAAGAGTCGAATCTACTATTAATCTCGTCGACAATTGGTTGCCATGCATCAGTGTTGTTGATCTGTTCACCAAAGCCTGGGGTATCCACAACGGTAAGATGGAGCTTGACACCATTCTCCTCGATGTCAGTCTCAGTTGTCTTGATAGTAACTGTAGAGGCTCTCTCGTCAGAAGGCTCTCTTGGAGCCTTTGGTTCGTACAACTCCTTATTGAACAATGTGTTGATCAAAGTAGATTTACCCAAACCGGCCTCACCGACAACCAACAAATTCAAATTGAAACCTCTTCTGATGGACTTTCTGTGCCATTGTTTAGGCAAGTTAGCGAAACCAACGTAGCCAGTCAATTTTCTTCTAATGATCTTGATATCTGGCTGTGGGAGAGTTGGCTTAATGGCAGATGGCACCTGGGAATGTGGGGCGGATGAGCCATTCTCGGTTTTGACAGCAGCAGCATCAGAACCATTAGCAGCAGGTGACCCCGTGGAAACTGCAGAGGAGAGTTCAGATGGGACTTCCTGTTTGATGGAACTCTCTGGGGCAACGTTATCGGCGGCTGAGACTGGTTCGTTGGAGGAGAACGTGGCGGCTGAAGAAGGCACCACGTCAGCGGCTTCCTTTTTGACGGATGGCTCGATATCGTCGAGCATAGACGACGGTTTATGAATTCCAGAAACAGACATGGCGTTTAGGAGCTTTGTCGAATGCGTTTAGTAAACCGTTATAGAGCGGGATCAGGGCGTTTCGCCGTGATTTCGTTTGTGTTTTTTTTAGGGAAATACGCGTTTGAAACACACAAAATATGAGACGCGACCGGAACTGACGCGTGAAAAACCGATCCAACTGATCGAATTCCGAGGGTGCTCGCGAACACGTTCGATTCGCGAAGCCAAAAACAGCACACATATACATACGCGTACTCAATTTACTCTCTTGTATGTGAGTGATTGGATGAGTAGGTGATCAATTCTGTTAGTAATAATGACTGAGTACTCTGCTGAGATTACAAAGCTTCTTGCTGAAGGTGCTAAATCATACGCTGCGAAGAACTATGACGTTGCTGTTGATCACTACGGGGAGGCATGTCAGCTCTTCTCGGAGAATCATGATGGTGAAGAGGACCCAGAGCTCTTGTTCCTTTATGGTCAAGCTCTCTTCCAGGCTGCTGTATCGAAGAATGGTCTCTTTGGTGGAAGTGCAGAGGAGACCACTAAAGGTGATGCTGGTGAAGAAGAGGAGAAGAAAGAGGAAGAAAAACCAACGAATGGTATGTTTACTTTCAGTGAAGATGTTCCTCTTGCAGAGGAGGATGATAGTAGCAGTGATGAGGATGATGCCGAGGGTGAACAAGATGATGATGAAGATAATGATGGCGATGATGATGACAATAATGATGATGAAGGAGATGCCAATGGTGACGATGATGGAGCTCCTCAGGAAGAAGAACAGTCCGACTTTGAAGTTGCGTGGGAGATCCTAGATCTTGCTCGTACTTTATTTGAATCCAAGATTCCAGAAGGAACACATGAGATTCCGGAGAATGCATCAGAATCTACAGACTCTACTATAAAGAATAAAGTCAAACTCTCGGAGATCTATGATCTCCTCGGTGAGATTTCTCTTGAGACGGAGAACTTTAAACAGGCTGCTGAAGATTTCGAATCTCTACTTAAGGTAAGAGAGACAATATACCCATTCGAATCCAATATGGTTAGTGAAGCTCATTATAAGCTTGCCCTTGCTCTTGACTTTGATTTTGAAAATGATGAGGCCAAGTCCAAGGCAGTCCATCATTTGAAGAAAGCCATTCAATCCATAAAGGACAATCAGACAAAACTTGGTACAAACAAGGATGATGATCTGATCAAGGACTTGGAAATCAAACTGCAGGAAATGGAGAAGGATCCAAATGAGGCTTTCAACCAACAAAAGGCTGACATTATGAAGGGAATCTTGGGTCAGGCTACAGGATCTAGTTCTGATGCTATTAAATCATCTGCAAGTGCGTCACCTGCTCCTGTAAATAACTTGACAGGATTGGTCAAGAAGAGGAAGGCCATGCCAACGGATGCTTCCGTGAAGAAGGCTAAGAATTAGAGCCCATAAATAAAAGCATTCGTTAATTGGAAGAACAGTAGTAGTACAGACTTTAAAAACCACAAGACAAATGACCATGACATGTATATAAATGTATAGATAGTAGAGGGTTTAGTATTGTGATATAGATAGACATCATTTTGACTTCTTCAGGTCCACCGCGTCCACCAAAGATGTTGGTTTAGACTTGAGTTTAAGTTCTGGAAGGAAGAAGAAATGGTGAACAAGAACGTAATCTTTCTCTTTACCAAGAATCATGACTCTAAGATACTCCAAATATACGACATAGAAGTAGACACCGGTACCAGTGAGGATGTGCCACCAAGCATGAAGTTCAAAGAAAAACCCGTATGGCATACCAATGCTGCGTCTTAAAGAGATCCAAGATTTACATAAATGGACATCCATGTTCCAAAGAAGGTAACCACTCAGGAATATAACAATACCCTGGACCATCACTTTGAAAAGATCAGACTTTCTCTTCTGATTTGTAGCATATTTCTGAGCTAATCCATAACTGACGTATACGATCAACACATTCATGATAGCGTATGCAACTTGATGGATTGTTGGATCCTTGAAGTAAAGGTAGACAGCTGTCAAGAGGTTGGCACCAAATGCGACAGCGGTACCGACAGCCACAGATTGACCATACGATTTGCCCTCAGAGAAGATCGACCATAATGGGACACAAGTGGCGTAGATCATGGGCAGTTCATCAAGTAACTGGAACTCATATTTTAGCGTCATATGGAAGAGCCAGCTTCCAACTCCAACAAGCATAAAACCAAAACTGATAAGAACAAACCGCACTTCAAAGTTGTTACGATAAGCAGATTGCATTGCAAAGATTGCGAGTAGGATAAAGACAGCATTAGAGATGGTGTTCATCGCTTCGGCAATGTATGGAGTCACAACGTAGTTCTCCTCGCACCAATCAATGGTGGAGGTTACTCCTTCCCAATATCCCGGATATGGTGTATCAGGGTACTCCTTAGCAAAAGGAAACGTCATTGAATGAGATGGTAAGCGTGTCTTCTCTCTGGTGGGGGTGGTGGTTTGATACTTAGTGTCTCGGAGTATAACTGATAAGACCTTTAAATGTGGGGCGAAGCTCCGAGGCAATGCTAACAAAACAGTAGAAGATCTGTCTTTATATCTGTGAGTGATGTATCGCAGGTAGCCTATGTGATCTCTTGCTACACAAATAGCAGCACAAGAACCGGTTAAGTGTATATGAGATACTAATGAGGGGCAAAATAAGCAAAAACTTGTTTAAATGCTTTAAAATAGGTTTAGACCGCCACAGCCGGTGCACGTGTCCAAATGGCAGACATCATTGTAAACCCGAACACCATTTTATATCATTACGAAAAAGGAGGCGGCGGTGGCTTCCCGATTTGTATATATGTTTAACTTCAACTCTTAAGCACTTCAATTCAATCTTGTCGTTATACAACGGCAATCAAAGTCGAAGCTTTACCTGGATAGCACTTTACCTTATGAAGTCCAAGTTTATTTCGACTAAGACGCGTGCAGCTGCGCACCTTGACTGGGCCACCCCACTCAAGAGTTATCTTAAGGCCATCTATGGATCCTCTCTCGACCTCTCCTCTCAAGTGAAACAGTTTGCACGTCTTAGAGATTGTGTCAATCAGGATGACTCTAATCTCGAGAATCTCAAGAATGCGTACTATAAGTACTATGGACAACTCGAGCTTCTCGATCTTAGATTGCCTATTGGTGAAGGCGTTCACGTCAAGTTCAAATGGTTTGACAGTTATAACCCAGAGGAGAGTCATTCACAGCATTCATTAGCTTTCGAAAAGGCCTCAGTTCTGTTCAACTTAGGGTCTATACTCTCGAGGCTCGGTGAGGACTACTTCACTGAGGGAGATTATAAATTGGCTTATCAGCACTTCCAATGCGCTGCTGGTGTTTACAAGTTTGTCTCTGAGAACTTCCTCCATGCCCCATCTGAAGATCTCAGTGGGAAAACGATGTCCTTCCTTCTACACTTGGAGCTTGGTCAGGCACAAGAAGTTATGCTTTTGAAGATATTGAAAGAAGGTAGTGGTACCGATGCGTTGATTTCCAAGATTGCTGAGGCGTGTGCTCTTCATTACACTGCTGGTCTTGAGAAGTATGAGACAATTGACGGTGACTTTGGTGATGATTTCTGGATCACATTGCTCAGGTTCAAAAAGAAGTTCTATAAGGGATTGGCATACTATTATAATGCACTTGCCATCGAGGAGAAGAAAGTTGGTGAGTCGATTGCTTCTCTGAAGGCTGCCATTGAAGATTGGACACTACTCAAGGCGATCAAAAACGTACCAGATATTGACTTCAAGAGCTATATCTCTTTGGCCGAGGACAAACTGAGAACACTTAGTAAGGAGAATGATTTGATCTACCATGACTCTATCCCACCAAGAGACGTGGTTGAAATTAAGCCATTGGAAGCCGCTAAAGCTCTTAGCTTGAATGAGCAAAAGATTGAGAATGTCATTGGTGAAGATATCTTTGAGAAAGTGATTCCAATGGATGTTCATGAGAAGCTTAGTTACTACTCTGAAGAAAAGGCAAAGATGTTAAGAAATCAGATTGAGATGAGTCAAACATCTGATACAGAACTAAGCTCCTTCCTCGAGTATCTCAAGCTCCCAGGATCATTAGCACAGTTCAAGGACTCATTAAACAACAAGCTTGATGGACGTCTTCTTACATGGTCTCAAAAAGTGTCCTCATCACAGCATAGTGATCTTAGCAGAAACAAGACTCTTATCCAATCCAAGAGAGATAACATCTTGAACACTATCAAGAAGCTTGAGACAATGCTTCAAGAGGAAGAACAGGACTATAACGCCAACAGTTACAAGATTGGTACACAACAAGACTCTTCAGCTAGCTCTAATGCCAGTCTCAGGGATGAATTAACCAATGCCAAACAATCTCTTGTTTCAGCTTCTACTTTGGACGAACAGATTCAACAGACTTTGCAAGGAGATGTCAAGAACTTGGAAATACTGAAATCTAGATCGGCTCTTGAGGCAGAGTTCTTTGGCAATAACACTGAAAACTTGTTGGACTTCTCTGATAGTGGCAGTACTGAGACTACGAAGCAGAGTATTGCCAAAATTGAATCAAATTTGAGAATTTTGAACTCCATGAAGTCTGAGAGAAACAAAGTGATTGAAGATTTGAAGAAGAACGTCCACGAGGATGACATCTCATCAATTCTAGTGCTGAATAACAAGAAGTTGTCCGATAAAGATGAGAAGGAGCTCTTTGCTGAAGAGCTCAAGAAGTTTGATTCGTTTGTTAACAGACTCGATGAGCTCTCTTACAAACAGACTCAGATAATCAAGTCTGTAAAGAAGGAATATCAGTCTCTTTTGACCTCCAACAGTAATGTGAAGGATCAACAGCAGAAAATAACCACTTTTGAGACTGCTTTCACTCACTTCCAGGACTACGAGGTCAACTTAAGCAAAGGGTTGAGCTTCTATGACAACCTTCAGAATTTTGTTAATCAGGTTGAATCCAATGTTCGTTCTTTCGTTCAAAACAGGAAGTCACAGAGACAGAGATTGCTCTCACAGAGTGAAGCTACTGACCCACTTACACAGAGATTTGAAGCTTTGAGAATGAACTCCACTGCATCTGCCCAATCACCATTGTCACAACAGCCATCACTCTACCAACAGAACTCACAACAGTCATTCAACCCACAATATCCAAACACCCCTTCACAGAGCTATGCTGCCCCACCTCAGCAGAATCAACCACAGTCATACTATAATTACACACCACCCACAGCACCAACCCCATCGTCAACATATTCTCAACCATTGGCTCCAACCTATGCCCGTCCTCAACAGCCACAACCACCACAACGGCCACCACAACAGCCAATTCCACAACAACGTTCATCCTACTCGAGCTCTGCTAGTGGATCTATCTCTGGGGCACCCCCACTTCCACCTAAGGAGGACACCACACAAAACTTCTATGCTCAGAAATCAGCATACGATGCATCATTGTATCAATCTTTCACACCTCCACAACAGCAGCAACAGCCTAACTACCAGAGCTACACCCAACCATACGACCCATCAAAGTTTCAGTGATGGTATGAACAAGAGATTAATGTATTTCATTAATGTATATCATGTCGTAAAGGATCGTTAAAACGAAAGTACTGCGTAGGTGTCATCATTATCTTTTCCCTTGATTGTGCTTCTTGAAGTCACTCTCTCTAGGGATAACATCCTCCTCATAGAATCTTGCCTCACTCAAACGTGTGTAATTGATGATACCATTATCAACAAGGGCTAGTATGATTCCATTATATCCCTCTTTCATCCTACGTGCTTGGTTTCTACCCAAAGCCGGTTGTTGTTTCTTGGATTTGGGTTTGGACTTGTCAGCTGGTGTGCGTGGCAGATCTTCTGACCGGATATGTTCTTGATTTTGGCCTTTGTAAGAGCATCTGGAGAAGAGATCCTGAGCTTGAGAGAGTGTTGGAAACCTGTTAAGATGTACATCTTGGACAACTATCTGGAAATCTGGGATTGGGGGTGATTTCTTGGAGAAGGATGGATCGGGTTTCCAGACATCATATGTGATTTGGAGTGGATTTGTTGGTGGGGATGAGGTTTTCAGGGCCATTTTGAGCTGGAGTGATGCAAATAGTTGTCTCTGCTTGGTGAATCTAGAAAAGAGCCAATTAGGAGTGTATGGGATGTAGTTGATAACACCGACATATCTAAGACAACGTTCAACGATCTTCGAGAGACTTGTGGACGTGAAGGATTTCCAGAGTCTCGTGAAAGTGTCAGTGTTGGTCTTTTGTGTATGAGTTAGAGTTGTGTTTTCTCTTTCTATCGAATGCCTTAGTACAATATAGCCACATCTCTTCAAATTGGCATAGACCTGATACTCTGCGAGGTTCTTCATGACCAGTCCGTAGACAGATTGCAGGTCCAACGGGACACCTTCCAGCTCATCGCTACCTGATGTTCTTGATGTGATCCAATATGGCTCAACAGTACCTCTTTCAACAAGATAAATAGCCTCTTCAGGCGTCAGATAACACCATCTTCCCTTGACGGTGCCCATGTTCTGCAAGTAGCTTCCTTTCAACTCGCACAAGATCTCATCATTACTGAAATAGCACTTGGTGTTCTGCTTCACAGTGTGTGCCCTGGGCACAGCAAGAGCACTGAACATGTGATTCAGAGATTGTTGGAGCATAGTTCGTTGGATCTCTGTATTATCGGGCTCAAACTCTTTCTCTCCTCTTCGGAGCTGAGCGGTGGACTGGAAGTTCTCCCATGACTGGGGCTCGTCTTCCAGCTCAAGCTCTGGCTCCACTGCAACGGAGTACTCATCCTCCTCTTCTGACATGGTGATGATGTCGTATGTATCTAGAGATTTTAAGAACCCCAAAGAAAAGAAGTCAATGATGTAAAAGTATTGAAGTCTTAGCGATGAGGTCTCTGCATCCACAACGAGTTCGCGGAAGATTTATGGTTTGTAGCCCTGACCCTTGACATATTCGTTATAGTGGTTAGTATTCTTTGTTCATTCTTTTCTATTGAGCGATCAAGTACATATTCTAGAACCAGCCTCCATGCATTGAATGATACCAGAAAGATGCACTGGTGTTTGTGTTTCGTGTTGAAGGTGGTTTTAAAGTCCGAATTGGGCTGCGTGGTTTGATGGTGATGGAGCACTTTCCTCTCTGGGAAGGCACAATGGGAGTCCCGGCAATGCGGGATCTAGGGGCTAATCTTCTGGGCAGTAAGAGAGATCAAAGCTTTGATTAGGACTTGGACTAGGGATGTATATGGTGGTCACAATGATTGGCTTCCTTGGAATGGATTGAAAGGTATCAATAGAGAACATGCTGATCGAGATCTCACTACTTGAATGGCCCTTGATGAAGTCATGAAATAAAGAACAGGACAAAAGAACACCAAATGCACTATATGCAGCTTGTGGATGCTACTTAACTCATGTAACTGCTGCATCAAGTTGGACTCTGTAACCTGTTTCGTGTTTGACCTAAGTCACATGTGCCATTGTTCACTTGCCTTATTCTCGTCAACATCTAAACTTCTGTTTCACTTCTGCAAGGATATAAAGACTTCCACAGAGCCTCAGGTCTCTGACGTTTCCGAAACACTTGTTGAAAAGTCCTTCATCCAAACAAGAAAGAAGATGCTCCCACTCGTTTACTCTTCGCTTCTTCTTTCCACTCTCTCCCTCGTAGAGGCGTCACCTCTAAAGCTTGATTTGCACAGACTCTCGGCACCAGATACACTCGTCAAGCGCTTCTCTGATGAAAACGACGTTTCTGCTGGAGGATACATGAGCCTCGAGGCTAGAGTTGAGGTTGGAACACCAGCACAGGCCATCACAGTTGGCGTTGATACAGGCTCCTACTATCTTCTCCTCCACGAGGCTTCCGAGAATGGCTTCCTTCCAAACAAATCCTCTACTGCAATCAACTTGAACGATTCCACCACTGGATACTTTGCTGATGGCACTTCCTATACTGCTATTCACTACGATGAAACTGTTACTGTTGGTGGTAGCTTGACCGTTGACAACTTCACCATTCTCTCTGCTGTCCTGGAGGATAAGTACAGTGTCTTGGGATTAGCTTACCAAAATGGATCCCCAGATCCTAGTACACACTTCCTTGCTGCTCTGAAAGAATCCGGTGACATTTCTAAGAACCTGTTCAGTGTCTCCATTGACCCATCCAGCAGTGAAGGAGCTATAGTCTTTGGTGGTATCGACTCTTCCAAGTACACTGGAACTCTTGAGAAAGTTCCACTCTTTGGCGACACTGACTTCTTTGAGATAGTTCTCTCTGGTATCACTTCAGACTGTGGCTTGGCCATAACTGACTCTTACAGAATTATGGTGGACACAGGTGCTCAACTCACATATCTTACAAAGGAAGTGTTCATTGCCATCCATGAGAGCATTGCAGGCGTTAGTCATGTCTCTCCAGACATCCCTAGTATGGACAGCTCATCATACATGTTCAAGTGTAAGAATGCTCAGACCCTTCAATTTGATTTCTCTGGAAAGTCTATTGCAATGGATCCAGCAACGTTTTTGCTCCCTCTTGTTGACTCTGATGGAAACACTTACACTGATGATGATGGTGATGCTATGTGTACTACTTCATTCATGATTGACACAGGCATCACCATTGGGGCCAACTTGCTTCCAAACATGTTCCTCGTGTTTGATATCGATGAAGGTGAGCTCGCTATTGCTCAGTCTTCCTTCTCTGGATCTGAAGATCTTGTTGAGGTCACTGGAGAGATTCCAGGCGCTGTTAAGGCTGCTAATTACGGCTTGTCTACTTCCACCTCTGTTGCCTCCATTCCTGATGACGTAAAAACAACGACAATCTCCTTGACCGTTGATGTGGATCAGAACGGTCCATACACCGGTACCTTTGATGACGTGTGTACTTTATCATCGTCATCTTCATCTACATCTTCATCGAGTGAACAGACTACCTCTTCCTCTTTTAAGAACAAGGCCAGCGTCACCACCTCCAATGGTAAGGTCACTTATCACTATTCTGTGACTAAGACGTCGACTTCTCACACCTGCTTCGAGTGTACAACCTCCACTGTTACAACTAGTAAATCTTCTTCAAGCAGCTCTTCTGCCTCTACTGCCACCATTCAAAGGTCTACATCTGTCACTTCGACTTCTTACACTTGCTTTGAGTGCTCTACCTCCACAGCTCCTTCTACCACCTCTTCCACTTCTTCCACATATACTACAAGTAGTTCAACTAGCACAACTACTATTCACACATCGAGAACTGTCACATCTACATCCTACACATGCTTTGAGTGTTCCACATCCACTTTCCCCGAGTCCACAACCTCCTCTACTATAGAGTCTTGTCCAGGCGGATGTACATACTCTTCTTCGTCATCAATATTGTCTACCTCATCTTCCACACCATCTTCTACACCATCTTCTACACCATCTTCGATCTCGGCGTCATTTTCTAGCTCCCCCTCATCTTACTCGTCTGAGAGTTCAACAATTGTCAGAATCACCACATGTGACGGTGGCTGCACTACAAGTCTATCACCACCAACTCCAACTACAGACTACCCAGAATCATCATCTGAAGAGTTTATATCTTCCTCCTCCATTATCCCTGTGGTTCCACCTCCACCTTCCTCATTCTCCTCCTCATCTATGGAGACTTTGATATCGTCGTCTTCTATTGAGATTATCACCCCATCAACCTCGAGCTTGACGACTGTGCATCCAGAACAGCCATCATCTGAAGCTGAGTACTCCTCGTCTTTTGAGACAATACCTTCGTCTCTCACCACTACGAGTTCCATAACCATCACCACCGTTATAACGACTGACTCATCAGTGATTACTCTCACCACCACGGTTCCATGTATCACTGAGACACCAGAGACAACACCATCCTCTTCCGTGATCACCACTGTGATAACCACGGACTCCTCTATTGTCACGCTCACCACCACAGTTCCATGCACCACCGAGTCACTGGCCTCTGAGTCAGTGAATGAGTCCACCACAACAGAAGAGACCACCTACAATGACACTACCTTCATTCCAGAGGAAACAGCCACCCATTGTGTCCCATCCTCTTCTGTAATTACTGTCACCACCGATGCCAACTATTACGTAACCACCTCCACATTTGACTGCTACACCTCTCAATCACTAATTGTGCCCACCACAGTGACCTCTCTATCCCCTGAACAGCCATCGTCCTTCTCATCATCATCATCAGAGGACACCACAATCACTCTTGAGACAGAGACCACAGTGTCTTTGTCTCTTGAAACTACCAGTGTTGAGACACAGACAATTAATGGAACTACGTCTTTGAGTACAACAGCTGCTGTATCTACATTTGAAGGTGATGCTCGTCTCGTCACTGCTGGATCATTCATCTTGATCCTCATTCCTTTCTTGTTCTGATGACGATGATAACATACGGCTATGTATCTATATCTTAATCCTTATAGTGTTTAACATTGTTGTAGCACCTGCTCATCTCGAATATGATCTCCATGCAGTATAATGTAACGCAATGTAATGCGAAGTAGTCTACATCTACAATCAAAGAAAGATTTGAAGAAAGCCACATTGTTATTCACATTGAAGAATCGATTATATAGCGATTGTAGAGTAAACCATCTCTTGATGGTGTTAGATCTGTTCCAGTTGTGGCAAAAAACCTGGTACAGTTATGAGGCATAGTGTAAAAGCTTACTGTTTCTTCTGAGCCTCAACCTCAACCTTCTTGATGATGCTAAACTTGTCAGCAGACTTCAAAGCACGCTTGAATGAACCCCAGTAGGTCTTGACAACAGGTGGCACACTTTGGTTACTGACAAGACCATCAATTCTGACTTCCCAGTCCTTCAACACATGTCTGGTGAAAATGGAACCTTCACTCTTAACCTTGATAAAGATTGAGTAGGCAATGAAACTGATCCATGACCATTTGTAAAACAAGATCGACTTGAATATGAGCACAACCAGGAGGAGCAATTCAGAGCTAGCAGCCACTCTTCTAGACAACTCGTGGTTCTGAACAGTGAAAGAAGTGATCTTCTTGGCGAGACCCGAAGCGACACCAAGAGTTGGAAGAACCTCATTACCGATAAATGTCAACACATGGAAGAGAGAAAACACAATAAATGGAATCAAAGCGAGAAGATGCTTTGGGAAAATGAGCCAAATCAAGGAGTCGTACAAATAGTGAACATTGTCATCCTGGAGGAAAGCTCTAACACTCCACTTACCAGAAGCGGTCTTGTATGTTTTCAAGTTTTGGTAAATGACAAGCGCAAATGTGGCAAAGGCACCAAGCAATGAGATTCTATACCAAATGGAATTGAGACGGGCACCACCAAACAATGGTTGGAGATACAAAAATCCGTGCCAAACAGTGATAACATTGCTCACAAACCAGGCAAATCTGACATGTGAGACATTGATGAGGTCGGTAAGTTTCGCAATGGCACTCTTGTGGACTGGTGCTGTGGCAGATTTAGCCCCGGTAGAAGAGGAAGAAGCCACGTTGGACTTGCCGTTGGAGATTGGCTCTTCAACAATTGGGTCACTGGTGTTGGCCATTGTAGTAGAGAAGATTATCTTATCAGTGGTGAGTGAATATCTCTATCAATCGCTCGTTGACAAGCGGTGAAGACGAAGACAATTGATTGAAAGGGGGATATTCTCCTGTCTTTAAACTGCGTTGCTTGCTATAGGCGATGGGGTGAAACTTGACACATCGAAGTTTGCTCACGCGAGGCGGCGCGGGTGGATTAGGGAAAAACGGCCCGAATAGGAAAGTTTGCCGAATGTGGTATATCATCATACATCAATCACAAGGCTCTTAGCTTTGACGAAGACAAAGAGACAATAACAGTCATTTTATAGATTCCCACCTGATGAGTAATAAAAGGAAATCGTTACGCCTCTACCTATCTGATGCAATGTTGACGAGTTGGTGGATAGGTATTGCTCCGTCATGTCGGAACTTCAAGAAGTACTCAAATGTGGCTTCATCAAATCTATGGGCTGCCTCTTTGAGCAATGTATCACTTGCGATGTTAGATACCCTTAATCTCACAAAATCAACGTTGTTGATTTCACTCAGTGAGGATACCATATCTGTACCGAGATCAACAACCAACCCACGTCTAAGAAACATATAATAGATCTCCTCTGTTTGAAGACCTGGTATACCCTCTGGGAAACAGAACTTGATGATGAAGAACATTCCACCATCTGGCTTAACGGGGATAATATATCCCGAGCGATATGATCTACTAGACTCAATAGCCCTAAAGAAAACATTCACCCTACGCTTATACTCTTTTGAGAGTTTATAACACCACTGGAGATACCCATGGTAACCATCACCATGCAGCTTTAAGGTCTTGATGAATAATGCCTGCGAAACACCAGAAGGTGCCTTGGAATACACCTCAGATGCCATAGTCATAAAGTTAATAACTTCTTGCCTTGCTGCAACAAATCCGAGCCTGAGACCTGGGAAGAGGGTCTTGTTGAAAGACTCCAATCTGATGACCCTTCCGTCCTCATCGATGTTTAAGAACGAAACGTGCTTTCTACTCAGGAGGTATGATTCGTATGAGTCAAAATCACCAAGACGGATATTTCCATCAGGATCGTCTTCAATGATCAACAAGTTGTGCTTTTGACAGAGATGATAGATCTTTGATCGGGATTCATGGTCATAAGTTATACCCAATGGGTTATGAGTCAAGATGAGATACAAGATTCTTGGTTTTGCATAGTATCCAGTACCCTCTTCTGGCCAGCGATCCAAGATGCTATTAAGAAGATCAATTTTAAGAACAGGACCTTCCTCTGTGAGATTGCATGGCACACCGGCAAACTTACCACCGAATGATTCAATCACTGCCCAAGTTGGTGGGTATCCAAATTGTTCACATAAGACAACATCGTTTGGTCTTAAGAAGAGCATGAGAAGTTTACTCAACGAATCACTACATCCTGACGTTATACAACAGCGGACTGGGTAAGGCGGCTGCTGTATATCGGCGATATAACTCTCACAGAGCTCAACAAGGGAGTCTTCACCTCTGCTCTTACCGAGTTCAAAGAAGTTGGCAACGCTTGCGGCGGTTGGGTCAATGTCCATAGTGGGTATGGACTGAGGCTGATAGTTGTTACAGTTCGGCAGCTCTCTTACATTGAGGTCAATCTGAGAGATTGGGAACATCCTAGGGTTAGAAATCCGCCCAGTCATATCAAGGATTGGTTTCAGCATCTCCTCACGCGGGAAGTGTCGAGCTCTAAAGCCTCTTGGCTGAGGAGGTGCGTTATTCAAGAAGGAAGTGATGTCGATTAAGGGCATTGTTGTATCTTTTGGTAGACTCTTAGCGCCCAGTATCAGATACATGGTAAAAGAGAGAAACTAAGACTCCACCATAGAAAGAGGAGGTGAGCGAAAAGGTAAACAAAAGGCAGTCAGCGGCAAGTTAATGTTTCCATGGGAACGGAGATAACTTCATCAAAGAATGACATAACGTCTCGACCTCCACAGGCGGCTAATGACAAAAACAGAATATTAGAGTAAGGTGATCCTATCCTAATACTAGCCACCTTTTAGAAGACCTAAAACCACGATATACAGATAAGCGCCCGCCGGGGTGTGAGTTGCTTCATGTGAGGTCTCCTGCGCGAAGCGCCATCCTAATCGGGAAACCAAATGAGACGCGTCAAATTTTTGACATTCCGAAAGGCACTTGAAACCTGGTACCACCTCTCTTGAACTAGCAACCTCAACAAACGGCTCTCAAAGACTCCTCTTCAACAAATATAGACGTTCTTTTTACCATAAACTTCAAATTTCCATCTACAATATGGCAACTACAGAAGATATCGCTGCAGAGAACATTCTCAAGAGAGCTGAACTTGCACGTATCTCTCGTCAGCTCAAGACCAGACTTTCGCAAACCAATTTGAAAGCTCGCCTCAAAGAGAAGAAATCTCATGAACAGTTACATTCTGGGAAGAGTGCAATCCCATCATCTATGTCATCGGGCTCTCTGAGCTCCAAGGATTTCCAGTCTCTTACAACTGTGGCTGCATCTTCTATGCCTTCACAGGCATCCTTCAGCCAATTGATGGCCGCCCCCACCACTGGTATGTCACAGGGCAAGCCCCCATCTAAGCTTCAAAAGAAGCGTTCGTCAGAGTCTCTCGATGCTGGTCGCACGGATGATGAGTCTGAATCTCCATTGAAACGAGCAGCAATCTCACAGTATCCTCCATCATCACCCTTATACGAGGGAACGTCATCCTCCGTGCCTTCCGTCCCAAAGACCCCTCCACAACAAAAAATCTCACTCAACACCGACATCTACAACACGGCATCCACAAACAAGACCCAAATCCATTTCTCTTCTCCTGCACAACCACAACAGTCCACAGGTGTTGCCTCCTCCGCCATGCAGAAGGCAGTTTTGTCTACTCCAAAGCAGCCTCGTGATGAAGGTGCTGACCTCTTAATGTTCCTCGCTACATCCCCATCACCTGTCCAATACAAGAATCACAACAACACTAACATCCCATCTACCCCTGCCAGAAGTATTAAACATTCACTCCAAGCTGCATCCTCGCAAACTAGACCAACTACAGGAAACGCCCTACAAAACAGCAACTCATTAGGTCTCACTCCAGGAACGCCGAAAAATCGTTTCTTAAAGACGCCAGGTTTCAATATGAATGACTACGTCAACTTGTTCACACCATCTCCAGCAATCACCAGAACACCTGGTGAAATGTCCAAGGACGTTAACGGGAAGCTCATCAAGTTTTGAGCCATCTTCTCTGCCCAGGCGGCATGGGTTTCCATTTTGGGTGTTCCTTTATAAGACGCGTCACGCGTCGCGTTTGGTGTCTGGGTGTATCTTCAGAGGAAAAGAAAAAAAACTTCTCGATTTTACAGGGCGATACGAACAAAGGCTTCCCAATTTTCTGATATACAGGGAAAAGTTGTATTACAGTTGGATATCACAGACGTAATACGATGGATGAGAGTTTTGGCTTTGCCTTCACACAATCAAGGGAGAATACTCCCGGACCAGAAGGTGGACCAACAGCATCTGAAGTTCAAGCAGGAGAAGCAGTAACAGGTAGAGACGAATATGTTTCACAAGGTCCCCGTTCTAGTCCTCCTATTGATAATGCAGGTTCCCAGACACACACCCATGGTGAACGAGATGAAGATATTGCATCGTCGCAATTAGCAGTCATGAGTTCGCAAGCATCAGAGGTGGTTCAACTAGATTCAAATGGTAATAGGATTCCACGTGCTACACTTTCTCAAAAGATTGAAGCCCTTGATTGGCATCTTACCCATTCAACATCACAACAGCAGACGGTTTCTCATTTCCGCTCCGAGGAGAGATTTCTTATCACGAAGTCATCTTTCAACAGATGGGTGAAGGATGAAGTCAAGCTTCGGGCCGCTTTTAAATCATCAAGTGTTGAAGCTCGTTCCACAAACAAAAACATTCAATCGAAGAAACATGCTGGTCCTGATCGTTGTGTTGAGAAATGGATGGAACAGAAACTATTTGAGAATGAACCTGTGAGTGAGAGTGCTATCATTCAGAAATGGAGTGTTTTCCAAAGATTATACAATGCCGGTGTTGAAGGTGCCATAAATCAGGAGAAGCCAAAATCCAAGGGTTGGGTTCACCATTTCAAGAAGAGAATCAAAGAGAGACGCACACAGATTGTATCGTTTGTTGATCATCAACTTGTTCACTATTCTGAAGATGTGTTGACTGAGAAGCAAAGACTTGGTAAAGTGTTATCCACTTATCAGAAGAAGGATGTTTTCCATCTTGATGAGTTTGGTATAACGGATCGTGTTGTTCCCATTGGTGCTCAGTATTCAAGATTCACTATTGGTATCTGTGCTAATGCTGATGGTTCTGAAATTTTGGATCCCTTGATCATTTCACATAATGTTCAGGTTGAAGGATGTATCTTCTCCAGGATTGGCATTACACCAGAGTTATTCTGGGAATATCTAAACAAGTCAAACAATATGCTTGCTGGGAGAAAGATTGTATTGGTCCTGGATCGATTATATGAACACGTCACCGCTAGGAATTTATCCAATATCAACATTATGTGGCTTGATAAGTCTGAATCACCATTCCTCAACGTTACTAGATGGTTCAAATTGGAGTTCAAGACTTTATTATTGAAACATATGCTCATTGAATGGACAAATCATCGTCGTGTAAGGACCAAGACCGAGGTTGAGGTTGTCTCCTTGATCAAACAGTCTCTTCATCGCTTGTCTTCAACTAATGTGATACGTGAGTCTTGGATTGCATGTGGTCTTATCGGTGAGCCACCTGCTTCCCCTTGGGTTGATTTTAGATCTCAGGAGGCTATCTTTGGCAAATATCTTCGTATTGCACAGGATAAGAAACTTGTTGATACGATTGCCTTCAGTTTCAAAGACTTGTTGTTCCCACAGGATGAATCTGTCAAGAATAGACATTTGTCAGATCAAGATATTGTTGCCTGGGTCAAGATTGCCGAACAACCTATTCCTGCTCCACCAAAGGTTTTAGAGATTGATTCCAAGAAGAGGCAGACAGCAACGCAGATGTTTATCCCGATGATGGACATGACACAATGGAAGAAAGTTGATAGATCGATTCATCATGAGCTTGTTACTTTTTTCCAAAATGATTCTAGTAAAGCTCTATTTCCTAGAAGTTCTAAGGCATTCAACGAATTTTGGAATGAATATGTTAGTGAGGCTATGGATGTTCTCTTGAATGAACAGGAAAACTATAACATACTACCCGAGTTGTTGAATCAGTGATAGATTGTACATGACTAATGATATACTAATATTGCATTTACATATAGTAGACTAGCTGGCTATTAACGCTCCTCCCATGTTAGCCAACACTCGTCAAACAATGGTCTTGAAGTGTAACTATCCGCCATACTCATGAGTTGAACGTCTGTCAAGTTATGTTTGTTCTTCATGTCAATACCATGGGTACCCATCATTGCCGGTTCATCACTGAGTCTATTACACCAATCACTAGATACATGTGAATTGTATCTCCAATATAGTTGGGCAATGCATAGCTTCATTTCTGTGATAGCGACATTCATACCTAGACACATTCTATTACCAGCTCCAAATGCAAACATTGCCGATCTCATGATTTTGAGTCTAGTCTTGAAATCATCATCGGTTTCATCTTCTTGCTTTAACCAACGTTCTGGATGGAACTGTTCCGGATGGACAAAGATCGAGGGGTCGTTGTGAATGGACCATGGTTGCACTGAGACAATTGTTCCCTGTGGCAAGTTGACACTTGTTCCATTTGGAAGAGTTACTGAATAACCATCTTTGGAATCAACAATACGAGGTTCACTACCAGGTATAGCAGCATGTAGACGAGTCGTCTCTGAGATGACAGCATCGACATATGGCAACTTATCAACTTCATCTAATGGAAGATAAGATAATGGCGTAGATCCAAAGTGATCACGGAGTTCATTATAGATCTTATCTTGGATGTGTTTGTTGATTGGTCTTGATAATTGCCATGTACAAAAGGCTAATGATGTCCCCGTGGTTTCATGTCCAGCTGCAACATGATCAAACACTTCGGAACCAATAGCCCATTTGGACATACCAATACTCCATAGTTGTCTAACGAGGGACATTTCCATTGTATCACCGTTTTGTTCAAGATCTTGATAAGCTTCTAAGAATTTTGCCTTGGACCATTCTCTACACTCATTAGAGAGTCTTGTTGTAGTATCATCAGCAATCCATGACCATAATGAAGGGACAAGTGTTGTCCAGAACCACATTGAGGAAGATGCACGGAATGCCTTGATGACTTTACGTTGTTTTAGATCAAGGAGAAGGTTTGTAGAGAATTTGGAACCAACTTCATAATAGGTGACAACGTCCATAGCGAGGGAGTTGAACATTTCATAAACATCGATGGAGTTCCCGAGGGTCTGTTCAGTGAATTGAAGAAGATTACCCACTTTGGTATTGATATGACGTTGTGAATCTTGTTGGAAGATGTTTGTCTTGGTGTAGATCTTAGTCATGAGTTTCTTTCTGGTGATATGTTCCCTCCGATCAAGAATGCTAAAGGCATTAAGCTCATCAAAGTTGTTAAACTGAGCATAAAAACTAGATTTGGGGAGATTCTGCTTAATGTATACCCTTTTCAAATGATCTAAACTGGAAAGAGAGATCTCATTGGGCCCCACTTGTATAACTGGTCCATATTTGGCATGCCATTCGTTGAGTTTGACGTTACGGGACTCAACTCTTTGGTCATTGTAAGAAAGCAGTTTTGTTATCTTGTGAAGAGGTGGACCAGGGATCATACGCAAAGGAGACAATATGAATGGTCTTAGGATGAGGAAATATGTGATGGTGATGAAGATGAGTGTCCATATAGTTTGTACCGGATGTTCCATGCAGAGGGAGATAAGGCTCCTAACAATGCTTGTCTGTGTCATTTTATGTCTTGGTGGTGTGTGTGTGTATATAGTATATGACGATTGTAACAAGGGAACCTCTCTAGATATATATTAGAACACCAATAGATAAGCATCAAAATGAATCACTTTAATCAGTTTATTGCAGGACTCAGCGCGCGATTGAGACGGACGATAGCGGACGTATCAATGTATTGCAGTTGACAACGATTATGAGCAGATGTCTGCACCAGTGGCCAATCAGAAGGCGTGTTTATTGTTGAGTACACACTGATCTCTTTAAAGTGGAGTTTCCAGGTTGACCGAAAAGCTTTGGTATAATGTCATCGTATTCATCGGTTAAGGGGGATTTACCGGATTAGGAAGTCAGTTCCGCTATTCCGCGCCTTCTCCATAGACTAATGTTACGTTAGATCATGAGCGAGGGTGGATATTCTGTTACATGGACGTGATTCTTTAGATCTAGAGTAGAATCACATTAAGCATATACATGAGTTAACGACTTGGAGGCGGGTTGATGCCAATTGGCATGATGATATATCTTTACGGTATTGTGACTCTTCTGGTCAGCCTCTTCATGATATCTATAAACAAGAGAATAAATAGTGGGATAAATAGTGAGATAAATAATCAGACAAATAATGAGATAATGCAAAGTTGGATCAGTATACTCCCAATTGTTGAGCCATAGTTTCATACTGTCTTCGTCCTTTACTAAGTAGGTACTTGTTTGCCTCAAGTGTCTCTGCAGAGATGGTAAATTCACCCTTGACATATTTCAAAAGCTCTTGATGATCTTTCTTCGGAAGTTCTTAATAGTGTTAGTAGTCTGATAGATTGATAAGCGATAGATTGATAAACGATAGGCTAACTCACTAAGTATACTCCTCACAACTGTTCTGTAAAGCCGTAGCACCTGTTGACGGTGTAAGAACTGGGTGTTGTTAGTCTCTTTGCTGTTTGATCTTTGTAACAACTACTCACCTCTTTCAACCCCAACATGGTCGTTGAATGAGAGTTATAAATGTTTAATATAGATTTAATTGTGGGGTTAAGCTGGGATCAAATTAAAAATAAAAAAAAAAAAATAAAAAAAAATAAAAAAAAAAATAAAAAAAATAAAAAAAAATAAAAAATAAAAAAAAAAATAAAAAAAAACAACCCCCATAAAGATGTGTACTACAATCAGTTAATCTGTTTAATCGTACACCCATTATTCTAGCCACTACCACACTACCTACCCTTACTTAATAACACACAATATGTCCGACACAGAAACTCCCAAGAAATATGGCCATTGTAAACTCGTATTACTTGGCGACTCAGCAGTGGGCAAGTCTTCTCTTGTACAACGTTTCACTAAGAACACATTTGATGAATTACGAGAATCTACTATTGGTGCAGCATTCATCACTAAGACTGTACCTTTAGACTCGACTTCGGTTGTCAAGTTTGAGATTTGGGACACTGCTGGACAGGAGAGATACAAATCTTTAGCACCAATGTACTATCGCAATGCAGATGCAGCACTAGTTGTATTTGATATAACGGACCCAACTAGTTTTGAAAAGGCTAAGAAATGGGTTCAAGAGCTTAGGGTGCAGGCACCCGAGACGGTCATTGTTAAGTTTGTCGGGAACAAGATTGATTTGAAAGATAGACCACAGGCTAATACAGTAGAAGATGCCGAAGTACTGGCTTATTGTAAGGATGAAGGTGTTGAATATTTGCAATGCTCAGCAAAGACTGGAGAGAACGTATCAAGGGTGTTTGAACTGATAGCAGAGGATCTACCATTGGAAAAATTTGTAGATCCTAGTGCTGAAGATGCAGAGGATCAAAGTGGTTCTAGAGGTGTTATTGACCTCAACCGGGTAACGGAGAGGGCAAAGTCATGTTCATGCTGACTTCTCTCTTCTTCTTTTTCTTCTATTCACTTTCCACAGTTGATGACTTTCATTTCTTAATCTAATGAATATATAATGAGTTATTTGGTGGTAGTTGTTGTAATCAACTATGACAAGTGGTCTCGTTCATTGCTCGCGCAATTAATGTCCCCTCAAAACCTATATAAAGCCCCTATCCCCCACACTTCCTCCTTAACCAACTACTTGATCAGTCAATCAACAACAATGACTTTACTATCAAAGATCTGGCCACTGAGAACAACCACCCACGCACAGGAACCAGAACTCTACACTTTGCGCAGTTCGCTAAGACTGTCACACCGTGAAGCTGTTGCCGTGCCTGGGCCTGAGCCCGTTTCTGTCTCTTATAACGAGCTCGCTCACATAACTGGTCAACTCCAGACGATGTTCTATTCACCATCGTGTCCATTGTATCCACTGTTGAGTAAAGGAGAAGCACTAGGAATCTCATTGCCTAATGGACTTGAACTCGTTGGTGTCTTCTTAGCAACTACTCATGCAGCAAGAGTTGCTGCTCCTTTGAACCCAGCTTATAAGAAGAATGAGTTTGACTTTTATCTCGACGATCTCAAGGCTAAAGCTGTTGTGGTGCCACGTGGTACACATAAGCTTACTGACTCGGCAGTGGTTCAGTCGGCTAGGGACCACAATTCTCTCCTGGTGGAAGTTTGGTGGGATGGTGATCGTAGAAGAGTTGAGTATGCTGTTTACTCTCATGACTCTACCAAGCCATTGTACGAGTCTCAGACTCATCCAATCTTTATCAACACTTTGAACACGTTCCCCGGGGAAGCCACCACTGAGGATGTGGCTATGATCCTTCACACTTCTGGAACAACTGGTCGTCCAAAGACTGTTCCATTGTCCCATGCAAACATCTCACGTTCAATGCGTAACATTGCCAATACTTACTCACTAACTTTTGATGACCGCACATATATCGTGATGCCATTGTTCCATGTACATGGTCTCATTGGTGCTCTCCTCTCAACTCTTCATACGGGTGGTTGTGCTATCATCCCACCAAGATTCAGCGCATCGAACTTTTGGTCAGACTTTATCAAACACGGTGCTACTTGGTACTCTGCAGTTCCAACTATCCATTTGATCCTTCTTAACACTAAACTCCCGGCAAAGATACCACCAATAAGATTCATCCGTTCATGTTCTTCAGCATTAGCACCAGCAACGTTCCATAAACTCGAAGAGACTTTTAATACTCCAGTGCTTGAAGCTTACGCCATGACTGAGGCATCTCATCAAATGACTTCAAACAACCCACCATCAAAGGGTGAACGTTATCCGGGAACAGTAGGACAGGGTCAAGGTGTTGACATTGCAATCCTTGATGATCAAGGGAAACATCTTTCCATTGGTGAAATTGGTGAAGTGTGTATTCGTGGTGCTAATGTCACTAAGGGGTATGCAAACAATCCAAAGGCTAATGCTGAGAGTTTTACCAATGATGGATTCTTTAGAACTGGTGATCAAGGATTCCTTGATGAAAAGAGATTCTTGCATTTGACTGGTCGTTTGAAAGAACTTATCAATCGTGGTGGTGAAAAGATTGCTCCATTAGAACTCGATGCAGCACTATTGGCACACCAGGCAGTTAAAGAGGCTGTAGTGTTTGGTGTCCCAGATGAAAAGTATGGACAAGTTGTTCAAGCTGCTGTTGTACTTAAAGATGGTCAACACAGCTCAGAGAAAGAGTTGAAACACTTCATGTCGGAGAAAGTGGCAAAGTTCAAAGTTCCTGATATCATTTACATCGTGGAGGCATTACCAAAGACTGCTACTGGAAAGATTCAAAGACGCAACATGGCAAATATCTTTGCCTCGAAGTCCAAGTTGTGATGTCTCTATTCCTATATCTCTATATCTCTATATCTCTATATCTCTATATCTCTATATCTCTATATACCTAAATACTGATACTGATACTGAAACACGCTATTATGGATATAAATGTTAATTAGTTGTAAATTGTCGTCATGACAACCATTCTTAAATGTTACCAGATGAAATTTTGTCGATTTAAAAAAAAAAAAAAAAAAGCCAAAATGACGCGTAAACAAAGATAAACAATATAACCAGTAGTTAACTGGATTATCACTAATATCAATAAGTGGATACATCTGACTGAATACAGTATGGCCCCACCTAGTGCACGTTCAACGGAGATCTTGACCGAACACCTCGGTTTCCCACCTATAGCACTGATTGACGACATCATCAATGCTGTTAATGGAGTTATGTACAAATGTACACAAGCTGTTGAGACGTATCTTCACGATAAACAATCTTCTTCTGATGAAACTGTTAGTAATGAGATTGAAGTTGGTACTGCTAAACTTGAGACATTATTGGAGAATAGTGTCGATAGGAACTTTGACAAGTTTGAACTTTATGCTTTGAGAAACATCTTGACGATACCTAATGATCTTACCGATTCTGGATTGGTGACGCTAAGGCATCATCAGGGGGTCAAGTTTGATAAAAAAGCAGATGTTAAGAGTGTTGAACTTGATTTGAAACTAAACCAGGCTTTTAAAGAGATTACACAGCAGTTGGTTGTGAAGAAGCAATTGGTGTTACAAATGAACAAGGCTAAGAAGATATTGAAACTCTTAACACTCTATAAAGATGCTATCCATTTCCTTAGTGACTCACCCAATCTTTCCAAAGATGCAATGGATACATTAAAGACGCTTGCCCCATTGGATCAAACACTTTATTACCTCGTTTCACAAACTTCTGACATGTTTGATACAATCAACACACTACAACAAACTTTTACCAACCCTGTTACAAAAGGTGGAATTAATGGCCTGGGCCATAGTCAAAGTGATCGTGATCGTTATCTAAATGTGGAAACAACAAAATTACTCAGAATCTTAGGATTGGCTAAGAACAGACCTCGTGTGGAGAAACTACTAGAAGATCTGGATAATGTCGATTTGGGTAATGCTGAAATACAAAAGGCACTAAAGGAGAAGTTCGGTATATGATTCATTACTAATAAAGACGTTCAAGCATCACTGTTCCGTTGATATCGTAGGTGACATCACTGTAGAGGCGTTGGATTCTAGTGCCGGAGTACCATCCTGATGACTTGTACTACCATTACCATTACCATTCTCATTGCCATGGTCATTACTATGGTCATTCCCATTGTCAATATTACCATTAGCCATAACTGATCCATTCTCATGCTCAGGTTGTTGTGAACCATCACCTTCTTCAACAGCCTCCCCATTAACCTCTGGTTTCACAAGATTCTGCAATGGTGTAGCAGCAAACGTAGTCTGTGGTTCTTTCCATCTATGCACCATATCATTCATCAATACAGCAGCGGCATCTTGTCTTAGGATATGTTGTCTAAAGCTCTCAGATTGTAGTAACGTCAACACATGTAAACAGTTTGGATAAACTAGATGTTTGGCATATTCGGGCTTTCGCCAGTATTCCAAATATCTCAAGTAGTTTAAGAACTCTTCATTCTCCAAGTATTTGTTCTGTGCAAGGAAATTCAAGTATTGGATGTTTGCTAATGCCTGGACAAACTAATGGGTAATCGTTAGTTATATCATACCTATCAGTGTTTGCTCTATCAAACTCACCTCAAGCTCCACTTCCCACCGTGTCGGTAGTTCTTCAGCCATTGTAATGTGATTGATATCGTCGGAAGAGCTTTTACAATTGAAGAGCAATGATGTTCAACTAAATGAACAAAGCTAAGAGTTAATCATTGATTTAATTCAAAGAGTTGGAGAAAGCACACCCGGACACCTGGACACCCGGACACCAGACATATATATATATATACATACATACTACGCCACCGTATGGGGACTAATTTAGATTAACAGCAAACACTGAAGCAAGATTATCAGTATCTCTATTGACCAATACATTCTAAGAAAGATATGGACCGTGTTTATCAGAGACATCACCAACGAGTGACGACATTTCTACAATCGATCAACACACGAACACGACTTCAAGAAGCCGAGGTTGTCATTCTGTTATCGTATCCATTTACCATTCTCTTGGGACAATTACTTTATCATACATCTCCTGAGATTGTTGTTAACTATTACACTAACAAACATAATGTCCTCAATCAGTTGTTTGTGAAAAAAGGATGGTTCTGGACGGTACTATTGACGGTGTACTTCCTCATACAGCATAACAGAATCAATATTGCATCATTATCTCGTTTAGCATTGGGTACAGCATGGTGGTATCTCTTTACTCAGTGGTGTTTTGGATTACCGATAATGGATCGTGTGTTTGTAATGACTGGTGGTGTGTGTAAGTATGATACACTTAAGTATCATACCGTGGAGTTGTTGGGAAGTTCAACATGTCGTAAGATGAGAGGGATCTGGAGTGGTGGTCATGATCCTAGTGGTCATGTCTTCTTACTTGTGCTTAGTTCATTGATAATGTGGTTTGAATTAGTTGATGATGGTGTCTATGGTGAATTACAAAGATTTGTGGCTGATGTACAAAGATTAAGACAACGCAGAGATGGTAATCTCTTAGTTAACCTCTTGTTGTTGGTGCTTAAGAACTCTTCAATCTTACTTATGGCATTACAGACTCTTTGGTGGTGGATGTTATTGGTTACAAGTAATCATTTCCATTCATTTGCTGAGAAACTTACTGGTCTTATTGCTGGATATATTGGTTTACTCATCTATATGATCCCTAGGTTCCTATGAAGAAGAAGAAGACGCTCAATTCTTAACTCTCCAAGCACTTGTAGAAAGACTTTGTAAATGTTTCACCTTTGGTGAGATCCAAAAGAAGAATAAGAGACAACCAACGACAATACAGAGGAAATTAGTCATATAGTAACCATCTTCAACGATTTTATAAGTTCCACCTGCATCTTTACACTTAATCTTATCAATTTCATCTTTCACTTTAAATGGTTCGAAATCATTGGTCTCTGTGGAACATGAACCAATAGTCAACCAATCAATCATGTTCAACACGATATATCTTGGCCATTGACCACCTAAATTGGAGATAGTGTTGAGTGTTGTCATATAGGTCCCCCCGATCAATGGGTCTGCAATCTGAGTATGGAATGCATTCAATGAGACAAACTGGATTGTGGACATGAATGAACCAAGAAGATGTTGGAGAATAACCAATATGAAATATGAAGTGGTAACACCTTGTGATGGAAAGAACATAACAACAAAGAAGGCACAACCAGCAGCGACGAGACGACCTAAATAGGCATGTAACCAAGGTGTTAGATAACCTGAATCATTAGTGGACCATTTAGCTGCGTAATAACCAAAGATGATCTCAAATGGGAAGTCAATCAATACTGTTATTGCAAGATCTTCACGGGCAAAACCCTTTTCTAATAGTTTCAAATTTGTAGCACCTTCATTAGCTTGGAATCCAATCTTAGAAATGAGTAGGATTATAATGAAAGCTTGAATATTTGAGAGACGAAGCACTTGAAACATGGATGCATAGACATGCTTTAGAGAATCTAATGTGTTTTTGGATTTGTTTGCAGTGTCGACGATTGAATCTGATCTTTTGTTCTTCCGAAGATGATGTGGTTCTTCATGAACGAGGAAAGTGACGAGGACAGTGACGATAAGGTAAAGGTAGCCACAGAATGTCAAATATGTGTTTAGCGAAAGAACACCAGTATCCTGAGGTGTTGATCTGAGATATTTGTTTGAAAATTCGGAAGAATTGAAAGCAAGAAAGATTGTGAATGAAAGGAAATAACCAGTATTGAGTCCAATTGTCTGTGCTGTAGATGCGTAACTTAATGCATTTGGTGATAAGATGGTGAGTGCCCAACCATCAACTGCAATATCTTGGGTAGCACATAGGAAAACTAAGAAGAAGAATGCCCATGTGATTGTGATTAAATTCTTCTCGGGGTCTTCAAGCAATTGATCAATGTTTGAACCAAGATAGATAAGTGTGAACCCTGAGACTAATTGAATTGGAATAATCCATGATTTTCTGCGACCCAAACGCTTATTGTATATGGCATCAACAACTGGAGACCATAGAAGTTTGAGAGAGTATGGATATGATGCAAGGGAGAATGTTGCAACTTGAGAGTATGATAGTTTGGCTTTCAATAAGAAGGGAACAGATCCAAAGGCAAGACCAACTGGAATACCTTGAAGAAGATACAGCAGAACTAAAAGCATGAATTGAGGCCGGTCCAAGATCGGAAGAGTTGCAGCTGGCGGTACATTGGAGTAAGGAGAAGCCGAACGTGGATTGGATGGTTGTAATGATGGTGTATGTGGCCTCGAGGGGATTGCCGAGTGAGACTGCGACTTCCTATTATGGATTGGAAGCAGCTCTATGTTTGATGATTCTGACATGTAGTCTGTAGTAATGACGATGGACCAACTGACCTATCAATAGTCCATTAGTTAATAAAAGAATGAATGAATGAATCGAAGAATGAATGAATAGTGTCTACGCGTTTGGTTAAAAGATCGCGTTTGGTGTTTGGATGTAATTTTTACCAGGGCTGCAACACCTTTCTATTTCAAGTAGTGTCCCGATATGGATGTTTTAAATATTTTATTCTATGCTTACATAATCCAAGAGCCATCAGTTGATGAATTATTCTAATGTACGGTGTTTAAGACGGGAGTGTCGGGTAGTGGGGTGGTTCACTGTCTTTTTATGAGCCCATTATCATGGTATAATTACATAATCGTAGATTAAAAGAGTTGGAGGAGGGATCTATTAAGCTTTAAGTACAATAAATACAATGATATATAAGTTATATAGAATAGTAGTAACCCCACCAAAAAGGGAACCCCCCACTCGTTGTTGGTACTTCGCGAACACTCCCACGCCTTTTCCAATGGCACCATCACCAAACTACCAAAATGCGCCCTTCTCACTTTCCTTCCCCCCAACGTACACTTACGATCTATAAACGCAAAAGCAGCTAAGCATAGCACTTCCTCAATGGTGTCCAAGTTCGTCTCAGCCGCAAAGAGCGCACAATTGCTCTCCACCTCTTTCAAGAGAGCCGGTCTCAGGGCCACTTTTGCTCACCAGGTGCGTTGTCAATCTTCCACCACAACTAAGATGACCGTCCGTGACGCCATCAACTCTGCTCTCGCTGAGGAGCTTGACCGTGATGAAGAAGTGTTCATCATGGGTGAAGAAGTGGCTCAGTACAACGGTGCTTATAAGATCACTAGAGGTCTTCTCGACAGATTTGGTGAGAAGAGAGTCATTGACACCCCAATTACAGAGATGGGTTTCACAGGTCTTGCCGTTGGCGCTTCCCTTGCTGGTCTTAAGCCAGTTGTTGAATTTATGACTTTTAACTTTGCCATGCAATCTATCGATCAAATCATCAACTCCGCTGCAAAGACTTACTACATGTCTGGTGGTATTCAACCATGTAACATCACTTTTAGAGGTCCAAACGGTGCAGCTGCTGGTGTCGCTGCTCAGCATTCTCAGGATTACTCCGCTTGGTACGGTTCCATTCCAGGTCTTAAGGTGGTGTCTCCATACTCTGCTGAAGACTACAGAGGTCTTACAAAGGCTGCCATTAGAGATCCAAACCCAGTTGTCATCTTGGAGAATGAGTTGCTTTATGGTGAAACTTTTGACGTTTCCGAAGACGTTCTCTCTCCAGACTTTGTCTTGCCAATTGGTAAGGCTAAAGTGGAAAGAGAAGGTACCGATATCACAATTGTTTCTCACTCTAGAAACCTTGACTTCTGTCTCGAGGCTGCAGAGACCTTGGCTAAGGATTACGGTGTCTCTGCCGAGGTTATCAACTTGAGATCTATCAAGCCATTGGACGTTCCAGCCATTGTTGAATCCGTTAAGAAGACTAACCATTTGATCTCCGTTGAGGCCGCTTACCCAGCATTCGGTGTTGGTTCTGAAATCTGTGCCCAGATCATGGAGTCTGAGGCCTTTGACTACCTTGATGCCCCAGTTGAGAGAGTTACCGGTGCCGAGGTTCCAACTCCATACGCTAAGGAACTTGAGGACTTTGCCTTCCCAGATGCTCCAACTATCCTTAGAGCTGCTAAGAAGGTTTTGTCCTTGTAAAAAGGACATATCTATTTCAATAATTAAACATATTCATTCCCATTCGCCATTTTATGACCACAACCTTCCACTCATCAAAACCATCTCATCATCATAATCCTCCTCATCTAAGGTCCATCTTATGATCACCTCCATCCCCATCGCCTATGACAGTCGTGTATCGATATATACACGTCTACGAGATGAAAAGTCGACAAATAAAGGCTAATTACTAGTTTCTACAACCATCTTTAGACGTAAAAAGTTCGTAACAATATTAATATGCAAATTTCAACCTAGAAGACCCCTTTTCTTCATCTCATCTCTGACACGATGTCTCTTTGCTCCAGTATCATTAGCACGAGGATCATAAAGAGTATAAGCCCTATGTCTTCCCTTTATGAATAAGGGCCGTTTATCAATTTCAGCCTTCTTCATCTTTTCCACTCTTTTGTTCATAAGCAATCTAGATACTTCCTCTCTCATATTCATAACTTTCTCCACAATCTTTGTCCTCTTTTGTTTAACACTCTCTTGATTAGAAACCTTTTCAAGTAGAAGTTGATCCAATCCAGAGTTGTGCTGCTTTTCAAGCTTTACATGAACACCACCATCGTTCACACTAACTGACACGGAATCGGACCCAGACTCATCATCAGAACTTGAATCATCAAAATTGAAGTTAAGAACGTCCATTTTATCCAGAAATTCATGTGCTTCATCGTCAAATACCTCTTTCATCCTCTTGACAAAACGATGATCTTTTGAACTATGAACAATATCCGTCCAACCAAGTAATCCAGTCTCCATATCTTGACACACATCCTTCTTTGGTTCCAACCCTTTAAACAACTCATCGATATTTCCAAGAATGTGATCATAGATATACCCTGGTGTTCGAAGTGTTTCGAAATTTGGTTTCAATTCAGAACCATTTAAACCACCAGCATAAAGTCGTTTGTGAACTTTGCGTTTGTATACTCTATCGAGTTCAAAGCATAAGACATCATAGGGGTTCTCTCTTATTGGTGAAGTATCCTCTGTGGATTGTCGATCTTGTTTAGCTTCAGCATCCTCTGCCTGAGTCTGGGCTCCACCATTCTTGTCATGTTCCACTTCCTCTTCCTCACCAGAATCATCAAGATCAATCATATCAGTGTCGAACGGATTCGACTGGATCTTCTTTAATGCTCTTTGTCTGTTTCTTTCAATATCCTGCTCCTCACGAATCCTTTTCTCCTCCTCCAAGATCCTTTTTTCCTCCTCCATGACCTTTCTCTCCTCCTCCAGTCTCTCATCTTCAAGAACATCATCAGGAACAAATTCAGATCGGCCATACCGATCATACCGATCATATCCATTATATCGATCATCATCGTCATTGTTAACACGATCATCATCATTATCCTTCTCATTATTACTCATAGGATCAATCATAGTAAAACTGGGATCAATCAACGGCTCCAACATCCTCCCCTCAGTGACATTCTCAACCTCATCAGGCTCCTGAACAAACTTGTTCAAATTCCCCGGGTCTGGAACAGTATCAGCAGCAAGTGGCCAGGCTGCATATCCTCTATATGGGAACTTGGGATTCATGAGATGTAACAGATGTGTAGAATAGAGATGTACACCAAGATCATGACGATACTCATCTTCGAGCTCTTTAAGGACTTGTCGCGCATCACGCCGTAGTAATGCGGCTCCAAGGGTCGTTAACGACGGGGGTGTATCCTCTGATGACCACGACATCGTAATAAAAGAGAACTATCGATTATCTGATGCCACAGAAATCCAAAAGTACCATTTCATTAAGGTAAGGTCTCACGTCAAATTGATTTGATCGCGCTTTGTCGTAAAGATGAGCTCTAGACATCCAGACACCACCATCATCAATGTTATAACTACAACTCTTTATCATTGAAATATATATCGTCTTGTTCGTGTATAACTTATAGTGCACAATTAGATAAATCAAAAGAATCTAGCGTTAACTCGTAAAATCTTGACAGCGTAGCGTAAGGAGAAGTGTAATAGGGGACGGGGACATCAAACGGTCTTAACCTCCTGAGGAGTACTTGGACGGGACTTGGATATGTGAATAGCTCTAGCCTTCAAAGCCTGAGCAAATAAAAGTGCAATAGGCCAAATTGGAGCATCTGCAAGGATTCTGACACCAAGGTAGAGACCCTTAGAAGATAATCTTGCGTTTTTGATAACATTTCTCGTTTCTTGGATATCAGTGTGTGGATTAACAGCACTCTTGGCAACTTCATCTGGTAGACTTTCAACGTCAAGAGCACCTTTAGCCTCTTTTCTCAAAAACTCAGCATATGTTTTGTTATTATCATCAAGCATAAGACATTTCTCAATCTTCTTGAACACCATCTCTGAACGTAACCAAAGTGTACGCTCCACAGCGTTCAAGTAGACTGGCTTTTCGTCATAGTCTCTGGCCCACACTTCAACGGAATGAAGGAACTCGGCAATGATCAATAGTGAGGTGAAGATACAAGTGATGAAGAACACTGGTGTTCTAATAGACGTCTTCTCAGCATCGTTATGAATCGAAACATAATCAATCCACAACTTGACAATGTCAATGGCATAATTAGTAGCATCTCTTAAAGCCTCAAAGTCCGTCTTCAACTCCTTCAACGAGTTATTCATACCATCCCAATCTTTTCTCCAAATACTCTCAATGGTTGGCGTCAAATGGATACACTTGCGAATCTTGGCAAATGACAACAAGGGCAAAATAAGTCTCATTATTGGATTCTTGTTGTAAATGATAGACAAGCTTGACTCGTTCAAGTAAAGGACACCACCATTCTTGATGTATAAACTTTCCCAACTCTTAATTAAACTCTCAATGACTGGTCTTGAGTTCATTCTCCATTTAGTGGCTGCAATGACACCATTCTCCTCATTCTTGAGCAAGGATCCCTCCAAGTAAATCTTTTCATGGATGGACATGAGCAAACTCAGTAACGTCTTCATCTGGAGTCTCTTGTGTGATTTGTTATCCTCATCGCTAAGAATGTAGTTGTTAAGGGTAAGGAAGTTGAGACAGTTATTGTAACTCTCATTACCATTTGCAAGTTCAACAAGGGCAAATTTGGAATCAATAACGTAGTGCTTCTTCTCAAGGAAGGCCATCCACTCCAGATAATTGTTGCATTCCCACAACTCGTCCCATTTACAGTGGACACCACATTTGAGATCAAGAGAATGAAGAGAGCAATCAAGGCCAATGAGGGAGGAGAAAAGGTTCGAGATGAGGAGAATTGTGTGACATGTACGGATACGACTCTGTGCCAAGACGAAGTAGTTGAAGTTTGCCTCTTGCATCATATCGGAAGAGTTTTGAAGGTTGTCCATGATTGGTGGTGGTGTGATAAAGTTTTCTAGTGGCAAATTGAGAGATGTGAGTTTGACGAGCTCAATGAGAGAATTGAGGAAGATTGTCATGGTCTTTGTGATGGAGAGATCATTGTTGAAGATACCGATGAAGATGAGGAGAACCATAGATTGATATAGCCAAATTGGAATGCTGCTGTTGTTCTTGAAGGACTTTTCACCTTCTAGATAAGTGTGGATGCGGTAACGAGTGATGTTGAACATTAGCAAAGCATGACCTGAATGGAAGGCATACAGGGCACCAACAGCAGCTATCGAGAGCAAGAGTGGGTAATTTTCAATGGTAGGTTTGAGGGTTGGCAAGTGAATGAAAGGGAAGTACTTATTGAACTCATTCTTGAACAAGTTGACGTACTGGTTCAGTTCATCAAGCTCTGGGAACTGAGAATCTTTGAGTTTGTTGATTCTCATAATTTCCTTACGTAATTCTGGGGTAAAGAGCTCAAATGAGCCCTTCATACCACTCTTGTTTTCAATCACTTTCTTGAACAGATCAATTTGTCTAGTTCTGAACAAAGTTGAGATATCAGTCTTGTTGAACAACTGGTTAGGATTGGCAGTGGTTGGTTGTTGCGGTTGCTGAGACTGTTCTGAAAGTACTGATGGGTCTGTTGCGGCAGATGCCTCATCTGTTGTTGGTACCGAGAGAGTTGGTTGTGGTAGCGATGCACGGAGGTCACTGTTAGTTGTGTTGTCAGAGCTTGCTGGTGACAAACTTGGGACAAACCCAATTGTATTCAAGTTTTTTGATTGAGGGTTGAAGTTCTGGTCAAATGGTGTATTGATGAATTCACCAAGCCAATCTTCTGGAGACATGTGGTCATCATGGATGGAAGTTGAAGCTGTTGTACCGTTTGCATTGCCCTCGATATCCATAACATTATGGAGGGGAGTCTGAGCCGCAGAGTTAGAGTTACTCTGAGGGATGTTGTTGTAGGCAAACAAGTTGAGACTAACGTTTGAATCACCCTTTAGTGTAAATCCGGCACCCCCTCCAGCGTTACCAATGTGTAGGTATTCGTTCATCACTGGCATGTCGAGGAAAGAAGCGTTTGGTGTGAGACCCAAGTTGAATGGAGTAGACGGTTTACCGTTACGAGATGTACGGCCACCGTTTGCCTTATCAAAGTAGTCCTCAGCCTTGACTTCACGTCTTGAATCAAGACTGAAGTCAGCTACATCGTATTGTAACCCGAGAGCGTCAAGATCGATACCACTCATGAGAGCCTTGTTGTCCAAATCCTTTGCCGTGAGCTGAGGTGTGGCAAAGCCAACTTCACGAGGGCCCTCCACTGTTTCAGGGTCCTCCTTAATGTCATCCTTCTTGAGATAAGAGTAGGATGATGTTGCAGAGAAGGAGTTATGACGATGAATTCTTGATTGGAAAGTTCCAGCAGCAGCGGCAGCGGCGGCAGCGACGCCATCGAATGGTGATGATGTGACGCTATCATCTTGACGAGAGAGTCTGCGATTTTCAGTGTGTTTGAAAAGAGAAGAATGTTCACCGACGGAGTCAATGGTACTCTTTGGAGCTCTTGAAGTTGAGCTAGAGAAGGATCTTGCTCGATGGGACTCATCAGACGTGCTGATAATGTCATCGTCATCGTCATCATCGTCATCTGAAGCACCTTCCTTGGTTGGAAGTGAAACTTGTTTGTTTCCAAAATTTGTAATGATGTTTTCATTCTCACCTTTCTTAAGCGCCTCTTTTAAATTGTTTGTAGATAACCCTGAATGGAGTTTTTGTTGGTGTCGTAGTACCAGGTCACGTCTTGCAAAGCAGCGTCCACAAGCGGCGCATTGAAATGGTTTTTCATTGGTATGTGAACGTTCGTGGCGCTTAAGATGTTCAAGACGGGCAAATGCTCTTGTACATGTAGAACAAATATGCGGACGTGGCTTGTCTGTCTTGATAAGAGCCGATTTTTTAGGGATAGGTTCAAATCCTGGGGCATTTTGTTGTACTTGTTTAAGACGCTTTGCACGAGAGGAACTTGAGTCCTGGGAAGCTCTTCTGGACTTTGAATAGTCCGGAGAGAGACTGGAATCTGACATGGCCGATGGCATGTGGCTGGTTAGGGCGGTAGAAACAGAGAGGCACTAGCTTATAGAACGAAACCAAGTCAAGTCAAAAGCCAGGGGGAGTAGGGGGTCAGTCGTGGTCGTGGGTCGTAGGTCGTCCTAAGCTGGGAGCGTGTATAGTATGAGGGCGACGACGAAGAGCAGGGGAAGGATGGGAAACTGGGGGCGTGGCGGCAAGGAGAAAAGAAGATAAATGAACAGAGCGGTTAGTGTATAATTTGTTTAGCTAAAAAGAGCTGAAGAGTAAAAGAGCAAGAGAACGAAATACAGCAGGGCGGTGGCGGCGGTAGTCGTGTTTTAAAAGAACCCGCAGCTTTGGAGGTGTCAGCCGTATTACAAGGGAAGACGTGGGTGGTTGTTGACCAGCAGAGTCGCGTTGTATAAAGAAAAAAAAGTTCAATTTTACTGGGGAAATGACGGAGGGAAAAGACTTGCAAAGGGGACAAAGAGCGACGCGGTTAGCGCACACACTTTTTGGGGCCCATATTAAGAGAGTGTGTGATCTACTCTTAAATTTTTGGTGAAAATGACAAGCGGCAGCTGCGGCCTGCGCTGTCCCGTCCTGCCGTCCTGCCGAACTGAAGCAGCTTGAGCTGTGCTGGGGGCTGCTGCTGCTGCATGGGGCCGGGGGCCGAACTCGGAGGCCGGCTGGTGCTTATGTGTGGCAGGTAGTCTATTGTCTACTATATCTATTTTGCTTATGGGATAGATCCATTCTCTACTCCGAGCTTAGATACCTTCATATTCAGCCTCTCTGTCTCTAATCTATGTTCTCGAGGGCGCAGCCCTCTCTCGAACGGGCCCCCGGCCCGAGCATCTCGGGAGTGCCCACCCTTAATACAGCACAGCGCGCGCCGCAGCCAATGGGGAGCCTCAGATGTCAGCACCGAACCGTTTTGTTGTTTGTGATGTGTGTCGGTTGTTGATGCGCTTGTAATCTGTCACGTTGCCAGTTGGCTCATGACTCGTTGAAGACGTGACCTGCTGGAAACTCGCTGGGACATGGGACACTCAGACAACTGGAGCATCAGACAGCAGCCAAGAGCAATGCTTTGTCATACTTGACTACAGTTATACTGGGGATCGTCATACAAAGAGTTTCAAGATAGCTTTGCTTTTAACCAGCTTAGGTTTATAGGCTGGGGTTTTCGTTGCCTCTTTTGGAAATGTAACTCTATATATGTCTCTCTCTTATGTGCCGTGCGATGCTCTTAACTCATTACAGTGAGACACCCGAGATACACGAACATCCTGATCCCTGGGTGCCCAAGGGCCCCTTCGGGCAATAGCGGCCACAATAGGAGTCACACCCAAAAGTGGACATTATCACATCCCACTTGATCGTACTCTTACCCCAGAATGCGCCCCTCATAGCCGCATATCGGACGGCGCACCGATCCTGTGATACTACGTAACAAGACACGGTCCGTAAGTTAAAAAGAACATAGTAGAGTTTGTGTACGGCCCGACAATACCATTTACCGATAGACTTCATTTGATTAACACAGTGTGTATGCTATTCTATACTCAGCGACTGAAACACTACCGTCCTTTAAACCCGAGTACCAGACTGAGAGAAAGTCCGGTCACACTTTCAAGGAGCAACTCGGATAAAACTGCTTATCAATAATGCTAATCTAGCGCCGCTATCCGACACCTAAAACGTACAGCAGCGGGTCATTACAAACTCCCATCCATCCCTTTTAACGTCACGGAAAACATCTTTTATGTAGTTGCTCAAATGTTTGACACACATTTCTCAATAGACTTCTCAATAGACTTCTCAATAGACTTCTCACAAACTCACACCAATCGGTGATCTATGTCTAACTTCTAACAATAACAAAGTATAGACCTCACTGCTAACATCGACCCTGTTTGTCTCATGCACCCCACAGTCAATGCTTGCTAGTGTTGCCCTATGCTTCTCAGAAATGGCTGGACAGAGCAACAGCCAATCAGCGTGGGCTGTTTGGGCTGAGGGGTGAATTATCACGTGACATGTCCGTGAGATGACATCCAAACACCACAACCCAGCTCGCATTCAAAATTTTCCAAACATTTTATCACTTCTCTCTCTTGTCTTACACGCCCTTTTCACTTTTTTTCTTCTTTACTTTGTCCAAAAGTAATCCATCATTTTAGACAGTACGTGATTAAAAGACCCATCGTGACACGTTACTCCTCCTTCGGTCTTTTGTGCTGAGGGTCTCCTTCTCATTCTTTGAATTTATCTGACAGTTTTTGTCATGGTTATTCGTTGTGATGGTTTGAGATCCAGTGGGGGGTTTTGTCGTTATGAAGGGACTACTGCTTCTGTTTTAATTCAATTCGTGATTGTTGATGGAGAGATGAAAATTATGTCAATAAGAACCCGTCTGGATCTGTAAAGAGCTGAAAGAGGGGTGTCAGATGATATAGATATTCCTTTATATATAGGCAGTGCCATTCGTGGTGTACAATATATTCTATATTGTCAAAGATTTACTCGTTAATCATTAGCATTAATTCAAAGTGTATAAAAGTATCCCTGGATATCAAAAATTCACCCAATTCCGTATCAATCAGTCTCTTGATTGAGTATTTCCCTTACTCACATCACTTTTACCCTTTTGGTTACCCTCTTGCTTACCCTCTTGCTTACACTGAACACTCTCTGGAAAGTTAGAACTGCTCATCATCTTTCTCTTCTGTGTTGGAGTAAGTCTTCTGGGTTTCTCTTGTCCCGACGGTGATGTATGATCATGATTCATCACAACTTCCTGATTAGTCTTTGAATCTGATGAAGCTTGTGTTGATAAAGAGTCTCCATGTGCAATCCGGTTCTTTAGCGAATCTTCATGCTTGAAGTACATGTAATTCCGTAGTGCCATTTGTATTGTTATGGTCCGAATGTATACGTTAAAGTGTGTGTCCCGTAGGCTCCTTTATAGCTGCCTCCCTCCAAAAAAGCTGCCTTATCAGATCACCAAGACGCTCAACTCCACTCAAATCAACTAGAGCAGACATACGTGATGAACAGGGCATTTACTCCCATATATAAACGACATAAGTTTTATCGTACGGGATCAAATTTATAATGAACAAACCTCCGCTTAGAAAAAATCAGGCAATAATTTCTAGTCTGGTTGGGGCCACATTAGCCTCCGGTCGTATCGGTTGATAAATCACTGGTTTTATTGGAGATAACGAGTTAATTCATTAGATTATCATATTACATCCTCTTTTTGTGACTTTTTGTCACTACTGAGATGTTAGGAATGAGAGATTGTGGTGCACATTGGGTGGAAAGGGGTGTAAAGCCGACTCCATTCATTGATGACGCGCCATCGCGTCGCATGTGCAGGTGCTCTCTACAATACAACATATAACAATGAATATAAGATGAGATACCCGTTGGAGGGGTTTTTTTTATATAAGAGTGGTTTTTTTTTTGTGGTCATGAGGCAAAGGGACACTCGAGTTGGATCATTATGTGTCCCTTGCGTGCTGATAGTTGGTTTTTAGTTCGTTAAGCATGAGTTGGATCATTAAGTCCCTCAGTTGGAGGAGGGTTCTTGTGAGTTGATATTGACCATAAAGTTGGCCAGTAAAGTGGGATCATCCCAGTTGGAGGGGATGTACCATGGATTAGTGATAGAGAAAAAGAAAGAAAGCGGTTATATCAGTGGATACGCTCGATGAGCTAGAGTCATATGAATTGAAAGGATGGATGACCTTAAGCCAATGCAGCAAGATTCAAAGCCTGATTCATTGTCTTAAGCAATTCGTCCTTCTCTTCAAGACCGATACTGAGTCTCACAAGGTTTCTGTCAACACCCCATTTGGCAATTTCATCTAATTCTTGATAATGAGCCAAGATGGAGTATGGACACACCAAAGTGAAGTTTGTACCGAGAGATGGACCTTTAGACAACTGAAGCTCATCAAAGAATACCTTTGCCTGTGCTGGTTTGTGGAAAACAACAGACATGAGACCTCCGTAACCACCAGATGCATTCTTAATGTCATCGTAATACTTCTTGGTTGAGCCTAAAGATGGATAAAAGATATCCTTGATCAATGGGGATTCCTGGAAGAGTTTGAGAACTGCCTCACTGTTAACGTTGACTTTATGAGATCTAGTTTGGAAGTCTCTTGAGTTTCTCTCCAAGTAAATGGCGTCCTCTGCCCAAAAGATGTCATCAAAGTTCTCCTGGAAATATGACTTGAGCGCTGGGTAAAACTTCGAAGAAGGATTAAGAACAAGAGAGCCACTCATAACGTTAGAATCACCAGAGAAGACTTTGGTCAACGATGAAACAACGACATCAGCATATTGTAAAACGTCAATGTTCAAGAAATTACCAACAGTCTCATCAACAGCAACTGGGAAATCGTACTTGACAGACAATTCATGGATCTTCTTCAAATTTGGTGTCTTGAGTAATGGATTAGATGGACATTCACAGAACAAACTTAAAATCTTTTCGCCATTTGCAAGACGTTTCTCCAAATCAACAAGAGAATCATCATCACCAAACCCATAAAAGTGAACACCAGGACCAAACTTCTTCAAGATGTTTAAAGTGTCAACGTATGGGAAGCCAAAACAGACAGATTTCTCATTTGGGAATGTCTTTAAAAAGGCCTGATGAGCATTGAAAATTGCAGCCATACCAGATGGATACAAAAACACATCACTTTCATTGACTTTTCTCTCGCTAGTGTTCTCCTTATGCTCATCACCAAGAGACCCAGCAATTCTCTTTCTCAATGCAGTCTTGGCCTCATTAGCAAAGCTCAGGTTCAGGTTTCTTCCAAATCTCTCCTCGATGAACAATTTGTACTCCTTGTCCTTATCTTCATTCAAATCATTGTGAACGATCTGTAATTCCTGAAGGACGTACTCACCAAGACGAGAGGAGATACCTTCACCGGAATGTTGCCAATACTGCTTAGCTAAACTAAACTGATCCTCTGGAACAAATACAGCAGCGATGTGTGCCTCACATCTATATGTCTTCTCCTCTTCCTTCTTTGGGGCCGGAGTAGACAATTGCAAGATTCTAATAGTTGGTAACTTTGTCTCGGCTTTCTCCTTAACAAACTCCCTGCATCTCTTAGCAACGTTGTAACTAGGGAAGATGAAGGCTTTCTCACCATCTCTACCAAACTTCTCTTCAACCAGCTTACAAAGCTCTTGAATCTTGCCATGGATAAAGAAACGAGGATAGCCAGAGTTCATCTTGTTGACGACCCACGACTGGCCCTCTTCGTAGCCAACGGTAGCGTCCCAAGTTGGAAGAGTTACAGACACAGCGTGAGGCGTATTGTTCGGGATTGGTTCACCGATCTCCTGAGATGGCGCAATCATTAGTGCTGATGGTTTCAACTGAAGTGGATTTGTAGATCAAGTATGAAATAGTAGAAGTATCAAAGAGAGTGGATCTCGGCAAAGGATGAATCATCGGCCGGAGAGTTTCCGCGAATTTCCGCGACCAGTTTTTTTTATATTTTATATTTTTTTTTTAATTGCCTTCCGCGAACTCGTTTGATTCGCAGCTCATCAAAAATCTGGGTCAGGGAACTAACTTTATAAGCGATGAGATGAATTAAGCGTCCTATGTGTTTATTGTCTGTATTATAAATCCTCGGGTAGTTTTCACTATGGAAGATATCAAGACGAGGATCCAGCAGACTCTGGACAACCTTTGTGAAAAAAAAGCCACTCTTGAGCGTCACAAGAAGCAGTACATTGACCTCAAGTTCAAGCTGTTTGATTATGAACAATGCTCTTCAAATGATCATCCAGAGATCACAGTACAGATGACCTCCAAGGCTCGTGTCAAGGCCCGTGTGATTGATCCATCTCAAGTTTTAGTCTTTCTCGGCTGTGAGTACTTTGTGGAAAGAACCCCTAAGGGAGCTGTGAGGCAAGTGGAAAACAAGCTTAAGTATCTTACCCAGGCAATTGATGAGTTTGAGGGCAAGATCAAAGAGGCAAAGAAAACTATGGGTAACATTGACGCATTTGTTGACCTTCAGAAAAAGGAGGAAGAAGCAAAACTGACACAGGATGGAAATGAAGGTGCTATGGAACTAAATGAGGAGAGTCTACCATACATGGACATCCGTGAGGAACTAGATGAGGATGGAAATGTTATCAAGAGCACCGTCGAGGCTCAGAATAAGGAAAAATTGAAAGAGTTCGGTGAGTCACATGGTATGAACTTGAATGAAGAAGAGGAAGATGAACTACAAGAACTTCTGAGGGATATGGAAATCACACCGAGACTGCAAAAGAAGAATTCCGAGCCAAAGATTCACGAGATAAAGGAGCCTGTCGAGCCTGTGGAGCCCGTGGAACCTACCAACCAACAAACCGGGGAAGATGAGAGCCATGAGGATATACAGACTGTAACTGATGATCTCAATGACGCTGTCTCATCGACAATTGTTGAAAGAGATGTTGAACCTGCCGTATCTGAAACTGTTGTTGAAAGAGATGTTGAACCTGCGGTATCTGAAGCTGTTGTTGAGAAAGAGACCGAATCTTCAATAAAGCTGGAGAAGCAATCATCTCCAACCACATCACCTAATGACTTCTTCGATCTTTTCAAAGAGATGGGAATTGTTAACAAATCATCAATCACTACACCGATCACGCAACCAACTACATCCGAGAAAGCTTTTAAGTCAGAGTCCATTGAGCATGAATCATCATCAGCATCTACACAGAAACCAGACCCTGTGGATTATGAACAGTTTGATCCATCTCAACCAGCAATCAGTCAAGACGACATACTTCAACTTCAAGTGATCGCTGATGATATGGAGGAAGACGGATACGAATACGGTTTTGATGAAGATGACACAGACGATGAAGATTACGATGATATCCAATTTGAAGATAATGATGACGCCGAGGAAGATGACGATGACGATTGGGATTTCACTAATGGTGAGGATAACCTTGTGCCCGACTCATACAGAGCACTGTTTGCCAAAGAACTTGAACGTGTGCGTGCTCAGAACGCCAAGGTTGTACAAAAGGATGATGATGTTGTAACTGATGATGATGCTATATTGAAGAAGATTGAAGAAGAACTCAAACCTAAGAAACAGAAAAAGTCTGTGTCTTTTGCTAAGGAACTTCAGATCAAGGAGATTGAGAATATCTCAGAGGAGCTTAAGGCTGCTGAGAGTATCAAGGTGTCCAAGTTCAAGCAAATGATGAGTAAAAAACCATCTCAACGTATTACTGAGGCTGAGAATGGAAATGGTGCAACTGCTCTTAATGACATTGTGGAGAAAGAGCCACCAGTCAGTGATATCATCGAAAGCATACCAGTTGTCAGTGACATCGTTGAGAGTACACCTATTCCTGACAACATTGTTGAATCCAGCACTAGCTCAGAAGAGGCTGCACCAACAAAGAGAGTCTCCAGATTCAAGTCATCACTCGGAAGTACCGTCACGAAGAAGCCAGTATCTACTTCTTCTCCAACATCAACCTCAACAGCAATGCCAACTCCATCCACTACACAACCAAAAGAAGAAACAACAACACAGCAGAAACCAAAGAGATTGTCCAAATTCAAAGCTTCAAGAACAACTCCATCTTCAGATTCTCCAATTCCAGTCCCTATCTCCAAACCAACCTCCATTCCAGCTCCTGTGACCACATACACCGAACCGTCTCCTGAAGAAGAATATGAAAACATCAAGGCATACGCATTGAACGAAGATGAGGATGACGATGCCCTAATTGACTCCATTACTGAAAACATGGCTGTTTACAATCCTGAAGTCGATGATGATGATGACGAAGATGAAACATTTGAAGACCTTGACGATGAGGACGATGGTCCAATTCTTCTTGACAACATTGTGGAGAACGATGACGTTGATGAACCAAGTTATTTTGTCGATGATAACATTCTCACTAAGGAATATCAAGACCTTAGAAAGAAGATGATTCAGACGTATGGTGAGAAGCAAAAGGAGGCTGAGGAGAGAATCATCTTGAAAGAATCTGAAGGACAGGAGTTGGAGCCAATTGATGAACACGGAAATCCTATCAAGGAGAGTCGTTTCAAGAAACGCTTAACGAGAAAATCTACTTAATTCCCGTCGATAGAATAGATGGTACTGTATTCAGTATAAACAAAAGTCTTAGATCGTAGAAAGATCAAAAGTCAAAACGAAATCAGAAACAGAGAGGATGTGAACATGTTCAACCTAAACACTCCCTGGAAACAAGACAGCATAAAACAACAATTGAAATAAGACAACAACAAAAGCAACCGGGTCAAAGCAAGAACATGAGGTATTTCGAATAAAAGGTCGTAAAAAGTGGGCATAAACATTACGGTAAACATCACTATATTTGTTCCAAATAGTTATATGGAGCAAGGCCCACTTCGCCATTATCGAGCCTCTCACACTCCCACCATCCATCCTCCTGCATATGAACTACCAACAAAGTATCACCTTCTTTGAAAGTCAATTCACCTTCAATTGTAGCGGTGAAGTCAAACACTGCCCTAGCGTGTTTAATGACTCTTCTTCCCTCTCTCGTCATACTTGGTAATCCCGAGGTACTCATCTTGGCCTGTAAGTTCACAGAGGATTTACTCATAGATCTTAAGCCAGCATGGAAGGATGAACGTTTAATTTGCTTTTCAATACGATCATCATGATCTCTTTGTTCTCTTTGGTGGGATTCAAAGTCAGCAAGCATGGATTTAGGTCTGATGGTGGTACCAGTAGTATGCTGACTCGACATTGATGAACCAAAGTCCGGTTTAGAAGAGTATTCCATCCCCTTGAGTGAGTTGTTTTTGCTTAATGCCTCCTTCAGCTTATTCATGTCACCATTTCCACCATGCTTTAAGTCCTCAAGTGTAGCTCTGAGTGGGTCCTCATTTGGTGGGATGATGAACTCAAATTGTGGTCTCCTTGGTGCTGGATTCTGCTCAAGGATGAAAGAACGTCTGTTTGAATTGTTGGAATTGCCTCTTCTCATCCAACTGTCTCCCATCTCAGAGTTTCTTGAACGGCGACGCAGTGGTGAGTTCCAAGTCTTGGAGACACGAGCTTCACCGTTGACGCTCTCGGCAAAGGATGAGATGGATGTTGGATTCGAGTATGCACTCTCTTCTCTATGGAGAGATGTAGAGTTGGTGGAAGGATTTGAAATGGAAGTTTGTCCATCATCAGATGGTGGTGGTCTTCTGTGCATGTTGCGTGGCTTGAGATGTTCAAATGAATGAGGATGTTGCATTTGAATCTGTGGAGCTTGAATGTGTTGTGATTTTGCCACTGGAATTGTCTTTTGAGAGTTATCACTTTCAACTCTTCCAGTTGGGATGTTTTGAGAAAGGATTGTTCCTTGTGAACTGTGTCTGGATCTGCTATCCTGGATGACATGAACCCGTCCTTTCTCCTCTGTTTCGCCCTTGACATAGTCCACAAATCCTTGGGATGAAAAGATCTTGGTACCAGTACCAAACTTCTTGGTGAAAATCTCAATCTCACCTCTTGTATCACACTCTTCCAAGCCCTTTCTAAGATTTTCACACGCAGCATCATCATTAACACATGATGATGAAACTGCGTTGGAGTAGTCCCACATATTAGAAACAAGGAATTCGATTCTTTCACACTCAAGTTCTTCAAGTTTAGAGCTAGAGATAGTCCACTCATTGATCCATGTGTTATGTATCTCCTCGAGCTTTTGACACCCAATCTGATACTCTTGTCTAATCTCAGCAACCATTGTCTGCTGTCTGTAGATTTTCTCTCTGTTCTTGTCAAGCTCTTTTCCTAACAAGAGTGATTCCTGAGCCAAATAAGTATTGAGTTTGTTAGCTTCTACTTGATATCTTTCTCTCAATCTGTTAACTTGTCCCTCAAGTGCCTGTTTAGTCTTTCTGATGTTTTCGACAGAACTTTCGACAGGTTTGCGTCTTGCGACAAAGTTTGAGAGAAACGAATCTAGTTTGGCAATGGAATCTGTATGTAGCTTTCTCGATTGGTTCAGGTGGGAGCGTGAGATCTGTTCTGTTTCATTTCTCAAGATCTCAAAAGCTTCACGAAGATGACCTGTTTCGAATGTTCCACATGTCTTCTTGGAGATAGCATTGAGACGACGAGCATACTCTTCCTCGAGAGCAGCACGTTCTTTATAGTATGAGAGAAGCTCCTCACAAGTCTGTGCACCTTGGTGAAGCTTGTTTATCACCACCTCGAAGCCTCTTTCACCCTGGCCCTGTTCAATGTGTTAGTACTCAAGACACCCATAGATGTATTGGAATGATCAAACGTACCCAGAAGTTAGTGCTGAACGATGGTGTGACAGCTGCAGCCATTTGTGTGTTAAAAGTTTGAAGTCTGAAGTCTGAAGTCTGCTTTGCTTGTAGAAGGTTGAGAGGGGTTTGTATATATGTGGAGAGCGAGGATGTTGCAAAAAACCCAGTGCGTAGATCTCCCAAGAAGCTAAGAAGTTGACTTTATCCTAATGTTTATGTTTTGCCTAATTAGGAAATGTCATTAAAGGCGGTCATATGATGCACGTGACTTTATGGTTGGAGCAGCATATTCCGCGAATTGTGGGGGGAAGACCAATCATTTATGTCTAATGTTTAATGTTTAATGATCAATGACTGATGATTGATCATGATATGGGATCTTGTGGAGTCTCTCTATTAGTTTTCTGAGTGGTACTTTTGTTGGCGGTCTATAACTCATGTCAACCGGTCATTGACTCAGTGTGCATAATCTATGATCTGAGTAGTTGTGAGTGTGGCTATTGGTTATTGACTACTGATATACGTTAGTAGCATCGCCCCCATCATAGTTTTGAAAGTGAGCATTCAAGAACTACATACTATAGCCAGTATCCAAAGGCACCACACTCTCACCCTCTGCTCATGAAAGAGAACAAATGAACAAAGAGAAGATATGCTAGCCATTGCCAAATATGGAAATGTTCGCGAACATTCGAATGGCTCAGGAGAAGTGGCACAGGCACAGGCATTTTGATATCTTTTGCCTCAGTTTTATCTAATAGTTCACTTAGGCGCTTCAATTAGAGCAGACACATATATCCAATATCCACTCAATGTCTTGGTTCAGCTCTGCCGTCTCAATCGACGCGCAGGTGGAACGTGCCACCGACGAGAGCATCCCCTTTGGTGAAACCGACCTGGCCACCTCCCTTGAGGTGACGGACCTTATCAGAAGCAAACAGGTGCCGGCCAAAGACGCCATGCGGTCACTCAAGAAGCGTCTCACTTCCACCAAGAACCCAAACACACAGCTTGCCACTCTCCACCTCATCGACACGTGTGTCAAGAATGGTGGTTCACACTTTATCGTCGAGGTTGCCTCGAGAGAGTTCATCGATTCACTGGTGGCGTTGATACACAACGACAGAACCAACGAAAACGTCAGAGATCTAGCCCTTGATCTCATTCAATCTTGGGCATTGGCCTTCAAGGACAGCTTCCAGCTCAAATACATCAATACTACTTACAACCACCTCAAGGATGATGGCTACAGCTTCCCAGATGCAGGCACGGCCATTTCCTCTACACTCTTTGACTCGAGTGCTCCACCAGAGTGGGAAGATTCTGACGCTTGTATGATCTGCTCGACCGCCTTCAGCATGCTTAACAGAAAACATCATTGTAGAAACTGTGGTGGTGTCTTCTGCCAGGCCCATTCCAGTAAGAGTATCCCTCTTCCGGAGTTGGGTATTACCGAACCAGTGAGAGTATGCGACACATGCTACGACGAGGTACATCACAAGAAGAAAGGTAATGATGGTCATAAGAAGAGCCGTCGATCTAAGCATCAGAAGGATGTGTCCCGTGCAAGAGCTCGCTATGACAGTGACGATGATGAAGATCTCAAGAAAGCTCTAGAGTTGAGTTTACAAGAATCACAAGCGATGCAGCAGCCACCAACAATTCCAAAACCGCAACCTGTTTTACAGTCCAACACAAACGAAGATGAAGAAGATGAAGAGATGAAGGCAGCAATTGCTGCAAGTCTTGCTGAATTTGAGCAGGAGAAGCAGAGACACCAATCACCTGTGCAGCAGCAGCAGCAGCAGCCAGTTCAGTCTGAAGGACCATATGCCAATCTTCTGCCTCAAGCATCGACATACACACCCTCTTATGGTCAAGCATTACCTCCTCAACCACAGAACAACTTCCAGCCACAGGCTCAGCAGACCTTACCACCTCAGCTCAATAACTATATGACGTCTCAAGAGGAAAATGACATTGTTCAATTCGCATCCAAGGTTCAGAGCCTCAAGGGACAGCCAGGTTACGCTATAGAGAACCAAGAACTCACTGATATGTACAGAAAGGCCATTCCATTGACACCAAAGCTTTCAAGTGATATGAATCAATCATTCTCTAAATATGATCAGCTCATCGATATGAATACCAAGATTGATCAAATCATGAGACTTTACAACAATCTCTTGGATAGACGCATTGAGAAGGAGAGTCAGCAGAGACAACAATACATGGCCACACCAAACTATTCCATGAGTCAATCGGCATATGGTTATCCACAGGCACAGCAGTTCCAACATGTTCAGTCTCCACATGTGGCTCAAACTTCACCACAATTGCATCAACCACCACAGCAGCAGCCACAACATACTTACAACCATCAATCTCCACATGCCATGTACCAACAACCACATCAAGTTTACCAGCAGCAGCAGCAGCAACAATCATCTCCATATCCAACACAGCCATACCCTGTCTCATCCCAAATGACAGGTCAATCGGTTGCCTCCTCAACATCTGCTGTTCCTTCCCAGTCCGTTCCACAACTCCCAGAACTTCAACAAAGTAGTTATGAACCACCATCAGATCCATTTAAGGATCCGTCCGTACTCAATGACGACGAACAAGAAGAAGAGGAGGAGTTCACAGCACCACCGCCATCACAAGAGCCATCACAATCACTACAGACAACAGAAGATGTGGCCCCAGCTCACTCACAGGTCCAATCTCCTGTTAGTCAACACACATCTCCCTTGGCTCAACAAGTAACATCTTCCTACTCTCCACAGCAGCAGCAGCCGCAGCAGCAGCAGCAATCATTCCAATATTCTAATGGCTATGCTCCACAACAGACATCAGGACAATCACAAGGAAAACCACAATCCACACCATATCCACCACAGTCCAAAATCACTGATATAACGTTCCCAACTGTACCTATGAACAAGCCTCCAGTCATGGAGACTATTGTTCCAAGTGATGAAGTTGTTCAAAAGGAGGAGGCTCAGTTGATTGATTTGTGATGAGTTTGTATAATTATGTTCATATATCGGCATGTGTTGACCTTTAGGTGTTGTAGTTACAAGCTTAGTACTAGTGATATTATAAGTTATGGTTTATTGATGTAGATTGATGATTAAACGTGATATTAGTTTTATTGGATTCTATTCTTTCAGAGTCCATCGTATGGACTATTAGAACACCAACATGAATGACCAAATGCTTGAAACTCCCCTCATTTCTCCTTTGATCCATTAGCGGACTCAACATTGTTTTGAACTGAAGATCTAGATTGTTGTTCCTCGGCCACAGCCTCCTCCTCAATCTCTTCTTCTTCTTCTTCTTCTTGAGTATTACTCTTTTGTGATTCTTCATCTTGTTTCTGCATCAACTCGGGATGATCCTTCTTCTCCCACTTCTTGAAAGAACTCACCATACACTGAGCAGTAATCACTTGCAATGCCTGATATAGCACCAATGACACTAGTAATCTACCCAAATACTCAAAGTTGTCTCCATACTGAGAAGACACAAGTGAAACACCAAGTGCAGCAGTCTTGGCCGCACCACAGAACATCACTGTGATTGTATCTCTTCTGTTGTAATAGAAAGGTCTGAAGATTTTGTAACAAATGATGTATGTCTTTGATGATGTTTCGTTTGGTTCAGTTGGGAAGATCCAAAGAATGAATGGTGGTCTTGCGATAAAGAAGCAAATGATCGTCCAGAAGCCATACATTCCAATGTTGAAGAACACAAGGAAGATGCATGATGCCTTTGGGACAGATTCAAATGCCTTTTGGTAAAATGCTGTGGAGAATGAAGAGAACATAACGAGAATCAAACAGAATGATGAAATTTTGTTAACTTTGAAAGTAGTAAGGAACCATTTTGTTTGCTTTGGGAAGATGTTCTGGATCACCTGTCCTACGAATGTTGGAACAAATACTGAGAGTCCCAGCTGCTTCATCACATCCTTGTACAATTGCTGGATAGAAGAGTCAGCTGCAGGGTTACCAAACTCCCATCCTGATGTTGATGTATACATCTGAAGCAAAGCCGGTGAGATGAAGGCACCAAGCATGTTACCGATGAACACTTCACAGAGACAAAGGAGTGCATTACCATTGGCTTGTGTGGTCATGACAACGTTCGATGAGACGGTAGTTGGACAAGTTGCAGTAACGATGAGTCCCACAAGGACCCATTTATCAATGTGTGGGTCATTAGCAGCTTTGATTCCCGAGCAGACACCAAACATGATGGCAGATGTGACGAGGAAAGACATGAGTTGAATAGTGAGATGAGCCCTCCAGTGTCCCAAATTCTTTGCCAGATCTTTAGACTTCATAGAGAGACCAGATTGAAGAAAGATAATAGCGACAGCTCCATACCCGATGGAGTACTCTGCCTTAATGAGACCCCCGTGACGAGCAAAGTTTGGGGCAGCCTTAGCGACACCGATGAGAATACCAAGCACAATGAAGAACCATTGTTTAAGTGCAAAGTCCCATAACCAGAATAGGGCCTTTCCAGCTCGTGGATATGCAGCGACAGTTCTCTGCCTAAGTGTCGGCTTCTTTTCCTGTTCTTCTACCATGATTGGAGACGACTTAGTGTGGTTTCAACTCGGACTGACCAGATAGAGAGAGAGAGACAGAGACAGAGAGAGAGACTGAAATAAACAAAGAGAGAACAGTAGAAAGAACAGTAGAAAGACAGAACAGTCGCACAGATGCAAAGATGACTGTGTCCATCAAAAAATGTATAAAAGTCGGTCATGCGGAAACGGGGAGTATCTCCAATCGGTAGGAGCCACACATCGCGATTACGCTTCTCGGTCCTAATCGGGAGAAGAATTTCTCGGGAAGAAGCGGAAAGCGACGGTGTTCCCCTTTAGTTCTTTGTTCTTTGTTCTTTGTTCTTTGTTCTTTGTCCTTTATCTGATGAGTCTTCATCTGATCGGTTCTTGTCATCCACCTTGTTATTTGTCTTCTCCGGATGTGAGAGCGTGCGCGTGTTGTTCCCCTTATCCAAGGGTCTAAGCAGAGAATGGTATCAATCTGCATCACATCATTATTCACCTGATCATATTCTGTTTAGTATTCACTGGTTTCTCCATTTGACACTACAGCAGGTCGATTAGCTTTGATTCTTCCTTTGTGTCATGTTATTGTATACCTAGCACAGTGGGCCCGCTACTCACTACCTGCTTACCTTTTCCTCATCCATCGTTACAGAGACATGTGACGAGCTAGTCTGAGAGGGTCTATAGATGAAGAACAGTGAAAACTCCAGGGGAGAAGTAGAACATGATCATTGTCAAGTGTTACCATCAATCCTATCAAGTGTTTCTGATTGACTTGTCTATCATTCGATTTAGTCATCATTCCATGCTACAACTTATCGATGCATCGAGCACTGGCATGCTACAGCTTACCGAGGCATCGAGCAGTAGCATGCTATTATCGCAGACAGATCTCTCAGAGTTTGATTGAGTATTCAGAAGAGCCATTTGACATGCAACTACAGCAATGCAATAAACAAAAAATTCATATAGTACATATTCATGGCAAGGTGGGGGTGGGGGTCATAAGCACATCAAACAAAGTGGGAACATAACAGGCATCAGATTTTTCCTCTAATTCTTCTTGCAAGCTGAATGTCCTTGATCATGATCGTGACTCTCTTTGCATGCAATGCTAACAGATTTGTATCTTCAAATAACCCAACAAGATATGCCTCACTAGCTTCTTGTAATGCCAAAAGTGCCATACTTTGCCATCTGAACACAACATCATTCGTCACATCAACGTACTGTTGTGTGATCTCACGGACAACACGGGCAAAGGGTAACTTAGCGACGAGTAAGTCTGTAGATTTTTGAAATTTCCTAATCTCACGAATGGCTAATGAACCTGGTTTATACCGACGTTTCTTGTTCTTGGGGATTGGATCGCCGGGCACATTGCGTCTGAATCCCGATGAGGATTTAGAGATGCGAGCCATCTCTAGTTTTCTTGATCTGTAGTGACTGGGTTTAAGCACTCAAAAGAAACAGTCTCAAGAACAATCAGTATACAAAGATAAACCACTAGTTAAATGTACCTCTTTTTCCTATTCTTGACGCGACTTGTTCGAAAGTTGTATGGTAGGGGCCACATAAATTACCCAATTGGGAAATAAAAATACAAACTCTTTCAATTCATTCAATTGACTAACAAAAGGATCTCTTACATTCAGTTTCGTTATTATATTACACAATGGCTCAGTTTTTCCTAGGTTCTTCTATCAAAAGGCGAGATCCCAGAACGCGAGTGGTCCTCTCTCATTATACGCCTGCTTAGAGACGTACATACTCTCATTATGTGAAGAGAAGATCTGTTTAGCCACAATTTGTGCTCCAAGGAAGCTTACATCGGCGTATCCAGTTTTCTTCCACTCTGGGAAGTACTCTGGCATCTTGGCGAACCTGATTGAGTTTGGAGTCTGTGAGAACTGAATGTGGGAAGCCGATGATGTTTGGAATGCAGCCTGTGCGACAGATTGTTGAAGATCTTTACCAACGAGATGGTCCTCAATGATCTGTGTGTTTAAAGCCTCAATGAAACCGGCAATTCTAGATGTACGTCCAATGATGATAACGTGATCCCATGCCTCCTGACGTTTTGAATGGTCGACAATTTTTTCAAGTGTACTGAAGACTGCAGTGGAGATCTTGCTGATAAGAAGTTCGCATCCTTTGAAGCGTTCTTTACCGATAGTAATCTGATTCCCATCAACATCTGTAAACGTGTTGTTCTCAAGTTGTGCGTTTGGTGCCTTTTGCTCATTGTGCTTCTCACGTTCTTCCAATATCTCTCTTGTTCTTCCAGAAGTGACAATCTCAGCAACGTCAAAGTTATCACCTTCAGCCTCCAGGGCATCCATACCAAAGAACGACTTCTTTTTATCCTCATCACTAAGCACTTCAAAAACATCAGATTTTTTCAAACTTTCAATTTGGTCCAATGTCCAATTAGGTAACATCTTTTGAAGACTTTCATTGATTGAATCACCACCGAATGGAATCACTTTGGTAGCACTCTTAACCACAGAGTAATCCACCACTGGTACAATCTCCGTATTCTCCTTACCAATGTCAATGACAACGGCATTCTGTTGACCACCATATGCATACACTGCAGCAAGAGCAGCAGGGATGATAGTGAAAGCCTGGATACCGACGCTTTCAAACATGTATTGTGTGATGGTTTCAATTTGCAATTTGGTCCATCTTGAAGATGAGATCATCACTAATGGAGTATTAGAAGCGAATGGACGCGTCTTGAGATATCCCTTGTATATCAGTTTGATGAAGAAGTTGAACGCGTCAATGTTGATGATTTTACCACCTTGGATAGGATAAATTGCGGTGGATTCATCAGTTGATGTCGAGGCAAAGGCATTCGGCAGTGTAGCGTGTGGATACACTTTGGTAGGCACTTCGATGGTTGGTGGATGATAGGTTTCCCCGAGTCCAAATTGGACGAGTGTAGTGGTTGAGCCCGGTGATATCAGCTGTGAGACGGTTAGTATGAGAATATTCCAGGAAACTGAGCCGAGAAGGAAGAATAACAACTTACAAAGTAGTTATCCTCGTGGAATGGAGCCATATTGTACAGTCTCCGTTTTGTTTTGATATGCTTCTTCCTAATTGAACTGTTTATACTATTGAGACTTGCACGTTGAGTTTTCGAAATCGACAATTTCGTATGGTGTCCGGGTGATTTTCTATTACTTTTGAATTTATTTTAAATACTACGATGTATAACCTTAGTTGAATCCCTGCTGACAGACTACCTCAGGTTCAGTTCTTCAATTTATACTGTCTTTCATATATTACAGAATATGTCTTGGTTCGCTAACCAGAGTCCGCGGTTCCGCAATACAGCGAAGTACGCATATCGTCTTTCAATCGGGATGGCGTCATGGGTCCCTGTAATGATCGTGTTGAACGAACATGTATGTTATTTTGGTAAGATTGAAGGATCTTCAATGCAACCCACTTTCAATCCATCAGTAAGGCAACAGGATTGGGTGCTATTATGGAAATGGGGGGTGAGAGATCCAGGAAGATTGCAAGTAGATGATGTTGTGTTATTCAGGTCTCCTCAAGATCCGGAGAAAGTGCTCTGTAAAAGGGTTAAAGGTGTACAAGGTGATACTGTGTTTACGAGACATCCTTATCCAAGAGAACAATGTCACATACCAAGAAATCATGTATGGGTGGAAGGTGATAACATTCATTCGATTGATTCCAACACTTTTGGTCCTATCAGCACGGGACTAGTTCTTGGAAAAGCCACAAGTATCATTTATCCATTCAGCAGGTCTGGAAGCGTGCCCAAGGGAGGAAGAGAGGCCAGAGTATCAAGATTAGCAGCGTATGAATGAGTATCTCATCTTATCTTTACACCTGATTCATCATCACTTTACAGAGACCACCAATAGTCATACCGGCATTAGCCATATTTAGCATATACTACATTCAGCAAAAACACGATTGTATATAAAGATATATAGATATCTACTATATATATATTTAGAGTCATATAGGTGGAGTTATATAGGTAGAGCTATATGTATGAGTTGTAGATATATTGGAATATTATATATATATATTATAACTATATATTTGTCTGCCATTCTGGTACGTGCCAATTGCCCCGCGAGTTTGTCGTCCAAACGGAAAAAAACGGTGAAAAATCGTCACCGTCGACGTCGAGAACCCACTAAAGAAGAGATAATCCCTAACTACAAATTATAACAAAAATGGCTGAACAGAAGATTGAAGAGATTTCCGAGGTCCCACAGGGTGCCAACGTTTCCGTTTTCTCTAAGAACGAGAAGAAGGCTCGTGCCTTGATTGCTAAGCTTAACCTCAGAGAGGTTAAGGGTATCTCTCGTGTCACTTTCAAGAGAAGAGGTAACCAGATCTTTGCCATCGACAACCCAGACGTTTACAAGTCTGCCGCTGGTACTTACATTGTCTTCGGTGAGGCTAAGCTTGAGGACTTTGCCCAGAGAATGGCTGAGGCTCAGGCTCAGTCTGATGCTGGTGCTGATGAGGGTCTTGCTCCAAAGGACCCAGCTTCCATTACTGCTGACCTTGAGGCTGCTTCCCTCTTGGACAAGCCTCAGGAGACTGAGGATGACGACGAGGAGGTTGACGAGACCGGTTTGAAGGAGGAGGACATTAACGTTGTCATTGAACAGGCTAACGTGTCTAGAGCTAAGGCTGCTAAGGCTTTGAAGAAGCACGATGGTGACATTGTCAACGCCATCATGGAGTTGTCTTCTTAAATTGCTTAATTGTTTATCGTTAAGTGTAAAAAATTCACCCCTGTTACTTGTTAGTATATTTGTAGTGTTAAGTCATCCATAAGATAAGGTGGTCATAGGAAAGATCAATTCACTGACATGATTCGCAGCTGTCCGCTGGCTACAAAAGGCTACAAAAGGCTACAGACATGACATAGTATAATGTTCATTTACATTCGTTATGGATTAGTTTGTCGTTAGCTCCTCGTCATCTGTCGTCGTCTTCGTCGTCTTGGTATCAGTGACGTCAGAGGATAATGTTGCAGATGTCGGTGTTCCATCAACACTCACACCATTCAAGAACCCACAAGATGGACATCTATACTTGATAGCATCTGGTGTCTGACCTGGTGGAGCCAATCCGTTATGAGCGAGACAATGTTGACAAATCAGGGCAAATCTGTTATTTGGACTCAACTCATCCGATCCAACTACACCATCCACAATCGTATCAATCCAGCTTCTCTTGTATCCCTGTTGTGGATAAGCACTGAACTCCCTAGCAGCTCGCTCTTGTTCCAATGACATCTTCTTAATCTCATCCAATTGTCTTTGCTTCTCAGCCAACTCCTCATCAACCTTCGCATTCAAATCGCCTCCATCGGCAAACCTGTTCAACAACGCCTGTGTTGACGAGAATTTAGTCTTCTCTTTCAATTCCTCAATCTTTTCAGAATGCTCCTCTTTCAACCGCTGTGCAGATGTTTGTGTTCTCTCTATACGCATGTTATAGAACGATGCAATGGCCTTCATAAAGAGCACAATCAAGATGGGACCTCCAGCGACACCAGCCCATTGAATAGGCGACACATTGGTATATGTCATATGCGTTGTGAGTGCCAAGAGTGTTATATGGGCAAAATAGATGAGGATGCCATAAATGAGCACAATTCGACGTAGTTGTTTCGCTTGATAAGTATATTTGGACACGTTGCGCTCCTTTGCGGTGATACGGCGTGCGAGTTCTGCGAGTTCTCGCTCAAATTGCGCAGGGTCGAAGTCCTTCGACTTGAGAAATGAGAGCCAGGCCATGTTGGTGTATATCAGAGAGCAGAGATTCGAGCTAAAGACAGCTAACAGATCGCTCGTCAAGAAGAAGAAGGAGAGAAACGTACAAGTTGCGGAGAGGCGATAGTCCGCTTTCGGAGTTCGCGATCTTTTTCTCCATAGTTAAGGATTTATATAACGCGTTTAAGTAGCGATGACATGACGCGACTCTGTGACCCTATTTAGGGCTATTAGAAGAAGAATTAATACTGTCAAAGATGCCACTAAGGACCATCAACTATGAAAGTGCCTCAAAATCGCTTAAACTGGGCAAAGACACGTCCGATACGGCCGATACGCCCGTCATCGCCACAGATCTCGGTAACGCCCTGCTCGAGATCCAAGGCGAGTTGATTCTCCCCAAGGAGAAACCCACTGATTTGACACCCGAAGAAGAAGAAAAATTCTCACAGTTACAAGGGGCTGAGTGGGCAGTGAGGTTTGGAAAGCTCGAGATCGAGGGCAAAAAGGCAACGTTATTCATTGGTACCACACAGAGATTACTTGGGGATCTCAAGAAGCTTGATCCACCTCTAGCCTTAATGAAAATACCCGATGAGGACTCTGGGAAACAGATTGAGATTGTCGATGTCATCAAGTATCGACTAGTTTTTACAGGTAGACCTCTACCGATTATGTAGCTTGACATGAATAATGATGATCTTTTTTTGATAATGGAGATGCCTTATGGGCGTATACCATAGCCACTACAACATATACTGACGTAAAAGAGTTTCGTACAATAGTTTCAGGTGTTCATTCATCACATGTCAATCATGTCTTCAATGATCTCATTGACATTATCACCATTCTGCAATCTTTCTCTAATTTTAGCATTCGCTGGGTCCTCAACCTCCAATTCCTTTTCATTGCTCTTCTCCTTGATCTCCTTTAATTCATCGATCGCAGCTTTTGCAGGTTCAGCGGCAGCTGGTGCATTCTTCACCTTCTTTGTATCATCAACAAGCTTCTTCTCGGTACCAGGAGCAGCAGCAGCGGAAATTTTCTTCTCCTTACCAGAATCAACAGCCTCATCAACTGGTGGTCTCACATTCTGCTTCTTTGGCTCTTCAACAACACCAGCTGCACCGGCACCGGGCTCACCTGGTGTAGATCTCTTCCATCCTGTTGAGAAAAGAGGATTCATCGAGAACACAGGGAATGGATGAGCCTCAGTGTTAAAGACAACCTCGTTCAATGGCATCAAGTTGGTATCATCAAAGAGCAAGTACAAGTACTTTAATGTCTCAGCTAACCAGAACGATTCCATATTATCAGACATCTTTGGTGGGATCGATGTGACATCCTTAAGAGAAGTGTAGGATCCCTGTGGAGTCTTGGTGTATTTCTCAAATGATTTGAAGATCTCCCATCCCCATTTTCTATAGATTGGATCCTTGGTAATTCTGTAAAGGATGAACAGGGACTCCACAGTCTCCGGTCTCTGAAGACAGTGCTTATCATTCGGTTTAATGTAAAAGTCCTCAGTAGATGTGTCGTGGGTGTTGAAAACAACAATCTCTGGAGAGAGACCAGTAGCTGTTCTCTCATACATCTGCCAACAGGTGTGTGTAATGTCCTTAGCGAGCATCATGTCCTCCTCCTTAAGTTGGTTCCATTGAGATGATTTTCTAGCTTGTTCAAGAGTCAAACCTTCAGTGGCACCAAGTGCAAACAATCCACCAATGAAGCAAACCAAGTGATCCATCTTGTTTGAGAATCTACCATTGATACCATTCTCCAACTCACCCAAGAATGCTAACCCGTTAGGTCTGGACTTACGAAGCAAATTATCCTTCATACCACGCACAGACTCCTGATACATCGTGTTATAGACTGGTTCCCTCTCTTCAGTTTGCAAGTACTGTTTGAGCAAGTATTCATAATAGGAATCACCTCTTGAACCTAATCTGATGAGCTTTCCTTGATACTTACCAGTGTCTGGATGAACATAAATTGGAGCGAGTCCATCTCTTGGATGGTTATCATCGAGCACTTTCATGATGTGTTCAGCCTTCTCCCAATACAACTTCTCACCAGTGAGTTTGGCCAAGTATTTGAACTCCAATTGCAATGTTGATACCTCAGCAGTGGAAGAGGCACCACCATCAGCATGACTCTTTACACCCTTTTTAGTCTTCAAATTAACAGAAGCATATGGTAGTCCCGATGGAGAATCAAATCCACCAATCAATCTATCAGCTAGGTCAACAGCTTTATCCAAAAACATGTCATTCTTGGACAAGTAGAATGCCGAAAGTAACCCACCAAGCATTCTGATTGTAGTTTCAAAGACATTAACCTCATAGTCAATATCATAGGTCAATTCATTCTCTACCCAGCTCTCAGCGGTCTTAAATTCCTCTTCTAATCCCATCAAAAGCATGGTATCCAATGAGTCAACGATGATCCATCCTAATGGTTGAGGACCCATGTTCTTACCCTTTTGACTTAAAGGCTGATAAACATCCTTACCCCATGCATCCTTTTCATAATGCGCCCATGTCTCTTTGAAGACTCTTTTGACTTCATTCTGTGCATACTTCCAATCAACAACATCCTTCTCTTTCTCAAAGACCGAGCTTACGCCAACTTCATGTTTGAGGAACCAACCAATGTAATAACAGCAGTAGAATGCCAGGGCAAGGATAACACCTTTGAACGCCATTTGCTTTCTCTTGAAACTCAATGCCTCTTTCTTGGTCGAATATGCACTGGATCCTGCTGGTTTGTCCTTATACAATGGTAATTCGGAACCACGACTCGATGATCCTGGAATCTCAACGTTCTTCAATGCCCTCCAGTACTTGTTCTCCCTGTTACTCTTGGGAGCGAAACCGATGCCTGGTTTGGAATAGAAACTCATGTATAGCAGCTAGTGCTGTGTGTGTATCTGTGTGTATCTGTGTACCTGTCTTCACTAGCCTGACGCTTTGTCCAATGGTTTGTGTAGGGACTGGTAGCCTGGTGGACGATGATGTAGTGTGGATCGATGGCAAACGTATGACGGTGAAAAGGTATTACGTCGATTTAAAGATTGAGTTCGCGTGAAAGCCTGTGTCCCTAGTGATACAGTCAGAGCTCTAGATGTTCAAGGTCTCAACACAAAGCTCTGGTCCGTGTGCCCTGCCAAAATGTAGAGAGTCTAGTTGTCTTGTCCCTTTGCTTCTAAGTTAAAATCTCCTTAGTATCCGGGTGGTGTTCGGGTTTCCTCCCTATAATATTTTGTAAACAAACGATACGCGTATCATTTGAGTGGCGATGTTTATTGACACTTCTTTTTGTTTTAGTCTGTGTTTTTGAGGCTATTTTGATCATTTGAGGCTTTCCTATAGATTTTACAGGATCAGTTTACCGGTAAAGATAACGATTTAGACACAATGTCCCCATCACCACTTGAAATCAAGACATCTGCCCTCACGCGTCTTCTTAAGGAGGAGAAGCTTTATCAGCAAGAGCTTAAGGATCAAGAGTCTCATATTGCCTCGATGAAAGCTCAGAATGCCGATCCATACGAGTTGAAGAAACAGGTTGAAGTGCTAGACGATACCAAGAGAGTCATCCCAGAGCTTAAGAAGAAGATCTCAGAGATGGCACAATCACTTGAGGACTTTTTGAAAACCTACGATGGTGCTGAAGACGTCACTAGTGCTAAGGAGAAACTTGAAGAGGTGAAAAAGTTCTTGTAAATAAACATGATTGATTAATCAATTGTCGTATTCAACTGATTGTAGTCTGGCTCTCGGTCCAATCGTTTAGTGCAGCTTCCCATTCATCTTCAACGTCAAAGGCCTTGTTCATCTTCTCAGCTTCTTCAATGGCAGCTTTACGCTTCTTTTCCTCTTCTTCTTCATACTTCTTCTTGTTATCAATCCAACGATCTTGTAAATCAACTTCAACGTAACCACCTTGTCTCGTGGCCTCTGCCCACACCGCATCACCTCCCACCTCGGTAGCACCAAACATGTATCCATTAGCCTTATCAATCACTGAGAGAAGATTGATCATCGATTGTTTATCCTCTACAGCCAACGCTTCAAACGATACCAAGTTATACTCTTCCACCAACTCGGCAATCATCTCTGTGAGTCTAGAGTAACGCTTCCCCAGTACTGAATTAGACTCTTTTTCAATCCATGGTGTGAGATATGATAGATCTTGTACCTCTGTGTAATAATCTAATTTCATCGGTAGTTCTCCATAGTTAGATACGAGATCGATCTTACTCAAGACATTAACATGAGGTAGATCCAACTGTAACATTGAACGAAGAGCCAAAAGCAATACAGATACATACTGTGATGGAGACGTAATGTAGAAAGAGTCGATTAAACTCACAACACAAAGCCTTAGTCCACATTTCTTCTCCAATGCCTTAAAGATCCTTTGTAATGATGAATGATGTGTGAAAAGCTCAACTTGTCCAGGACAATCAAACACAACGTAAGAATCCTTTGCGATCCTTGAAATCTTGTCGATGAGCAAATCGATACTATCATCTAATGACTCGAGGGCAAACATGAGACCACCATTCGGTCCAAGGTTCTGCTCATCCATCACTTCTTCCAGAGTAATGAAGTCTCGAATATCAAGAGCCACATCATAAGGTGTATGATCGTTGGCTGGGTCAAGGTTGATGAGTGCTGAACGACGACCAATAGCATTAAAGAATTGTTGTACACCGTTACAATATGTCGATTTCCCAGCACCTGGTGGGCCAATAACGATCTGTCCAAAGGGCATTTGTGATAGCAGAAAGAAAGAAACAAAGAAACAATCAAATATACGAGCAAGTTATAAATATATGTTACCTCTGTATATGTTTTTTCCAGAGATGACATATGAGCTGCCATTTCATATCGGGTCATTAAGAAGCCCTTTTTTGAGCCGACGCGAAATTCGGTGGCGAACTTGAACACACTTATGAATAGTGGTTTATTATAGATAAACGAAGAGTTATTTGGGTTGATTTATATATTGAACAATTGGAAATCTTATATCATATCCCAATTGACAAATTGATCACTTTGAAGCATCCTCAAACAATCATTTCAATCCCTTTACACCGCATCAAGATTCAACCCCCACACTCATAACACATAATGCCCCTGATTGACGAAACACTCTTAAAGAAACAAGTGAGCGTTGCACCACTCGTGCTTCTCTCTGTGGTGGACCACTATAACCGTATTGCCCAGGACACGAAGAAGCGTGTTGTTGGAGTGGTACTGGGTGAGCAAAAGGGAGACTTGATTCGAATCTCAAACTCATTTGCCATTCCATTTGAAGAAGATGAAAAGAATCCAGGAGTGTGGTTCTTAGACCATAATTACATCGAGAGCATGTATGAGATGTTTAAGAAGATTAATGCTAAGGAGAAATTGATTGGTTGGTACCATTCTGGTCCAAAATTGAAAGCATCCGATTTGAAGATCAACGAAGTGTTTAAGAAGTACACTGCTAATCCAACATTGTTGATTGTTGATGTGAAACAAACTGGTGTTGGTATTCCAACAGATGCATATATTGCCATTGAAGAAGTGAAAGAGGATGGTACTTCTACTGAAAAGACTTTTAATCACATCCCATCGATTATTGAAGCTGAAGAAGCTGAGGAGATTGGTGTTGAACACTTGCTCCGTGATATTCGTGATCAGGCAGCTGGCAGTCTATCATTGAAGATCACAAATCAGCTCAAATCCTTGCAAGGTTTGCAGATGAAGCTGAGAGACATCATCACTTATCTGGAAAAAGTTGCCACTGGTGCTCTTCCTATCAACAATGCAATCTTGGGGAACTTACAAGATGTGTTCAACTTGTTGCCAAATCTTAGTGGTGTTGATGAAGAGGAAGCTGTGAATGAAGATTACGTCAACCCACTCGCCACAGCATTCACTGTGAAAACCAACGATGAACTCATGATGACTTACATCTCGTCGCTTGTCAGATCCATCATTGCCTTCCACGATCTCATTGAGAACAAGATCCAGAACAAGAAGCTCGAGGAGGAAAAGGATATTAAGAAGACAGAAGCCGTTGAGGACAAGGAAAAGAAAGCTGAGGAAGTCGAAGCCAAGTGAGTGGTTCTATGTAACTTATAGTAATCGCATGTCATAGTCAACCCTTCCGAAGTAGATATATATATTTATATATAAAAGACTGGTGATGTCCGGGTGTTTATCTCTTTTTATTAAATCGCGATTCCAAAAAATTTGCCCATTAAAGGCATCGATAAGCCCGAAAAAGGCCTATAATAGAGACCAGTTTACCATCTATTATCTATTTTGTCCCAATATCTTGGATAGTCCTCGGTGATGCTTTTACTGCGTCCACAAGTGTCCGGGGTTTTCCTGCCCACGCGGGCTGCTGCGTCGGTTCTGCGAGTACGGAGTCTAAGGTTCTCCTCCACTACAACATCGACAAGTGCTAAGGACACAACAGACATGATGCCTGCGCCCTCTGTGCTTGACTCGTCACCGCTTGAGTTCCTATCAAATCTCACATCTCGTGCCACATCAAAAACTTTTGGTACGCCGACGCCCAAACTCGCAAAGGCACTCAGCTGCACACCAGACACCACGCCCACGCCCCAGCTCGAGACTGGTCATATCCCATTTGAAGTGAAGACAAAGACAGCGAACCCAAACAGTGCACACGTTGCCAATGAGGCTCTAAAGCAACAGTCCCCATTAGCCCCTTATATCCAACTCTCAAAGCCACGTCTCACTGCTCTCGTTGTGCTCTCAGCCATCTGTTCTTACGCTTTAACTCCATTAAATGCCACAGTACCACAGCTCATGTTCCTCACTTTAGGAACCGGGCTCTGCTCGGCCTCTGCCAACGCTATCAACCAAGGACGTGAGCCTGAGTTTGATAAGCTGATGCAGAGAACCGTATCAAGACCCATCGTACGTGGACTATTAACACCAGGCGACGCGTACCGGTTCGCTGCCCTCGCTGGATCTGCCGGTGTCGGTATTCTAGCACTTGGAGTCAACCCAACAGTGGCAGTGCTTGGTGGTGCTAATATTGTTCTATACGGGTGGATATACACCTCGCTTAAACGCAGAAGCATCGTCAACACTTGGGTTGGTGCTATTGTCGGAGCAATTCCTCCATTAATGGGTTGGGCAGCTTCCTCACCATTAAGTCACCCTTGTGCCTGGTGTCTCGCTGCACTGCTCTACGCTTGGCAGTTCCCTCATTTCAACGCCCTTTCACATAACATCCGCAATGAGTACAAGTCTGCCGGATACGTCATGGCTGCCCATAAGAACCCACGTCTAAACGCACGTGTCGGGTTCCGTTATGCCCTGCTCATGTTCCCTATCTGTCTTGGACTCACGTATTGGGGGGTAACCGACTCGGTATTCCCATTAGACTCTGCACTGCTTAACGGATGGATGGCATATTGGGCAGGTATGTTCTGGTGGCAACAACATAAGAACTACAAAAATGGTCAAACTCCCTCACCACAGGGTATTAAACTTGCGAATATCTACGCTAAACGTACCTTCTGGGCTTCAGTTTGGCATCTCCCCGGTGTGCTCATCCTGGCGATGCTCCACAAGAAGGGCCGCTGGGATTGGCTACTGGGTGTCGGGGCTTTTGAGTCCTGAACACACTGTAAATACCATCATCATTATTCTGCACATTCAACATCATTGTTTTGATACCTCGTCTTGTAGATCCGCAATATAGTCTGTTCTGTTCTTCTCTGTTCTGTTCTGCTCTGTTCTTATGATCTGCTGATTCTGTGGGTTGGCCCGAGAAATATAAAAAAAAAAAAAAAAAATTCTAGGCTCGATGAAAATTAATGTGGAGGCTCATCGCATCCGGACCTATATATATATATATATATATATATACACATAACCAAACAAAACCAAGCACAATGGATCGTATCCTCGGGAGCCTTTATGTCTCATCATACCAGCATGTGCTGATGTCTCGTGTTGAATGTGAAGAGGCCAACATCACACATATCGTGGCCGTCTTTAAGGGACAATTCCCTCCATCTTTTAACAAGTACACGATGCAAACGATCCCAGTTGATGATCTCGAATCCACAAACATCATCGAACACTTTGACGATGCATGTAACTTTATCAACAAGGCCCTTTTCCCCGATGAGTCCTCTGTTCAGAGAGGCGTTAAACGTGCCCACTCAACAGGAGTTCTCATCATGTGTCAAGCTGGTGTCTCAAGATCAGTCACTGTGATGGCCGCTTACCTCATGAAGAAGTACAACCTCACACCGCAGCAGGCACTCCATGCCATTAAACGTAAAAGACCAATGTCTGATCCAAACGAGTCATTCATCGAACAACTTGAACTCTACCATGCGCTTGGATGTCAAGTCAACAAGAGTGACCCACAGTACAAGCAATGGCTCTTGTCTCACGCAATGCTCACAGATCCTACAGGTGCATCTCTTCTCGCTGACGATAGCATGTTTGCTGATTCTAAACAAGATACCAACAACGAGGCCACTTCTCAACTCAGGTGCAAACGTTGTCGTCATGAGCTTGCCCTCTCCACTGCATTTGTTGAACACGTCCAACCTGGTGAGGACTCCAAACAGAGCAAATTTGTGCGTAAGGTTGCCAATTCAAAACGTATCATTAGTGTCCAATTAGCTGCTGATACTTGTTCTCATTACTTCACAGAACCATTAGAATGGATGAAACCTGTGTTGCAGAATGGGGAAACTCAAGAGTTAGAAGGTAAATTCATGTGTCCAAAATGTGATGCAAGAGTTGGTGGATACAATTGGAAAGGTTCAAGATGCAGTTGTGGTAAATGGATGGTTCCAGCAATTTATTTGCAAAAGGCAAAAGTTGATGAAGTAAAGATCAATCATACTCCACGAAACGTTCAATTTGCTAATCGTCAATAGTCATGTCCAAATCTGATGCATTCATAGAGATATTCGCTTCAAATGAAGATTCAAACCCTGAAGCCCCCGTAGCTATCGAATTCATAGATCCAGAATGTGCAAGGTGTGAAAGACGACTATTGTTATGCATCGGTGTGGCAAATTGCACTGGTGCCGCTTGTCCTTGTCCTTGTCCTTGTTCTTCCTCCACAACGTCTTGATTGATATCATCCTCTCTTTCGTATTGCTCTGAAACCATGAATCCACGATCATATTGACGTTCTAATGTGTTTCCTGTATCTTCAATCTCATCGTCGTATCCACCATAGTCTGCGTCATCGGCATCTGGAATATCGTCATCAAGATCCCTAACTGGTGTTTGCGCTTGTGGAATCTGTTGCGGTGTCTGCTGAGATGGTAAAGGTGCCTGTGTTGGTGTCTGATGCTGCTGCTGCTGCTGCTGCTGCTGTCGATTCTGTTGTTCTTGTTCTATTTCTTGTTCAAATCCTTGTTCCTGTCCTTGTTGTTCCTCTGCCATAATTTCAGAGTTCATCTGCTGTTGTCCAACTTCACCCATCAGATTCTCAACCGTGGGGTTATCACTTTGAAACTGTTCCTCCATCTGCTTCCGTAGCTCTCTTTCTTCAACAAGCGTTTGCATCGTCTTCCCGACACCCAATGGCGCCAAATATGAGAATCCAAATGTACGTATCGACCTCAACTGTCGTAATTTTTCATCACCAGTGTTAACTGGGCCAGGTCTTTGAGAAGAGTAAGACGATAAGGGAGGTGCACTGAGCCCATACCCGCTAGACCCAACTCGTTCATCTGAGTTACCATTCACCGTTGGCCCATCATCTCTATTCAGCCAGAGATGATGCACATCACGTGGTATCAAGTTAGGCATATACATGGTCTCTATTGAGTTGATCAACGCTTAAATAGATATAACAAGATAAAAGTGTAGTTCAACTTTGAGTGTTTTGATTTCGAGGACTTGAGATGACACCCAGACACCACTTCCTCTTGGAAAATTACTTTGAGATGACGCTTCCATTAGGAACGCATCTCTCACAGATAACACTCTTTTACTGGGGTTTTAAATAGAGATCCTGCTCTTCAAATAGACAGATCAAAAGATAAAGACTGCACATGTCTGTTACAGAAGATTCATCCATGCGCCGCACATATACAGTATGATTCTTCTCTCTCTGACACGCCCCGCATATCCCAAGCATACTAACTAAACCTAACAGGACGCTATCAATGCGTTGAACTCTCTCCAATCCAACTTTGCCACAATTGAGGCGACCAAGAAGCTTGGAATCCGTAAGAATACCATTGCTATCCCTGAAATGCGTGAATGGTCTCGTCGTATCGGATACAATGCCACAGACTACAACAAGCTCAACGTTATCCATGTTACAGGTACAAAGGGTAAAGGCTCTACATGTGCCTTTACCCAGTCTATTCTGCAGCAATACCAGCCACAACTGACAAAGATTGGCCTTTACACTTCCCCACATTTGAAAAGCGTCAGAGAAAGAATCAGAATCAACGGTGAACCAATCGCTGAAGACAAGTTCACAAAGTACTTCTTTGAAGTTTGGGATAGTCTCAACAATACAACTTCCGACCTTGAGGAGTTCCCACACATGGATAAGGGAATGAAACCAATGTACTTCAAGTACATGACTCTCCTCTCCTTCCACGTCTTCATGCAAGAGAAGATCGATACTGCTATCTATGAAGTTGGTGTTGGTGGTGAATACGATTCTACTAATGTATTTGAAAAACCAACTGCTACTGGTGTTTCTGCCCTAGGTATTGATCATACATTCATGCTTGGTGATACCATTGAGGAGATTGCCTGGAACAAAGGTGGTATCTACAAGGCTGGCACAAAGGCCCTAACTGTTCATCAGCCAGAAGCTGCTATGAAGGTCCTTGAAGAGAGGGCTACAGAGAAAGGTGAGAAGCTCCATGTTGTTGATGAAACTGTGGTGGATGGTTTGCCTTTAGGTATCCCAGGAAGTTTCCAAAGCTCTAATGCAGCATTAGCCGTTGCCCTAACTAATGAACATTTGAAGAAATTGGGAATAACTCCAGATTTTGAAAAGACAAAGAAAGGTCTTAAAGAGACTTTTTGGCCTGGAAGATGTCAAATCATCAAGGATGATAACATCACTTGGTTTATTGATGGAGCACACACAAAGGAAAGTATCGATGCTTCGTCTGGCTGGTTCAAGACGGTTACCGATCCAAACAAGAAAAGGGTGCTGCTCTTCAATCAACAGACAAGAGACGCTAGTGCGCTTGTTGAGAGACTTTACGATGGAGTTTCTCCGATCACTTTCGATGACGTTATCTTTACGACTAATGTTACATGGTCTACTGGATCTTACTCGGCTGACCTCGTGTCTATGAATACATCTAAGGAAGCCGTTGATAAGTTGGAGGTGCAAAAGGAACTCGCATCGCATTGGGAGAAACTTGACCCAACCTCAAAGACTCATGTTGTGCATGACATTGAAACAAGTGTTAAGATTGTGCGTGAGCTTGCTTCCCAAGGTGAAGTTGATGTCTTTGTGTGTGGTTCTTTGCATTTAGTAGGTGGATTCTTGGTCGTTTTGGATGGTAAGGAGTAAGCAGTTCATGTCATGAGGTAATATAGTACTCCAACATTTCAATCAGAAGCATACTACAGTCACATCTTTTGTAAAGCTTCAGTAAGTCATACTAATACAGCATTAATCAGCACAAAAAGGATTTTTTTTTCCATCTAGGCTTGTCAATTGATTAATATACTGTCTTTAAAGGATTTTATGAGTATAAAATTTAAGAATTTAACTCTATAAATGGGAAGCTAATGCTTATATTCAGATCTTAAAAATTTGTTCAAGATATCGATCTAGCTCTATAGAGCTCTAAGTTGTATTAGATCTACTTAATATGAGATAATGTAGTGGGTCATTAAGCTTCTCAGTAGAAAGAGAGAGTTATCTCCTCGGTATCATTATGGGGGACTGGTGTTCAGGTTTTTACCATAACTATGACGTATGGAAGGTACCTAGTTCATAAGCTGTTTAGATATTGGAGTAAATATATAAAATTACTACTATATCATGATCTCATCTCACAAAGTAATTAGAGATAGCTTGCTACAGATGAAATATGTATGAAATTGATATGAAATCTATATGAAATAGATCAGAAAGGTTAACTAAAAGAGATAGTAGATCACGTGCAGATACGGTTCAGCCACACCCCCAAAAAACCTCTTTTATAGAATTTTCTAGAATGACGAAAATTACCGGATTTGGACTTATCGCGAAATTGAATGGACGATGCCGATGGACGTCGACGAAGCTATAAAATTGGCCATTTTTCACTTTGCCACCTCACTGATTTACCATACTAAGTTACTTACCTTACCAACAAATTTAATACAAAAATGAGCAAGGCTGTCGGGTATGTCACAACCTTCCCCGCAATTGGAGTTTTCTTTCGTTCAATGGGCGAGCAGAACGAGCTTTCTGGTTCAAAGGGTGATGAGCAGGGCTCTCTGAGCATACAAAGTGTTATTTGAAGATTTAGGGCCGTAATACCCAAATACAAGATGTTTCACATGATCAATTGGACTCTTGCTTGACTCTTTGCTTATAAGACAAAGCATATTGATCTTATTTTGATGAATATCTTACCCCCTCCCTCCTTTCCCAATCAATGACATTTTATACCCTCATCAGGCTTCCATTTCTCTGAGAATTCTCAATTTAACACAACCACCAAAGCAAAATTCTAACATAATATCACAGTATTGATTTGGGTACTACCTACTCTTGTGTGGCTCACTTCGCCAACGATCGTGTTGAGATCATCGCTAACGACCAGGGTAACAGAACTACCCCATCTTTTGTCGGTTTCACTGACACTGAGAGATTGATTGGTGATGCCGCTAAGAACCAGGCTGCTATGAACCCAGCTAACACCGTTTTCGACGCTAAGCGTTTGATCGGTAGAAAGTTCGATGACGCTGAGGTCCAGAACGATGTTAAGCACTTCCCATTCAAGGTTATCAACGATGCTTCTAAGCCAAAGATCCAGGTTGAGTTCAAGGGTGAGACCAAGACTTTCACTCCAGAGGAGATTTCTTCTATGATTCTTACCAAGATGAAGGAGACCGCTGAGAACTTTTTGGGTTCTAAGGTCAACGACGCTGTTATCACCGTTCCAGCTTACTTTAACGATTCTCAGAGACAGGCCACTAAGGATGCTGGTCTTATTTCCGGTTTGAACGTTTTGCGTATCATTAACGAGCCAACTGCCGCTGCTATCGCTTACGGTTTGGACAAGAAGGACGAAGGTGAGAAGAACGTTTTGATCTTCGATCTTGGTGGTGGTACTTTCGATGTTTCTCTTTTGGCCATCGAGGATGGTATCTTTGAGGTTAAGGCCACCGCTGGTGACACTCACTTGGGTGGTGAGGATTTCGATAACAAGCTCGTTGACCACTTGGTTGCTGAGTTCAAGAGAAAGAACAAAAAGGACATCACCACCAACCAGAGATCTTTGAGAAGATTGAGAACTGCTGCTGAGAGAGCCAAGAGAACTTTGTCTTCTTCTGCTCAGGCCTCTATTGAGATTGACTCTTTGTACGAGGGTATTGACTTCTACACTTCTATCACCAGAGCTAGATTCGAGGAGCTTTGTGCTTCCCTCTTTAGATCCACTTTGGACCCAGTCGAGAAGGTCTTGAGAGACTCTTCCCTTGACAAGTCCCAGGTTGACGAGATTGTCCTTGTTGGTGGTTCTACCAGAATTCCAAAGGTTCAGAAGCTCGTTTCTGAGTTCTTCAACGGTAAGGAGCCAAACAGATCCATTAACCCAGATGAGGCTGTTGCTTACGGTGCCGCTGTTCAGGCTGCTATCTTGACTGGTGACCAGTCTTCCAAGACTCAGGACCTCTTGTTGTTGGATGTTGCTCCATTGTCCCTTGGTATTGAGACCGCTGGTGGTGTCATGACCAAGCTCATTCCAAGAAACTCTACTATCCCAACCAAGAAGTCTGAGACTTTCTCCACTTACGCTGACAACCAGCCAGGTGTCTTGATTCAGGTCTTTGAGGGTGAGAGAGCCAGAACTAAAGACAACAACTTGCTCGGTAAGTTCGAGTTGTCTGGTATCCCACCAGCTCCAAGAGGTGTTCCACAGATTGAGGTTACTTTCGATATTGATGCCAACGGTATTTTGAACGTTTCCGCTTTGGAGAAGGGTACCGGTAAGACCAACAAGATCACTATCACCAACGACAAGGGTAGATTGTCTAAGGAGGATATCGAGAGAATGGTCTCTGAGGCTGAGAAGTACAAGGAGGAGGATGAGAAGGAGGCTGCTAGAATCGCTGCTAAGAACGGTTTGGAGTCTTACGCTTACTCTCTTAAGAACACCACTTCCGAGGAGGCCTTCACCTCTAAGGTTGATGAGTCTGACAAGGAGACTTTGTCCAAGGCCATTGAGGAGACTATCTCTTGGTTGGATGAGAACCAGACTGCTACCACTGAGGAGTACGCTGACAAGCAGAAGGAGTTGGAGGCTGCTGCTAACCCAATCATGACTAAGTTCTACCAGGCCGGTGGTGCCCCAGATGGTGCTGCTCCAGGTGGTTTCCCAGGCGGTGCTCCACCAGCTCCAGAGAACGAGGGTCCAACTGTTGAGGAGGTTGACTAAACGGTGTAAATTATATGCTTCTATAGATAGAATTCGTATTTTGTAATCTTTGCTAATGATACAGACAACTGTAGTGTGTTTAACTAACGAGTAAGAGTCACCATGATGGTTTAGCGTTCTTTTGCCTGGTACCGTCATAATATTGTACGCCAATATATGTTGGATTGCGGATAGATCCGTCTGCTATTCGTTTAATTGTGTATTCATATGATTCTTCAGTTCATGTCCACTAAATATAAAGGGACTAAGAAGCGGTTTCCGCAAAAGCCCGAGACCGTCGGTGTGCCAGGGACGCCCATAACCTCTGTAATCTAAAGAAAGATGAACAGATAGCTACTTAATCTCTAATGGATGGTATCATAAATCATTAACATTCTCTAAAAGATCAAAACGACATCTTTTTCTTCAAAACTCTACTCTTTCTATGCAAGATATTCAACCCTTTCTCAAATCCTCTAACATCACCGTTTTCAACAGCTTCAACTAACATGGGAATCATCTCAGCTTTTCCACCATCTTTTGAGTCAGGAGCGTAAGTCACAATTTTCATCCATTCCCTCCCAAAGAGTCCCTTATTGAACACAAATTCCTTTTCGAGTTCCCTTGCCCTATTACCCAACATTTTAGTATCGAATGCTAATCTCAACTTGACATAAAACTTGAACCAGGCATAATCAATACTGATTTGCTCCTGTAGTTCTCTTGCCCTCATATCGAATTGGAAACAAACCCTGGAGAGGTCTTCAAAAGTGGTAAAGACCTCTTGAAGTGCTAAAGGAAGCGACATGTCTCGACCACGCAACGTGATGGTACGGGTAAGCCAGTTGGTTGGTAGCGACGTGACAAGCTGTTGGAATTGGTGTGTGATTTGAGAAATGTACTTTGTAGTGGCATAAGTGAGGACTTCATGCTCTGATAGTTCAATAAGTAGGAGTCCAGCGTATGCAGCGAGACGTTTGTGGAATGAATGGGATGGGTCAACGGTTTCAAGTTGACCCGGCGTATCAAACACTGAATTGCGGTGGATCTCTGGCGTTGTGCCATTGTTTGTAAATCCAATGGAGCATGATGGGATACCGAGATGGTATTGGAATACGGAAGCAGCATAAACCGGTGGACGTGGTATAATCTTTGGAGTGTCATCGAGTTTCATACCAGTCTTTTCCAACACGTCGGTGAGAAGTGGATGTGTCATACCAGTGAATTCCGAGCCTGATACACCAGAAAGGTCAATATAAGCAATGCCATGTCTCTTTAGGTCCTTTTGATCTTCACCGAATTCAGTAGACCCAATATGACCCGCCTCGCCACCATCCCAAGATGCAATTACAATAGTACGTAAAGGTCTCCATCCTCTTTGCAAGAGTGAAGAGAATGCTCGTGATAACTCGAGGAGGATAGCAGTACCAGAATGAGCAGTGGATGCACCATTTATTGGTGTTAATGTGTCACGATTAGCACCCAAAATGATTGTATCACTTAGAAGACCCGGGATGGTGATGAGGATGTTTTTAAAAGGTTTCGTTACTGGTTTGTACTCAGTATAAACGGAAAGAACGGATTGTGAAGGTCCCGGTCTCAAGTGGAGCCATGAATCATCTGTGTCGTCAAAGTCATAGGATCCCATCAGTTCACCAAGGATAGGAGTTATCGCCTGAAGAGACATTGGAACTGCAGGGATGGATGGGATATAGGCAGCTGGTGACGACCTTCTAGCGGCACGAAGTGATGGATAACCAACAGTGGTAGGATCTCCTGGTGCTCTAGACTCAAGGAGTAATGATGAGCGTTCGATAATGTCACCATTATGGTTTTCAAATCCTGAATCAGTGAATGTAATGACTGCAAGTGCACCGTGTTCTTCAGCGTGCTTGACTTTATGAGAAGTGGACACATTACCACCTGTGCGAACGATGTGGATGGTTTGATTGAGTGGGATCCCCATATCAGTCAAGTGCTTGTAGTCTTTGATGGATCCATAATTGGCGTATATATATGGTGCAGTGACGTTTCCCGATGTAGAGTATGCGTGATATCCAGGTACATCTATCAATGATTCTGGGTCCGTTTCAGAGAGCTTTGGTGTATAGGAAATTGTACCATTCTGCACTAGCTCGATGTGGCTCTTAACGTGTTGCATGGTCCATCCATGATAAACCTGTCGCTGTGGATGAAGCCCATAACTGCGGAGTTCATCAATGACGTATTGGGTAGCACCATCACCATCACCTGACAAATGACTTAGAATTGACAAGTTATTGACATGTGTCTGAGTAGCATTCTCTAGACCATGATGCAAATCAAAGAGAAACAATCTCTGTGTATCGTCTCTAGTTAGATGAGAAAAATGCAACCGTCTATAGTCTCGGGCGAGACTTGTTCTCGGGAGGAAGATCAAGGAGAATATGACAACAGCAACGATCCCCCAAAGCATCGCTGCGGTCATTCTCATCGTAGTCAAGGATGGCCATTGATGAGCGACGAATTCCTTAATACTATTAAGAACACTGACTTCACTATTCCAAGTTTGGATACTAGCGATAGAGTCTTGACGATGCCGTTGTATACGTTGGTTATGCTGTGAGATGAGGTCTCCAGTTGTATAGCTTCGCATCCTTCCACGCGTCTCGTGGTCAGGAACGAGAGGAGTACGCTCATGGACGATAGACTGATGCCTTGAAGGCCGGGACATGACGGCTCTTATGTATTCAAAGTCAAGCTGATGACCCGGGTCGGTTTCCACGGATGTGTCAAAATGTACGTATAAGTGCTTAAACTAATGGGGGACGATATTATGTAATCAAGATTAACATCCAGACACCACACTCTCTCCAACACTCTCCAACCAACGTTGAGTTTTTTCTCCATCTTTTGTTGAAATGTTGTTAATCTTTAGGTAAACTGTTGGACTGTGTTACATCAATTAAACAAATAATGTTGTCCAGATCATTTGTTAGAACCACTCAGGGTGTCCGTGCCTTCTCCTCTTCTGCCTCCGCTCTTGGAACCAAGGTTTTCTTCACCCCAGCCATTGGTAGTAAGTATTAACAGCAGTACTCTCTTAAAAGAATCACAAAGCTAACCACTCCTTTACAGCCAGAAAGCTTGAGAGAATTGAGTTTGAGCTCTACGATGATGTAAGTGTACTATGATTGAATTGGGAAATGACTATCATATGAACTATATATTCGCCACATTGCCACTATGTCGAGGGGTCAGACTACCCCACGTTTAGATCTATGACTAACATTTCAACAGGTTGTCCCAAAGACTGCTGAGAACTTTAGAGCTCTCTGTACCGGTGAGAAAGGTTTCGGATATGAGGGTTCTCCATTCCACAGAGTGATTCCACAATTCATGCTTCAAGGTGGTGACATTACCATGGGTAATGGATTTGGTGGTAAGTCCATCTATGGTGAAAGATTTGCCGATGAAAACTTTGAAAAGAGACATACAAAGCCAGGTTTGCTCTCTATGGCTAATGCTGGTCCAAACTCTAATGGTTCCCAGTTCTTCATCACTACTGTTCCATGCCCATGGTTGGACGGTAAGCACGTTGTCTTTGGTGAAGTTACTAAGGGTTTTGACTCTGTTAAGACCATTGAAGCTTACGGTACCGCCTCTGGTAGACCAAGAGATGTCATTACCATTGCCGAGTGTGGTGAGATTAAGGATTAAATATATACCTAGTACTTATGTATAGGTATACGATTACTCAATCAATAGATAGAGCCGTAGTTCCCGGGTGCGAATAGTACTGATGGTGAGTCTGGGTCTTTGAGGACCCACAGTCGTCTCACTCTTTGGGGCTAGAGACCCCACCCGAGATACCAGACATAACACTACATAAAACTACGGAAAATATCGGCTAATGGGGTCCGGATCAGAAAGGGCAAAAAGAAATAGATTTCTCGGGGGTTCGAAGGTCTCGGAGGATTCGGTCATTTCGCGATCGAAATAAGAAATCAAAATTCGGAGGAGGCGGGCGTAAGTTTGGGATCAGTGTGTCTTCTCCTAAGACACTATTTGTGTTTAGCCATTCGGAGTACATTTGTCAATATGGACGAGATTAAGAAACAACTTAAGAACGTTTCACTTTATGACGTCAAGGCGTATGTGCGCAAGGCTCAAAACGTTGTGTACAACTACACCGAGATGGAAGCCAAGGTGAGAGAGGCCACGAACAACGAACCATGGGGTGCCTCTTCGACTTTAATGCAACAGATTGCTGCTGGAACATACAATTATCGTGAACGTGAGGAGATCATTGGTATGATCTTTAGAAGATTCACCGAGAAGGCCGCTAATGAATGGCGTCAGATTTACAAAGCGCTTCAATTGCTCGAATACCTTATCAAGAACGGTTCTGAAAGATTTGTTGATGATGCTCGTGCTAATGTTTCACTCATCACAATGCTTAAATCTTTCCATTACATCGATTCACAGGGAAGAGATCAAGGTATTAACGTTAGAACCAAATCTAAGGCTCTTACTGAACTCTTGAACAATGATTCACAGTTGAGACAGGACAGAAAGAAGGCACGTGAGAATGCAAAGAAGTTCCAAGGTTCCGCTGGTGGAACTGCATCTGCCTCGGTGGGTTCTGCTTCACAGTATGATGAATACGGTACCTATGAAGGTCGTATCTTTGGTGATGGTGGTGTTTATGGTCAAAGATTTGAAGAGACGAGGGCAGCTGGTAAGAAAGATTATGAAGAGTATGACGTTGATGGTGATTCTTCTTCTTCTGCCACCCCAGCACCTGCTAACCCATCTAGAACAAACAGAAGAGTTGCTTCAAGTAGCAAACCTGTTCCAGCAAAGCCAGTTGAAGTTGATCTCTTTTCATTCGATGAACCGACTTCAACATCAGCTCAAGCTCCACAATCAACACAGGCTACCAATAATGATGACTTTGATGAATTTGGTGACTTCCAATCTTCAGTCCAGCCTATAACAACCACTACTCCAATCACAAACAACTTATCAAGTCTTTACAACCAACAACCTGTTACCAACACCACTGCTGCAGCTGACAACTCCTTTGGAGATTTCACCTCTTTCTCTTCCGGTCCAACTCAAACATCTTCATTCTCCTCTGGTCCTGCTGCTGCTCCAGCTAAGCAGGACGCTTTCTCCTCCTTGTTCTCTACAGCTGCCACTAAGGCTCATGAGAAGAAGCCAAGTTTGACTTCTTCTGCCCCAGCTCCATCACCAGCTGCTAAACCATCTTCTTCCACATCTACTCCAGCTAATAACGGTGGTGAGATTAACTTGTTAGACTTCTAAAAAGTGTCCGGTGTGTAATGTTTCCCACCTTTTGTTGATTTATTCTTACTTTTTGTACAATGAAGATACAAAATCGGCGATGTGTGCTAATGTCATGTTATTCAATCGCTAATAGAATAATCTTTGTTTGATGATTGATTGTAGAGTAATAGACTTATACGCCTTCTGCAACCATTGCGGGGGATAGCTGTTAATAGATCTACACCTCAATTGTAAGACTACTAAAGTGATAAGTTTGCAAATAATTTCGTGTATCAAAGATAATGGCGTGTACTTTCGTGAACACCCATATATATAACCCACTACTCCAACAACTCCAGTTGGACAAATATGGTCTAGCCATGTATATGATAAAGGAGAAAGCCGGTAGATGTAATATATGTGTGCATGTGATGTCAAAATCTCGTTTCGTGTAGATTGAAATGGGAGAAGGGGGATAGGTTCTTTTTTTAATTGTTTATCGTAAGCATGTAGTGAATATGAATTCCTCCCGATCCGTCAAGGGAACACATGGCCAACCACAATACTCATCGTCAACAACGAGCATAGTACCAGGACAAAGCGTAGTCAATGGGGATCAATTTATATGGGAGTCAAACTCAATGTTTCTCACTTCAACTCAACTGGCTTCTCACCTCTAGCGAAACGTGGGTTTCTTGGGTCGTTGATAAACTCGGAAGTACTGGCAGAAGCGTCAGCGGCCTTACCGACACCCCAGTAAACGATAACACCACCGACGAAGAATGGCCAGAGTGGCTTAAGCATTGGGGTTGGGAATCTCTTCAAGGCAGCCATTGTGATTGATAGACTAGACGATGTATGTGTATACAAAAGATCTACTGGGGGAACCCATGGGTGTCCTTCTAAGTAGTCTTGGGCGTGTTTTTTTTGCTGGCGAATCGGAGGCGCCGCCTTGGGTTTCGCGAACTCGTGTTATTCGCGGACTCTTCTCATGCTGAGTATTACCCTGTATAGGCGTATATGTCAGTCACTCCGAACAGAGCTGATCATGTTCTAATTAATGGCTTTAGAACTTGGACCTCAACTAATACACACACCACGGGCCATTGGCACCAGAGTTTCCTCTTTTTTCTTGTGCAGTATGTCCGCAGAGCAGGTCATTGCTGGTCTTCAGCAGGCTAGACAGATGGCGTTTTCCCAGCCGGAGACGCTGTCGCAGGTTGCTCAGGCGGTGTGTACCATGGGAGACACTACAACGTTTCTCCAAGTGCAACAGTGGTGTTCTCAGTTTTTTTGCGATGTACTCTCACCAGAGGCCAAGGAGTTTAGCTTCTCCAATAGACAGGACATCTGCAAGACCGTTCTTCCATCTTTGATCACGTTATCTAAAGTACAGGACGTTACCGTATACAAGAATGTCGTCCTAGCTGCCACAAGCATGTACGATATGGTGTTCGATCTAGTTGCAAAGATCTCAGATGATCATTTATGGTCTCAAATGACAAGTTTGAAACATTCAATCATTACACAATGGAACACACCTTACCCACTTACGCCAAATGGTAACGATACAGATAAGTTCCGTTCCATTGGTGCTCGTGTCGCAGCTACCAAGTTCATCGCTCGTGTCATTACGATACAAACATCACCTCCAACAGTGGCAGATCCACGTCGTAGAGGATCACCGACAGATTCTGATGGAATCTCTGTGTCGAAATTGAACGATTCGCATGCCGTGTTAAGAAAGAGTCATCTCGAAGCTGAAGGAAACGGTCTCTTTGATGTCCTTGTCAATTTCTTCGATAAAGAAGAATTTCTTGTCTCTGAGACATTTGTTGCTGTACTAGAGAACCTCGTCTATATCATTCAAAAACGCAGACATCTTGCATCTCGTGTCTTTGCTGCCATTGCAGCTATCGATCTCGACTCAAAGTATCAACATGCATCACATTCAACACTACGTTACAAATTGGGTCGTCGTTTTATGGAACGTGCAATCAAGAATGCATTAAATTACTGCATAAGAGCAGGAATCATTACAGCACAGATCCCACAACATTCCACATTCACAAAGATGGTGTCTCAAATTGATTCGAAAATGGTGGAGCAAAAACGTAAAGGTATTATGACCAACCTTCCAGGTGATAAGTTTCGTAAGAAGATGAAAGTTGATCCTACAAATCCTTTCGCTAGAGATGTGCTCACAGTCGATGACAAGTCCATGACTTCGGTATATCAATTGATTGATGATAATGATCCATTGATAAACTTTGACGTCACACAGATACCTGCACCAACTTTGGCAAATATCTGCATTGCTGCCATTTCACGAACAGATACAACTAAACTCATTACAGCATTGTCTATTGTCTCTGCTCGTTATACAGATCTTACTGCAAAGGCCGGTGGTGCACCAGGAAGTGTGCCACCACAAGTCAAAGCTGAAGTGAAAGAGGAGCAAATTCTCGAGAATGATGATGCTGATAATGCTGCAATTCTTCAAAGCGAAGCTGTTGCTGAAGAAGCTGGTGCTGACATAAACCTTGATTCCACTTTTGTCCTTCCAGCTCCTGAGAAATTGAACGAAGAACAGAAGAAGAAACATTTGAATCTTATCATTCAAAATTTCTTCAAGTTAGCCAACCTCCCCGCTGACGACAAATCCATCTCTTCATTCAACCTTCACACAGAAAATGCCAATGCATCCGCTAAGATAACTCAAGTGGCAATTAATGATTGGGAGAAGACATCTTGGGTCGTTCTCCTCACTCGTCTTGCGACTCGTGGTATGCACACCTCCGAGTCTGATAACTCGATGGCAGATCAAATTAGGGAGGCAATCTTCCAATACGTTCTTGAGAATTGGCATGAACGTATTGAGATTCTCATTGAATGGCTGAATGAGGAGTGGTATAGTGAGTTCACTATCAATGCGAAGAAGAAAGATAAGAATGAAACTACTCCAGTTGAGACACCACTTTATGTCCAATGGGCTGCTCGTGTATTTGATACTATGATTCCATTCTTGGAAGCTGGTGATAGAAAGTTGTTCATTCGTTTGATTTCTGACTTGCCATATTTGAACGCTGACTTGGTCTCTAGGATCAGATCTCTTTGTATCGATCCGCAGAGATCAACATTGGGATTCCAATCGTTACAATTCTTAATCATGTTCAGACCACCAGTCAAACAGGCTTGTGTTGATATCTTGCATGATCTGTACAAGAATAATGAAGACTTGAAGGAGACTGCAGAGCCATTGTTGAAGAAGTATGCACCAGATCTCATATCTGAATGATTTGATTGGGTTGCTTAATTCAGGAGTGTGTAAACGAAGAGTATAAAAGGGCCAATATGCCCTGTGATCATTTTCTACATGTAGCCGTTAGTGAAGTCATAAAATCGTATAATAAACTAACCTGTAGTCAATCGACGTTAAGGTCTAGATCTCCCTCCGTTTGCTTGGCCCTTTTCAAGATAAGATGGAGTGGTGTTTGAGATATGATTCTCTTTTGGTTCTTGGAAGGCGTGAAAGCACCAACAACTGTGTATCCTAGCATGAATCTCTCAAGTGTAAGCTCGTCATCCATGTCGTCCTCACTGTCTTCATCGTCACTGTTGGTGGAGAAAGAGTTACGCATCATATAACTTCTCTTCGCCATCGTCTTATCGTACTTATATGACTTCAAGTTAACAAAATTAGACATCACACGCTTAGAGTTGTATCTGTTTGAAGCTACCTTTGGAATTGATGTAGAAGTCTTTTCATGCAATGTGTCACGTACTGCGTTGATGGATACAGCTCTCAAGATCTTGCGATGTACTAACTTTTGTTTGAGGATATCGTTTTGGTCTGGGGTTGGCTGGTTTTTCAAGAGCTTATTCACGTAGTTGTAGAGTTGAGTTTTTTCATTTTTCAATGATTTGATCTCAAATTGTAACTTCTTCAATGCAGTGTCCTTCTGTTCAAGCTTTATACTCAGTTCAGTTGTCAGTGATATTGAGTCCATACCAACATTGTCCTCATCTTCTTCATCTTCCGAAAGCTCCCCAAGCTCTTCGTTATCCAGTAATATATCATTGGTATCATATAGCTCGTCATCAGAGTCACCCAAGTGGTTTCTAGAAGATGGAGTTTGAAGATCTAGTGATTCATCTCCTTCAAAACACAATGAAGATTGATCGACCCGAATAGACTTGTCACTGGAGCTTCTATTCTGCAACTCAATCAACATCTCTTCAAGCTCTTGATTCAAACTCACCATCTCATCATCCTTCTCAGCAATGCTTTTCTTTAGCACTTGCATCTCAGCTTTTTGTTTCTCAACCTGTTTCAACAGCACCATCTCTCTTTCCTTATAATGAGCCAACTCGTGCTCCAAGAACTCCACATCTGCACGGAATTTTTCCGCCATATGCTTATTCGTCTCATTGGCCTTCATCAAACTGTTCTTGCACTCGAGCAACTGTCTCTCCTTCACCAACATTTCAACCTCTAATCTCTCCTGTTCATGCTGTGCCTCCTGAGATCGAGAAACCTGTTCGGCGTATAGCCGCTCGAGCCTAGCGGTATCGGTAACCTTTACGGGACCATGTGGATCAGAACTGTTATTCTCCTTGTTGAGCTCACGGAGAGGCACACTCATTGTATCACTTGATTAGTAATAGTTCAGTTCTAAACTACAAGTCTCTGTAGCGCTGGCGGTAAAGAAAAGGTGAAGTTGTGTGTTTACAAGTCTCAGCGGTTAATCTTTAGTTTGTTTACATTTTTAGGTTGTTACTGGGGCAACTCTACTTATTAAAACCTGGAGGCGAAACGCGCGCTTTGTCTTCTTCTCTTAGGACAGATTATATCTTTGGGGTAAGAAAGTGTATGATCTCTATGTCACTCAGAGAAACTGATCATGGGGAGAAATCCACTCGGGATAGGACACATTAGAGTACAGAAGCCAGGGGGAAACAGAGACACTCCGATCAATATTGACAAGCTGGACGTTATTGACCTTGATGAAGAACCTGAGGAGTATGAAGTGGTTGAAGTTCTTAGTGAAGATGATCCTAATGAGGCTATATTAATCAACTCAGATGATGAGAGTGATGATCAGGAGTCTCTAATTGAAGGCCAAACGGTACGGCTTGTGGGGACCAATGCATATTCTTCCGACGATGACCTTGATCTCATTCTTAACGAGAGTGAAGATGAAGGGAACTATGATGATGCATGGTTTTATTGGAGTATCCCCGTGCTTAAGACTTTCTCCAACATGCTTATCAGTGTCTGTTCCAAGTACTTGGATGATACGAGGAGAAGGTTAACCTGGGACGGATGCTATTTTGTTAAAGAGAACATCATCAAACACCATCCTCATGAAGTTACTCTTGATGCCCTGACTGACGATTGTATTGGATTAAATTTAGATAGGCTGCACTCATACTACGTCGCATATCTAACACTTTTGGATTGTCCCAAGACTAATTACAATCGAAGACTAGGATCTTTTGAACCAGTCGAAGGTTATGTCCTTGATGACGAGTTTGTTGAAAGTACAAGGGTCTATCTTAAGAAGAACGGCGTCGTTACAGAGATCATTAATCCCGTTTACTTCTTCAATCAGAGGATGAGTTTCCTTGAAGAACTTCATTATTTCTTTAAAGAAGAAGATTGGGCAGATAGGGCACCAGCGGCAGCTAGGTCTTTCCGACGCAGGTTTCGTATACCATCAACACGTAACGACTAATACCAATCCATAACAATGAATTTAACGATGCTAATGATGTTTTTTATATGCTAATTCTATAAATACGAATCTCAGGTGTAACTTTTGAATACCAAAGGTCTTCACCATTCAATTCACCTGGCCTCTTCACTTTATTGATAACTTCCCAAGATAGACTTCTGGCCGTTAAGACGTTATCGAATGTCTTAATGGTATCCTCATTCCTGATTGTAGCAGCGATAATTGCCTCCTTTGCACCATTCTTCAATCCATCTTCTATACAAGCCACTAACGATGGAATCACATCAGAATCATACGTCACATCAGCAGCGACAATGATGTCGGATGCAGGTGGAGTATCTTGTCCCCACCACAGAGAGCGACACGATACACGAATGTCCTTTTCAATGTTGATCTGATTGGCCCTGAAGTTATACGATAGGGCCTCTATCAGTGTCGAATCACCATCTGTTATCATGAGTTTCTTGAAACGTATGGACTTGATAAGTGCAAGTGACACGAGTCCTGTACCTGTCCCCAGTTCGAGAATCGATTTGTTTTCCAGTTGGAATCTATATTCAGTTAGGAGAAACTTGGTGAGATAGAGTGCGGCTTCCCATGTTCGTAGTCCCGTTGTGCCTGCTCCACTGATGATGCGTGGGGTCTCCCTAATGATGACTTGTGTATCTCCGATAGTGTATTCAATAAAATCGTGTTCTGTCGGATTGAGAGGTTTGCTTATGATGACTTCACTAAAGAGCTCATAGTACTCATCTTGATCAACTTGTGGATCTTCAAACAGCCGTGTGGAGAAGAAAGACTTTACATAATGTGGGTTGACGGTGGTGATGGTGGCTAGTGTATCGAGGAGACGTTGTGAATCGAGCTCATTTGGAACCTCAAGCTCGGATATGGGCACTCTTTGCCTCAGATTATGCACCAGCTTATCCATGGATGATAAATTAAGAAGTGTCCGTTATCTAAACAAAAGAAATCAGAACTGCCCCAATTAGTGAAGTCCGAGGATATGATTTTTTTTTCTCTATGGGGTTTCGGCTGGGATGAGCCGACGGCATGCCGTCGGAGATTGGACTTCTTGCAACTAAAGAGATATAGTAGGATCTACAGAGACAGATATAGGAAAAAAGTGCAATGTTGTTATTAAAGAATTGAAGATAGATCAAGTTTATGCAATTGTACCGAAGACTCTAACTCTCTTGACTCCACCATCTGGGATGATGGTGAGGAGTACATGAGTGAATTCTCCGTCATTCTTGAACTCCTTGAAAGAATGTTCTTTGTCAGCACTGGTCTTGGAAGGTTCAACAAGTGGGACCCAGGACTTGTCATCGTATTCTGGAACCTTAGCTGTAGTGTTGAGCCCGTGGAGGGACACTTTTTGTGGGAAGTTACCTCTAAAGTGAGCAGTGTCCACGACAATTTCACTGATTTTACACTTAGATCCAAGCTTAATGATGACCCAATCAACGTGTCCCGGGGTTCTCGATCTCTTCGTCTCCCAACCGTCACTCATGTCGATACCACGACCTGGGAGCAGCAAGTTATCAGCTGTTCCAAAGTGTTGGTCGGACCACTTAACAGCGACACCACCGTACCCGACGGAGGCCAAGTCAATTGTAGAGTTGGATGTGATCTGGGCCAAGTTCGGCACCACTTCACCATAGAGTCTGAATCTGGCAATACCACCGTCTGGGTACATTCTGAGTCTTGCATGAGTGTAAGCCTTCTCGGTGAGGTTCTCGTTCTTAAAGAAGTGTCTCTGGGAAGGACCACACTCGGTCTGAGCAATGACTGTCTCCCAATTGACTTGATTCCAGTCAACTTCTTTCTCGTCCTGATCGCCAAGTCTTACAGCCTCAACAGAGATAGCTGGAGCGTGGTTACCGTTGAAGAAAGCTGTGTCCACCTCACATCCAATGAGTTTTGCGCTAGACACTCCGAGTTTAAAGATGACCCAGTCGGCCTCGTCAGTGTTGTGTCTGCGAGTCTCCCAACCATCATACCAGGCACCGGCATAGGTGAATCTCGTGGCATCTCTGATCGGTGGCTTTGGCTTGATAAGGTTCTCAGCAGCGGCAAACCACTCATCAGAGAAGGCAAGGATACTGCCACCAACCTTCTCACCAATTACATCAGTGTATAGCGAGACAACTTCTTGCTTGAATTGCTCTTCGGAAAGCACCTGTGGCTGCTCTGTAGAATCTGGCTTTGTCATCTTTGTAACGTTATCTTTGTGCTCGTTCATATTGATAGTGCAGAGGCCCTAGTTGGAAGTATGTGGGAGTGTACAGGGTTTTATAGAGCTTTAGATAACGGCACTTGGTCTACGCGGGGGCAAAGATCCGTGTCTCGGTGATGGCCGTGATTATCGATGGGGCCGCGTATAATACATTACTGAGCATAGATGCGGGTCCAGCTCTCTCTTAAGCCGCCACAGCCACAGATCTACACACCCATAGAGAGTAAGAAAGCCACAGAGTCATAATACCATCAAATCCCCTCATCTTCAAACAAATATTACCCCCTTAGTCCCGACAATCAACTAAGAAAAGTACTAATATGATAGCTCGGTCAACTCCGAAGTCTCCGCGATCTCTGGGGGAGGAGCTGGTACGCGCCACACAAGGCCGGGCAACCCCTCCGGTCCCTCGCGAACCAAATCAACTTCAACTTGAAGCTTTGAGCTTGAGCTTCAGAGCTATTGGGGCAGCGAAGAAGCTTACTGAGACTCGTACATAGAGTTCATCTCACCTACCATGGCTATCTATTCATTTTGGATTTTTGACAGGCATTGTATGTGAACTGCGCCTGAAATTCTCCTCCAACAAGAACGAGAGACTAACACTACGCGTAACAGGCAACTGCATATACAGCAGAGAATGGACACAAGTTCTCAACCCAGCAGCGGAACCACACACAGGTAGTGGATCTGTTAACTCCAAGAACAACGAGGACAATGCAAAACTTCTGTTTGGTGCGCTCTTCTCGCTTCGCAGTATCGCAGAGAAGCTCGGAGACACGCCCGAGGCCAAAAACACATTAACATCATTCTCCACGGCAAAGTATAGAGCCCACTTTTACGAATCAGCATCGGGACTTAGGTTCTGTATACTAAGTGATACTAAGACGATGAATCTCCAGGACGTACTCAAGTATATCTATGCTAACATCTATGTTGAACACATTGTTAAGAACCCATTATCACCCGTGGATTTCAAACCGGGCTCCAAGATCACAAATCAAAGGTTTATACGGTTGATTGATAACTACTTGAGCCAAATATGACATCATTTCAAGCAACCTTCTTTATCACGAATTCATTAATGCATCTTCATATCATAGACTCTCCACGTAATATCACATCTCAAATGTTTCCTCATGGACAATTCCAAAGAGATCTCCAAGGTGTACAATGATCTTATTGAGCTCCTTCACAATCACATTGGTGTTGAGAATGTAAGAGTACAATAACACGTAATCTTCATTTGCAAGTTCACCTTTTTGTCTAATCTCAACGAGCTTCATCATGATACGATCTCTTGAGTGTTCAGTAGATGCTGGTTTCGAAGGAAGTGGGATACCAAGAATAATAGATGATGAGATCATGTAAAAGATCAAAAACACTCGATTCTGCAATTCATCCCTCTCCGTTTCAGTATACTGCAGCACTGCCAACTCATTATCACTTAAACTGGTATCAATCATAAGCATGGTGTTCATATTTTGAAATGCATCAGTTATTCTTTCAGTGCATTCCAACAACTTCCTGTAGATATCAATTCGGAACTTACCTTTCAATCTTGTTTCCTTTGGTGCCTGTTTTAATGCCAATCCAAGCTCGTTCATGATATGAACGACACCTCTCTGATCAGCCAAACCAACGAGCTCAGTACCACGATACTCTAATGGATCCGAGTTCCAAACAACACCAAGCCTTAACCATAGCACAGATAATCCACGCTTGAGTCTATTTCTCGCAGTGAGTGGTAAGAAAGAAATTGTCATGAAAAGAGCCCAAAGGACACCAGCAGTGATACCCAAGAATCTATGGATGGCAATATCGGCAATGATTGGATCAGTATCATCACCTTCTTCCAAATCCTCTGATCTTGTTGTGTTATAACTGTACAATGCCGTGATATTGTAGGTCAATAGGATGAATCTTCCAAATGCATTCACATCAGTCCAATTCAAGATAATATGGAATGAATACAGAGAGATCAACCAACCAGTGATACAGAGTGCATATGGATTACCGTCTGATAGTGTCCACACGAGATAAGCGGTAAATGCACCAATAAAAGTACCAACGAGTCTCCAATTAACAGTCATGGTGGTTCCTCCAAGTGATTTGTTCATAATAATGGAGTAAGTAACGAGTGCCCATTCACCTCTCCATTCCATAAACACTAATCTTGTCTGTGGTAGGAAGGCCAATGAGGCAAGCACGAATGCACCAAGACCGACACGTATACCAAACTGGACTTCAACTCTTCTGAAGAAACTAAAGAATTCCCATATTCTATAATTGAATGTTTCACGTTGATCTGTGGTGTCTGTTCGTTTTTGTAATTCAGAGTTCAGATTTTCAAGAGCATAGTCTAATCCAGGCATGGGCTTCATCGGTTCATTAAAACGTCTCCAGAATTCCAACCACTTCCATGATCTTGGATTCTCCTCGACAATCTCTGAATAATTAGTCAATAGTAAGACAAAATGATCAAGCTCCTTAGTGTATTCTGAGAGAATGGATGCGAAATTACCACAACTGGCAGCAACCTCCTCCTCATCTATCTTCATCTCGAGTGGTGTCTGCATGCTGAATATGTTTTGAGAGTACAATTTGGTGATGGCACGCTCATACTTGCTCTTAAATAGCTCGCCAGCGAGCTTCAAACTGTTTCTATAGTGGTAAGTCTCCTTAGCCGCACCTTCATCTGTCTCTTCAAAGGGCATACCATCCAATACACCTCTAATCGTATAAGAAAAGGACTTTAGCGATGGACCCAAATAGTAGATAAACAGATCAAACAATTGTCTTGAGTTCAAAGCTGACATCTCATCAAGAGTAGCGATGCTATCAGATTGTGGTAATGTTGGTCTACTACCAAAGATTCTCTCGCTTTCTCCACTATCGAGTGTGTGTACCGATGCTGAATCGGATCGAGATGAGCCATGGTGCCTGTGATCTTCATGAAGTGCCTCCCATTGCATATCTGCAGACCCTTTCAATCCACCAAGTTGTGATTTCATCAGCTGGACGGATTGTACGAGTTCGGCAAGTGCTCTGTATTCTTGTTCTCGACCAGTGAGAAGAAGTTCGTATTTAGCCTCTTCAAGATCGTTCTTTACCGTACTTGAGTTCTTTTTCATTTGTTTGTTGATCTGTGTAATGGCTTCGTCAGATGTGATGTTACGATTATGGATGAAGGATGTTTCAATGAGGGAAAGGTATTGTGACATGAGGGAGCAACTTTCATTGAGACTCCTCTTGAGCTTCTTCTGTGCAGACGAGGGCATTATAGTGTAGCAAATGAGAACTGAGATGGAGCATCCAAATAAAACAATCTTGAATAGAGAATAGAGTCGATTGATAGGAATGCTGTCACTATCAAGTGCACCTTCCTTAACAATAGCAGACACGAGAGTGATCGACGCTAGAGAGCAGGCAACGTTAAATGTTGGATGATTCATCTTTTGTTTCATGAATGACACAAACCCAAGTGACACTGAGGCAAACATTAGGTTGATGAATGCGCTGATATTGGGATAACCGTGACGGCAGACAGTACTTGCAATAGCAGTGGAGAGGAGGGAGACAGAGAAACTGAATACTAAGGAAAAGAAGACAAAGATGAGTGCTTGATGCATCGAACCAAAGGTTCGAGATGGATGGAAGTATACAGCAACAGTGGCAACAACATGTTTACTGTCACTCTTACCGAGAAGAAGCGAAAGCGGGTAGTAGTATACTGCGAGAGATGCAAGAAGATATGCGATGGAACACTTGATTACGTTGTGATACTTGTTCTTGTGGACCCATTCATTGAAAGCGGAGATCTGTGATGAGACACGCTGAACAATACTTGGCCTTGATTCCATTGTCGGAATCAAAGGTTGTCGTTCTAGTTCATCCATGTCATCGTTGAGGGAAGTGTAGACGTTATCTGCTGTTCCCCGCAGTCCACCACGTCGTCTCTCGCCTGTCTCGGGGACGATAACTGAGCCCCTTCGAATCAATTTACCGGGAAGTCCCTTAATGAGCTCTGTGAAGGAGATATTCTCGCCGCTATCGACACTAGCAAAGGATTGGAAATGTTTGAGAGGATGCGGCTGTCTCCTTGATGATGGGCTATTGGCAGCTCCATAGAAGCGTCGTGACTGTGGCGAACTGCTTGCGTTTATGAGAAGAGGCTGTGTATCAGAGCTCTCACTTGGATTATGATTGGGCATTACAAGATGCCAAAGGAAGCTTCAAGCCATGTGATATTTGGTATCAAAGAGAAATCGAATCATAGTGAAACGTCTCGTCTAATGAAAACAAAAAGGGACAGTGTGTGTGGCCCCTACCGACTTATTACTACAAGAGAAAAAAAATGGTTCGGAGAAGAGCCTCTGCTTGAGGGTTGGATCGGAGTGGCGAATCATCACAGTAGGATATCGGTACAAGTTTACACACACACACACGATGAGTTCAGCATTGACACAGGAAGTACAGAAGGAGCTTGAGTCCTTTGTCGCAAAGCAGGTGCAGCAGATTCCAGAGCTTGCCGAAGACGCTAATGATGTCGCGGAGTATCTCGTACTGTTGGTCAACTATGGTAGAACACCGGAGCAGGCATACACTGAGTTACACTCCATCTTCTCTAGTGAGGCCCTCACAGGAGTTGTTCAGAGTGCATACAAAGCACTCGAAGACTACCAGAACACACAGCAACAACAGCAACAGCAGCAACAACCAGCAGCTCCAGTCGCTGTACCAACTGCACCAGCCACCTCAACGCCAACTACACAACAAACACAGCAACAGGCCGAAGGCCCACAACAACAGGATACTGATAGTATTGTCACAGATGGTAATGCTGATGGGAACTCACTTAAGAACATCCCATCGAGACCGGCTGCTTATGCCCGTAATAATGGTATCAACAAGAATGGCAGAGGTGGTAGACCAACTGCTCCAAAATCATTTGCTTTAAGAAACCCAGAGCTTTTGCAAAAGGCACTTAATGCTAGTGGTACAGAACTTAGAATCAAGAAGAAGGGTCGTTGTCAAGAGTTCCCACATTGTCCAAACAGAATGTGTGAGTATGCTCATCCAACGAAACCATGTTTCAACTTTTTGAATGGTAACTGTCCAAACCCTAAGGGAACTTGTAACTTCCTTCATCCAAGTGAAGACCAGGAACTCATTGCAGAACTTGAAAAGACAAATAAGGAGTATCATGAGAAGAAGGCACAGAAACAGATCCAGTACGCTCAGGCAGCTACAGGAATCACACTGTGTAAGTTTGGTAACCTTTGCACGAACCAACAGTGTCCATTTGGTCATCCAACTCCAGCAAATGAGGACGCCAAGGTTATCACTTTTGAATGGTGTGCCGCAAACCTCAAGTGTGAGAATGCTACATGTACAAAAGCCCATTCTTCACTTTCCAAGATCAAGGAAGTTACAAGACCAACACCTGCTTCGAAACCAACAGTGGAGAAAGTACTCGAGGCTTGTAAATTTGGTGCTAACTGTACAAATCGTCATTGCAAATACCGTCATGCCTCATCCAAGACGATGTGCCGTGATGGTGCTAACTGTACAAGAATTGATTGCTTCTTCTCTCACCCTATTAATGAAGAGTGTCGCTTTGGTGAAGGTTGTAAGAATCCAAATTGCTTGTTCCAACATCCAAATGGTAAGGCTCCAATCACTGCTCAGCCAAAATCATTGTCATGGACCAAGACCAATGAGAGACAGTTTGCTGTCCCTGATGATCAGGTTATGGAACAAGCTCCACAGCAGACTGGCTAACTGTGCTGTCTAAAGTGTGTTAACATTCATCAGATTGATTTAGTGACTGAGGAAGATGAAAAGAAAAGAAAAGTTGTTGTTCGATGAGGCTATCTTGTGTTATATATCGTTTTTTGTTATCATAACGACTCTTTATTCTCTTGCCCTTGGACAGATCAAGGGCATTTATGTTTGTGTTTAAATACTGGATCGTAGAGCTACCCGATATATACTGTACCGAAAACTATGCAGTACACTAAAAGAAGTTAAATCGATGCTGAATCTAACAGTATTACAAGAATTAAAAGGGTCTACGAATAAATCTAGACAGAGGGACATTACATATTAAAAGCAGTCATACACAAATAAAGTGGATAACTTAGTAAGCCTTCTTGGAAGCAGCAGCCTCGTCGGCGTAGACATCCATTGGGGAGATAGCCAAAGCCTGGTCCTTCCACAAGTCTGGGGTCAAGAAACCGTAAGTGTTGGCAATAGCAACGAAAGCGGCCTTGACGGTGTTCTCCAAAGTTCTGGTAGAACCGGAAGAGGAAGTGTAACAATCCTCAACACCAGCAAGCTGCAAAAGCTTCTTAACAGCTGGGGAAGCGACAATGTCCTTACCTCTTGGGGCTGGGATCAATCTAACAGAGACGGAACCAGACTTACCAGTGGTCTTACAGACAACGGTGTGTGGAGCACCCAAGTTAGTACCCCAGTAACCTCTTCTAACTGGAATGATAGAAAGCTTAGCAATGATGATAGCGGCTCTGATGGCGGTAGCAACCTCCTTGGCGGTCTTGATACCGAGACCAACGTGACCGTTGGAGTCACCAATGACAACGACGGCTTTGAATCTAGTTCTCTGACCGGCTCTGGTCTGCTTCTGGACTGGCTTAATCTTCATAACCTCATCCTTCAAGTCTGGAACAAGCTGGTCAATGATCTGGAACTCCTTGACTGGGAGGGAGTGGAGGAAGATCTCCTCAATAGAGGTGATCTTACCAGCCTTAACGAGTCTACCGAGCTTGGTAACTGGGACCCAACCCTTCTCCTCACCATCTCTTCTTGGACCTCTTCTACCCTGACGGCCCTTGTTACGGCCACCGAAACCACCTCTTCTTGGAGCCTCTGGAGCGGACATTTTGTTATTTGATATTTGTATACGTCGGAATGGAGCGTGGAAAGTTGATGGAGGTAACTTTCAATCGACGAAACGTACTTTAAAAGAGTCTTTGTGCGTGTGCTTGTTGCCGTAGCATACGTTCTAAGGTGCCTTTTTTTTTCACTGGTCCCGCGCTCCCGCGCCCAGTGCATTGTTCGATATTATGGGACCGCGAAAAAAAACAGTTCGCGAAATTGTGGTGTTGGGGTTTGTTTTATTAGGGCTTCCCGCTATAGTCACGTGAGTTTATAGAAGGGCAAAACCAACAAAGTTCCCGAAACTCGGAGATAAAAAAAAATAAACAACTAAACTGTGGGTTGCTCTTATCTTTTGTGGGGAGCTCGCGATGGGTGAACAGAAGGTGTGTGTCTTTAAGGGGGAGCTGTAGATTCTAATGTTTGTGGTGGTTATTGGAAGAGTGAGGGAAGAAGAGAAGTGAAAGATTGACTGGCTGGGGTTGGTCAATTTTGATCTAATCTACCCTTTTTCTAGCAGCTGCCTCCCTATCTCCACGCGCGCCACACCTGTCAAAAATCAGTTATCATTGCTAAAGGAATTTGTATTCAAGATAAAAATCATTGAGTTCCTAGTGTTGATATATATATATGCTGTTGTCAATACATCTTCATTTCCTCCATTTCTTTGCCGTGTAATCAAAGTAAAAAAACGTAAATCCCATCATTTGAGGCTCTTCTTGTCATACTTTGGGTAGTATGTCTTGAAGAGGTATCCATCAAGCACGACGAGACCAGCAAGACCGGCAAGGATGGCGGTAATTTCATTGTCAGACTTGAATCTAAAGATCTTTTCACGCTGAGCAATACCAGCTGAAAGACCGGCAATAGCACCAATGGTGACGGCAACCTGAGAGGCAACAACTGGGTTCTTAAGCTCTTCAGAAGTTGTAACAGCAGCGCTCTTGGTGGACTCGACAACGTAAGAGGCAGCTTCTGAAATCTTAGCACCAATCTTCTTAAAGAAATCTATGACTGGGCCCTTGTTTGCATCATACTCCTTCTTAATCTTGTCACTGGCATCCTTCTCCGCCTTCTTGAGATCATCACCAATCTCCTTAGCCTTCTTGGTGGCCTTGTCCTTAGCATCAGAGGCAGCAGCTTTGAAGTCCTCAGCAGCCTTTCCAGCCTCCTTGGAGGCAGATTCAGCTTGCTTGTTAGCTTCAGCCTTGAGATTCTTAGCATCCTTCTCGGCAGCAGCGTTGGCTTCTCTAGCAGCGTCAGCGTAACTTTGATTTGTGTTAGTTGGTCTGTATAAAAAACGAAAGAGACAAGACATCATGTGGGGTGAAGTGAAGACGAATTGAGGCACTCTCTCCATAGAACATAATGCAAATTTGGTACTCACCTCATTGTGGTGTGTGTTTCTTGTAGTGTATAGACGGAAGGGTGTTGAATATGTGAGCGTGGATAGCGGCGGGGTTGAGGCAATCCACGAGGTTTTAAGGTATAAAGACGAGAAAACAAGTGGCAATTGTGGAGCAGAGAGTCAGTTGCAGGGGGGGCGTTGATGGGGTTTTATATGTAGCAATCCTGGAACCCTCCCGCACGCGGACTCCCGGCACTGGGCAGCAAACTTGCGCCGGGCCACGACGGCTGCTTAGAGGAGGGGGGTGACCCTTTGGTTGTTAGTGGCGTTAGCTACTTAACAACAATCAAGGCTGTGTTAACCAAAGAAGCAATAGATCTCTTTACACATTTCAATAGCAATGGCTTTACATTCTAGTCTAGTCTCTCCGCGGGCCCGAGGAGCCCAGTAGTTATTGCGCGCACTCGTCATAAGAGCAACGATAAGCCAACGTACAGAGGGCGAAATTTCACTGGCTGTGGACAGCGGCGTTAGGTTAATGACGATTGGCTGGGGCTGGATACTTTAGTTATAGCCCCAATGGTAATCTATGGAATGTCTATTAGATGTCCTTTGGAGTTTCCATAGAAGTCCATAGGGAAGTGGTGATCACTCCTACTCGTATTGTAGGTGTCGGGATATTAGTGGCGTGTACAGAACCACAACAATCGGCCCCCCGGTAATGTGTAGATCGCACCACACACTATTGGCTGGCTATTATGCTAGCGACTCAACTATGGGGAATTGACTAGTCATGGGTGATATCTATGTTATATAATATCTTATACCATTCACCAATGCCTCACTTATGTTCACAATTCCACTCAATGGGTTTAATATTGTATGATTTAAATCAAATAGTGGAGAAGTGTGTGTTAAGAAACACCCGTACATCACATACCCCTTGGCTTAGTCGTGTGAGTACCCTTTATCCCTTAATACTCGCTTAGTGTCTTATTGTGTATTTACTATGTCTCAATATCTGCAAAATTACCTAATGTCCTTGTGTTAATCAGATATAGTACTTTTACTCGATGTGTTCTGATCATGTGTTCTCAGAACACATACTTGTACACCTCAGATATACACACAGTGTACCATCTGGCAATATTTACAAGCATGGTAAAAAGAACTAATGGATTTTTATTTATGTTATAGTTCGATTACTTAACTATCCATACAAAGCTTCTATCTCGCCTACTATGTCTGTGGTTGCGCATTTTTATACCGTTTATAAGACTAATGGTGAGTTCAATATGGTAGAATGCGGAGGTAAATATCATGAATACCATGAGACAAAACAAAAAAAATAGTATATATATATATCTAAAGAAGCTAAAGGATAATCCTTTACATAAGACCTAGAGTTATTCTACAATCATGTTCTTTCCTATAGTGTTACCCCTTTTAATTAGCTTTTGCACAGCATAATCAAAAGGCAATATTTGTGCGTTGTTGACGTAGTAATAGGTCAAATGCATCTCTAAAGCTGTCTCCATAAGCTTCCATTGCTCATTATGGCAAGAATACCCGTTTGGAAGCTCTATAGTTGGTTAATAACCATCTTTTCAACACGTTGATGATACCATCATGTCAACCCCACTTCATTAGAGAACATAGTATGTACTTAGTAAAGCTACATCACCGTTGATCACTATTATCTCTAGAATTTGAAGCTGAAGTAACCGTTCCTATCTTCTGTAATCTGTCGACTTAGAGCTCGTGCTTTTTCAACATGGCTTAGTTACAAATTGGAAGCTGAACATGATCACTGTAAACTAGCGCCACACATCCGCAACCTAGAACATACAAACGCATGTACTCTTGAAGTTGATCCCAACCGAGGAAAAGAAAGCACACAGCCTGCACTTTACGTTTTTCCTACGCGTCTCTTCCTACCGGTCATCTGGCATCAAAAGCAATCGAGATAGATGATGATTCTAGCAATGTGTCTGTGTTTTTTCTGCTATGTGTTAATGCCTACACCAAGATAGACTCAACCACCCGAAGCAATAGCAAACACTAATTAATAGGTTTAAAGTATGTCTATGCAATAATACATGATTTATTATCACCCTTCTTGGTACCTGTTAAAGGGAATTATTGAGTATAATATTAAAGCGGGGTCAAGACCGCTGCACATTACTTGACATACAGTCTGTGGGCGCTTCCTAGGTTTCGAAAGAAGGTTGATATGGTACAGATTTTTAATGAAAGTTTATTTAGTTTTTGATTGATCTTAATCGATCAAGTGGTTGAAGTTGATATACATCACTCGTTGATATGGGCGCTGAAGCATATAATTCTAGTGATGATGGATAAAAAAA